>LPNX010197754.1:230629-364247 GCA_001517045.1 Pseudotsuga menziesii | reverse complement strand
GCTCAATAAAATACCATATCTAAATTAACTCAAAAATTATGAAAATGTTAATGGACATTGCATGAAACATTTGTTCATTAATGGACATCTCACCTCAGTGACAGACTGTGACAAAGGGGATTAGGTTTCTTGTGTAGCAGATGGAGCTGTTGGTTGAACATGAATGATGGTTGCATCCATGGTTGAACCAGAGGGGGCAGGACCTGGTGGTGGTGGTGGCTACAATCACCAAATCTTGAAATAGTTAGAAATGTGCATGAATAAACAATAGACAACAATAACACAATATGTCTATATCATGTTCAAATAGTTGCACCTCTGTGTTCCTTGTTGTCATTGTAGATGCAACACTGACTGCTACATCAACCATCCCTGCAAGGTTTTCAACAGTGAACATGCAAATCAAACATTAACAAAATATTTTATGCACTGGATTTCAAGTTAACCAAGAAATATCATCGAAGGATATACAAATTACCATGGTATTAGTATCTCCATGGTCACGGACAACTTCACTCTTTCTAGGGGTAGGCCGTCTCATATAGACTAGGCCCTTTTTTACATATGGCCTACAAGGATATACAACTCTAGGAAGTGGTCCAGGTGTTTCGGTACCAGCCTATAGTCAACAAGAGTTCATGTAGCTAGACATGGATGATTCAACGAACATACATGTATTTAAAAAATGACATTTTTTAAATGTTTAAAATGTTTACCTCCATCATTGCTTCCCCTCGTGTAGGATCTGGCATCTGCCCAGATATGGATCCTACCTCCATCACTGCTTTCCCCCGTGAAGTATCCGGCATCTGCAAGTTTAATAATTGTAAATATTAGACCGTAGATAACATTAGTGAACTAACATGTACAGTATGTGGAAATTAACAATTTAACAAGTATTAAAAAACTGAAATTTTAAAATGTTTACCTCGGTGTGAGATGCGGGATTAGTGGATGAAATGTCCTGCCCCTGTGTAGAGTGTGGGACATGATACTCTAGGGCATCGCTTCTGCCATAAAGCATCAGCTGCAAGTTCACAAAATTAATATATTAGCTCAAACTATACATATGTGTACAAAGAGGAAAATAAATGAAGAATTTATTACAATTAACCATATACATACATCACTCAAAAACCCATTGAAGACAACATCTGACGAAAGACCATAGCATGGACGACCACACGATGTGCACTCATGAGGCTCAAAAGTGGGCTGGGAATGTGCTGATGGTGCTGCACTAGTAGATGGTGCTGCAGTAGATGGTCCTGCACCAGTGGGTGGTACTGCACCAGAAGATGGTCCTGCACCATGAGGACCTGGTGTATGTACCACACCAGGGACAGATGTCCCATCCTCACCCATATGCTAAACCATAGTGCTATGGCGAACAACGGCCCGTGCCAAACTCAAAAATTCCTCACGTGTCTATGGAATCACATGATGTATAGGTGGGACATCTGGCCCAGGCAACTGCTTGCGAGGTGCATGGATAGGGCGATGAACGTCTCGAAGCCTGGAATTGGGTCGGTTTTGAGGCATCCCCCCACCGATCCCCTAAAACTGTAATATATCAAAATAGTTTACGTGTTTTCCCAACACGAACTCTGCATACATCTTCCGAAGGAAGTACAACGGGATTTCCTTGTTGTTGTGTGGTGGCATATCAAAAACCATATAACATCTGTCCATATAGTTATCAACAAATGGTTGATATGTGCACCACTCGATAGAGATATTTGGCCTATTTGCATTTGGGATTTCCCCCTTGCGAGGGTCCCTAAACAATGAAAATATATGCTCCTTGGTGATTTTCAACTTTTTTATTGCATTGTAGCTAAGCCCATCAGCGTACTCATGTCTTTTTCTTTCTCTATATGAAGTAATATCATATAGTACGTTGTTTGAAAATGTGATGGTCTCAACAATTGCATCCAAAGTGGATGCAAGTGAATGTCGAATTCTGTCACCACCACTAAAATCAGTACTCAAACCTCTCAAGTGGGAAAGCTCAATCAATATTTCCGCATTGGCGTCCATAGCCACAACTGCAATAAAAAAATCAATAAGAAAATAATTAGAAACGTATACATGGTATATAATGACATCGCTTCAAAATTGAAAATGTAAATGCATCTAAATCCAATTATCTTCAGAACATCCAACCATCACATAGACCTATATAATAGTAAATAAAATGTCACCACATAACTAATTCAAAAGCATACATGTCTCCTCTTCCCTTATCAATGTTTGATGATGGAGTTTGCAAGGCTCCTTCCTTAGCATAATCTATGTAAAATGAACATTGGGATGCCATGATTGTTTTGGAGGTATTAGGGTTGGATTTTTGGTAAGTCATTGTAGCAGTATGGTTCTCATTTACTTTACTCATTGATGCATCAATGAAATTCATTAACCCAATTTTGAGTGAGAGATGGGTGTGTAGACTTCATAGTGTTTGTTCCATTATGTTCACATTAGGTTGTATTACAAACTTCAAGTTTTTGCTTGTCATGTTATCTACTAGTGGGTCCTCTCTACATCTATATTAACAAATAATGGGTTATTTTGATAGACTATACCTTGATTGGAAATGCTCTTAGATGTTGAATCATATATTCTTAGGAGTGATGGTTTACTAGGAGTTTTAGGCATTCTTAAGGGACCATTGCTTAGAGATTTTAGGGTTAAATGCATTGGTGAGAAATGTTATTTGGGGACAAGAAGTATATAGTTTATTCATCCTACATTGGTATTTGGTAGTGCTTGAGACTTTCTACTTTCTTTTCCCTCTATAAGAAATGGTGTAAGTTTTCTTTTGACACTAAGGTTAGCTCTTTGTCCTCATTTTGTGCTATGTTTAGTTCTTGGATTTGAACCTGAGATTTGTTCAAATAATAGAAATTTCCATCTTTTAACCACATTCTTCAATCTCTTCTAACAGGTGTATAAGGTAATGCTCTTGAGAATTAAAAAATATAGGAGGGAAGTGCATTTGAATATCTCACATACAATTATAGGGTAAAAATTGACAAAAAAAAATGCATTGGGTGATTGAATTACCTTGTTGGATGACAATGCACGAGTGAAATCTCCTCCCCTCAACTTGAATCAGCTCCTGCAACAATCCTAGGAAATGGTCTCGCTCCAAACGCTCCAATTGCCCGTTGAAATCGCGTTCCTGATTGTGAAAATGGGCCGCGGGTTCGGGACTGTGTATATATATATATTTTTTACGATTTACAAATCGCGTACGTGTTTTATAACTACATATTGCGAGCGTGTTTTGTAGTTATATAATGCGTACGTGATTTGTCTTCCTATCCTACATGTTCCATGACATGTCAGGCTCGGGTTGAACCATACCAAGTGCTATGTCAGGCTCGGGTTGATGTATTTTTTGGTAACATGATGTTGTTTTTGAAAACTAGGATTGCATCTTAAAGGTCCCTCATCTTCTTGCACTGAAGCTACAAGAAGTAAAGAAATAGTTTAAGTACTGAAGTCTACAACTTGATGCTTAGCATACTTACATACAAATAACAGGTTATTAAATTCCATGGCTAGTAAGAAAAAGACAAAATAGAAACATGTACTCTAATGGAAATCTTTACTATCAAGATTGATAGGAGTACCTCCACGAATAAGAGACCGTACATTTAAACATAACATCAGTGGTATAAGCATGTTAAAATAAAAGTAAATGTATGACAAAGAACTTTATCTCTAAGCTCACAGTAAGTATCTTTTGTTTCACTAAGTATGATAAAGATAACAATCTTTATATCTAAACTTGAATACTGTCCTAGAAATAAAAAAAATAGAAGACAATTACCTTACCTCATCAGAGCTTGCTTAAGAATAATCAGTTTGTTTACTAGCATATTAACATGCAAACATAAATACTTATTTCTACCTTATGAATTAAACTCCTACTTGATCGATCGTTACTTGTTGAACCTATAGGAACCAGCAGTCCATTTGCATTATCATAACACTAAGTAAGCCCAAGTTTTCAAAGATAGATTTCACCTACTTGCCAAAAAGTAACATTATCAGTAAGGCTAAAAGAAATTTGAATGTAGGTCATTCTTATATACTTTATGGAAATGAAAGTTATATGAGTTATTGTATTATGAAACTATTTAATATTATCTGTTAAACCGTTTCATTTTCCACTAACCGCTAGTAGTTAGTAAACTGTGTTATCAGACATTTTATGTTATCTTAAAAATTTTAAATTTTTATGAAATTTTGGGGTTATGACACATTAAATGTTTGACGAGATTGATGGCGCAAGGTACTTCTTGAAACTAGATTTGAGATTAGGGTATTATCAAATCAAATTAAGGCTAGAGGATGTGGAAAAAACAACCTTCCGGACCCATGAAGGACATTATGAGTTTAAGGTAATGCCTTTTAGGCTAACTAACACTCCAACAACATTTTGAAGCAACCATAAATAACTTATTTTAGCCATTCCTAATGAAGTTTGTACTAGTTTTTTTTATGACATCCTCATATATAGTAAGACATGGAAGGATCATCTCATACATCTGGAACAGGTACTCTCTATTTTAAAATCAAATAAGTTCTACGCTAAGGTGTCCAAATGCATGTTTAGTAAGGAAGAAGTGATCTATCTTGGTCATGTAATATCTAAAGGAGTAAAGGTAGATCCAGGAAAAACCAAATAAATCATGGAATTGCCCAAACCCACTAACATATCCAACTTAAGGGGATCCATTGTGATAACTGGATAGTCCAGAAGATTCATCCAAAATTATGCACACATAACCGCACCCTTATCCAACCTTCTAAAAAAGAATGCATTCTAATGGAGTGAAGTTCAGTGGATAAGTGTTTTGAAGCTTTGAAAGGAATTATGTACTCCACACCTATACTAGCTACCCCAGACTTCTCCAAACCATTTGTAGTAGAATGTAACACTTCAAGTTATGGGTTGGGAGCAATATTAATGCAATATAGACACTCGATAGCCTTTGAGAGCAGTAAATTAAACAAGCAAGAAAAATTGAAGTCTACATACGATAAGGAAATGTAGGCCATTATGTAGGCATTAGAAAAGTGGCGACAATTCCTCCTAGGGAGCATATTCATAATCTGCACAAACCACAATAGTATTCAATACCTACTTCAACATAAAACATTGTAAACAGAACAACGAAAGGGGATAAAAAATATCACTGCTTTCGACATGGAAATAATACACAAAAAGGGGAAGGAAAATGTAGTCGCAAATGCATTCTCTAAAAAAGATGACGATATTACCTCTTACTCCATTTTAGCCATAATTCCATAATGGATAGATGAAATATGAAGAGAATAGGCCAAGGACCCAGAAACAATCTTTATAATCAACAATTCCAATCATGACCGCAAGTTTGAATGGAAAAATGATATCCTTTGGTATAAAGAGAGGATTTATTTAAACTCAAACTCTAAATTCAAGGCTAAGGTAATGAAGGAATCCCATGATTGACCATCCACAGGACATGTGGGATTTTTCAAATCTTATTATAATGCAAGAAGATCATTTTTTCTGGAAGGGGATGTGAAAATATATCCAACATTATGTGGTAGAATATGACAAATTCCAATGGGACAAAGGAGAAACTATTTTAAACCTAGGGTTACTTCACCCCATGCACATTCCCAACTAGAAAGAGGAATACTCGATATCAATGGACTTCATCAATGGGTTACCTCCATCGAAAGGAAAGGACAAATTTGCAGTGGTTGATCGATTAACCAAATTTGCACACTTCATGGTAATAAAAAAGATAGACACAACAAAACAAATTGCAGATATATTTTGTAATACTATCTACAAATTACATGGCTTCCCAAAATTCATTGTTAGTGATAGAGATGTGAAATTTAATGGAAAATTTTGGAGGGAAATTTTCAAACAAGTGGGCACGCCACTCAATATGAGCTCAACTTACCACCCCCAAATAGATGGTCATAATGAGGTCATAAACAAATGCTTAGAATCGTATCTACGTTGTTTTGTAACAGATAAGCAAAACCATGGGTCTCAATGATTACACCAAGCAGAATGGTGGTACAACTCAACGTACCACACCTCCACAAAAATGCCCCCCTTCCAAGCTTTATATGGGTATGAACCCACAAATTAGAAGGAGTTGGTTCTAAACGACACTAATGTTCTAGAAGTAAGGAACCAACTAGAGAAAACTCAAAAAATAATAAAGTACTCAAGGATAACTTAGTCACAACACAAAACCGTATGAGGCAACATGCAGATAAACATAGAACACAGAGAGAATTTGAAGTATGAGACTGGGTGTTCATAAAAATCCAACCCTATAAACATGTATCTCTTAAACAAAGAGAAAAAAACAATTTGTTTCCAAACTATTATGGACCATACCATCTCACCAAGAAGATTAGTCAAGTTGCATATGAATTGCACTTACCTGATAAAAGTCATATCCACAATGTCTTCCATAATTCATGTCTCAAAAAAATGTTGGGACAACATTGAATGATTCAAACAGTACTTCATATGTTAGATGACAAAGGAAGGGTAATTTTGGAACCAGAGGAGATCATTGCAACCTGAGAAAGAATACTTCATTCTTGAACACTCAAGGAATATCTCATTAGGTGGAAACTTTTTCCAGATGAAGACGCATCATGGGAGACAAAACAATTTTGTCAACAGTACCCATCTTTACCCTATATTTGAGGACAAAGCATTCTAAAAGACGACGAGAATGTTATGTATCTAAGTATTTAAAAACAAATATTTTAAATATTAAATGTAATATTACATAGGGTCATACCTTTTTATTGAAACTGTGTGTTTAGGCCTACAAAAGGTATTTTATATCTTATTATAAGATCAGGGCACCCGCAAGAACTTCCTACCCAAATATAATGCAATGGGAGCATGCAAACGGACCTAATCGACAACTCACATGCACCTCCTAGATGCATGCACGTGCTCCCACTTCGGCAGTGGTGAACCTCCACGCCAGATTGCCAACGTGGGCAATAGGAGCACGTACGCGCATGTGGACGCACTCACGTGCCTATGCATGCATGTGGATGCGCATGCATCTTGGGCACGATAGCAAACAGGGACGCACACGGGTTGGGCGCGATTGCAAATAGGGACACGCGTGCATCCCTGTGTTTTAAAAAAAACATTGGCCATTGTTTTTTGTTTTATAGCCACTCGGGAGCGCACAAGGAGGAGACAATGACCCCCAAGGAACAAAATTGACCCCCAAGGAGCCCAATAGACTTATGCAAATCACCTAAAACGACGTTGGAGTAAGGTAAATAGAGTAGGAATGCAATTTTTTTTATTTCATTGTTTTTGTTGTTTTTAAAATAAAATACAAAATAAAAAAAAATTGAAAATCAATTGAAATGGGAAAAATTTGATACTGCAAGTACAAATTACCTAACCATAATGAAAAATACTAATGAACCATCCCAAGAAAGGAATGAAACAAACCAAACAGAGGACCCAAACACTGAATTAAATGAAGAAAACCCCAAAGATGAATTACACATGGATTTAAACCAATTAAGAATTTTGAGTGATGAATTGAAGAACACGAGGGAACCCTCTCGAGTTTCCCTCACCACATCAATACAAAACATTATAGAATATATCAACATTTCCCATAGTTAGATAACTAGTTTGAGCAAATATAGGGCTTGAATCAGAGAGCATTATAGCACTGGTATATCTAAAGAGGATATAAAAAACCTGAATATCACAAAATCCAAACTATGGAGCAAATTTACAGATCCTAGAATAGGATAGCCTCTAGATGTGAGGAAGAGGCGAGTGTGCATGGACTGGTGTAATTACTAGCCATGGAGAGAAAACCAGAGGAAGAGAGGATTCATGGTTTTCGAAAAGCCTCCATGCAATAATGTCGAGGTCCCACAATATTTTCTCAGGAAACTATGGGCTGAGTTTGTCTTAGGGTTCCATGTGACTCTACTTCGACATCATCGAGTTCTAGGGCGTTGGTTTTGGCTCAGTCCAAGATCAACCTCACGACCACCATAACCCACTCAGAGGACCTCCTGCACCTAGGCGAGAGCCAAACCCGCCTCCTCAACCCCCTGGGTTAGGTAGAGGTCTAGATGAGATCCATGAGTCCATCAGATGTGCCACACGAGACCTTCTCAGGCATACTGCATTTGTGGCTATGTCCTTGCAGAGTGAGCAGGAGCCCCCCGAGAGACACACTTCTGCATGGTCTACTGGTGGTGGGCGAGGGAGAGCAGATATAGGTGGTAGCCAGGTGGATCCATCCAGCTCGACGAGACCAGTGCCACATCCATTTTCTCGTTGTGGTCATCCATGTCAGGTTCCCACATAGGAGCATGGCATAGAGAGCTACCTACACCAGGTTAGTTATTGTTTTATTTAATGTCATAATTTCTAATAAATTTAACTTAGAATTAGATGTTGATGACTTGATTTTTTTTAATGTATAGCTATTTAGTGCCGAGTATCCAACACACGGGTGGGAGGATGCTGGTTCCTTCAACCTAGATGGAGCCATGGCAGCTGCAAAAGACATTGTGGCACCATACACACAGGTAGTTTTCTTTCAGTAATTAAATTTAATGTTAGTTGTTAATCTTGTCGTCCAAGATATGTGTCTCTCTTGTAATTTGTTTTAATATTTGCATCGTGTTTGTTGTTTATTGTTATTGCTCTGCGATCCTTTTTTTCTAACAAGGTCACGAGAGAAAAAAAATTATTCTACCACACTATCTTAAATTCATTCAATTCCTTCAAAAATGGATGAAATGTTCTCTTACCTTAATTGGTAACAAGCTAGGAAGTATGTTTGACATTGGTGAAAAAATGAGCGACATTGGTGAAAAAATGAGGGACCTAGAAAAAACTTACGTGGAAAGCATTTACATGGAGATGCACCAAGATGATGGGTTAGATAATTAAATTGGTAATTAATGAATTGGGTCTTAGTTGTATTGTTAAGAATTTAATATGTGAAAATAAACATTATCTGCTCAATATGCTACCTATAATAGAAACTTAGAAGAAAATGTACTAAGAATGGTATTCTCAATTAGGATACCTTAAAAAATTAGGTTTGAAATGGGAGGAGAAGAGAACTCATAGCCATGTCAACTCTCTAGACCAGAAAGGAAATGAAGCATAAGCAAGGTTTACTAGGGCTAACTAGTCAACTAATTCGTATATAAGGAAACTTTAGCATCAATAATAGATACAATTTTCAAAGATATAGTTCGAGAAAATATGACAAACACTTACCCTACAAATCATCCATCCTTTGATATTCCACAAGACAAGCATATGATTTTTGACTATCATTTCAAGGATCGACAAGAAATTCTAAGGAGTAAGCCCATAAAATTTGTGGATATTCTCTAAAATAGAGAAAAATGTAACATCCCTCAAAATCATAAATTAAAATAAAAATTATTATGCAAGTTTGGGACTGTTATTATCACTATCATATCATTGATGTTATGTCACTTGATTGATTTGTGACTTCTATTGTATCACTAAATTAGTTCTTGTCAATCGTCGCCTATTTATTTAAATTTTTGGCCCATATTTAGTTAATATTTACTAATTGAATCTAAATATTTTTGTGCAAATGAATAGGTGTCCATAGGATTGAGTGACCAACCATCCCCACCGGGGATCAGCAAATCCCCTCGTAAGCAGGTATCTTGTAATAAAGTATAAATTTAATTTCTGTTTTGATGGCTTATATTTGTATAGTTATATTTTTTATGTACTAATACACGATGCCATGAATATGTATGCAAGTCCCACTGCATAGGCACGTCAATGTCACTATCTCTCCACTCACTACCTTTTTCCCACCATATATGCCAGGTGTATCCCCTGGCATACATGTCCTTTTCCATGCATCCCTCCCCACCCCATTCCATCCATCCCTTGCCTCCCACCCACCACCACACTTCCATCTAGCTCCCCCTCCCCCACCCATCCACCCCCTCCCTTGCAGTTTCCCATGTTTCCACCCTCCCCCCTTAGACCACATTACACCATCCATCCACATTCACCCATCCCTCCACCCCATCCCAGACCTTACCTCCCTCTCCCATATTCCTTCACCACTCTCATTTCCTCTTCCAGGGTGGCCCGTTCCATTCTACATCCAGTTGGTGTTTATCATCGTACATCACCACTTCGCCCAATCCAGTACAAATCCTCTCCCACCGTGCCCCCCTAGTGTTGTAGCCAACATCGATGTGGCTACATCCTCTTCTATGCCATCCACCCTAGCATCAAAGCAGGTTGTACAACCCACTACTCCACCTGCCACCCGTGAGGACCAACCGATTGCTCCACAAGCCAGCCCCCAAGACCATCATGTTGTGTTCATGATGAAAATGATTAGTTTATGAAAATATCATGCAATATTAACGAAAATTAACATAGCACTAAATTTTATGAGTTATCTTACTGTTTAAATTTTGTAGGGTGGCATTGCCGAGAGACTTGGATCACAGAGGAGGGTAGCCCGCTCACCACTTACAGTCTCGTCTCAAGTGAGCTATTTAAAATTTGAAAATGTAATTTTTATATTTAAATTGTGTTTTATACTTTTATAATTTCCTATAGGAGTTGACATTTGATTTTTTTTCATTTCAGAGCCCAAGGGGAGGCGGTCAAAGCGGCCAAAAGAAATGAGCTTCCTTTAGCTCGAAGAAGAGGAAGATCGATTTTGGAATTGCACCTGGGAGCTCCGAGGGTGGGCAGGAGTATTGAGAGACCCTCCTATGTACACTAGCCATGATGTGGCATTTTGGCACAAGTTTCCATATTTTGTATAGGGCACGAGTTGCCATATTTTGTGTAGGTCATGAGTCGCCATATTTTGTATACGGCACGAGTTGCCATATTTTGTATATTATTGGAAATTTTTGTATATTAATATATCATTTTGTACTTCTTTATATTACTTTGCCTTTTATGACAGATTTGCATACATTATACCGAATGCAGTAGTAGTTTACAATTGATGCGTTTGCCATACTTATTGTTGACAAAGCAATAAAGTCTGTATGTTCACAATAAAATGCATAAAAAATTTAACACTATAGGTTAGTTAACAAAAAAATACACAAATGCATAAACATGTACAATAACAATGATAATTGAACTCTAACTCCTATAGAACCCTAACTCATATTGAACCAACATACTAACACCTACAGTCTTATTCATTGTCCAAATTGCAGTAGAAAGCACTTGTTTTCCTTTGGTATTTACATAGTAATTCTAACCTTTGGCCTTCTACTCAATTTTCTAACCTTGACTAACCCTAGGAATGTCTATCAAACTAGATTGTAATACTACCTATTAGGCAGCCATAAGACACACCTAAACCATTCTATTCTAGTGTAACCCTTGCTTAAACCCTTTCCCTAGACTCCTACCTTTCCCTCTCTCTAAACCAAGGTTTATTCCTTTCATTTACACACTACTTAGACCCCCATGACTCTCCCTATATCTCTAACTGTAATATCCATTTTGGACAGCCCTAAAACACCACTAACTCATCCTAATCTTCCCTACCTTCTTCACCGTAATATCTTATTTAGGGAAGCCCTAATAGCCTTCTTACCCACCTATCATATCCTAAGGGCATTTCCTTTCCTTCCTATATTACCCACTCACTAAGGCCTCACCTCAAATTTTTCCATAACCCAATTTAAAGTGGCACAAAGACACCCTAAAGGGACTGTATGTAAACAATCATTCCCATCCATACTTAAACAAATTTTACCATGGTATATAAACATCCATAACTTGGAAAAATACTAGAAAAGGCCTTGAATTGCTTGCAAGTCATTGTGTCATCAAAATCCAAGTTGACTGGAAATTACATCTTGGACTGTCATAAGACATTTTACTTGACTGGAAATTACATATTGGACTGTCATAAGACATTTTACTTGAGTGGAAATTTGATTTGGTTTAACAATCCCATTGGCTTGGAAACTTGTCACTTATAAAATTGTTTATCACTGATGTTTACTTAAAAATATTGTACATTTGTCTTGACAAGTTAAAAAGTGAAATATAGGACTGTCATAATGCTAAATGCTTGGCTACAAATACTTTTATGTCAGTTGCAAAAGAGGTTGATTTTTTACGTTATGATGATAACATCCCATCAACACCACTAACATGCATCAACCACATGCATAATTGAAATGAAAACATCCCATAAAAATTGTTCTTCCTTGACAAATAAAAAATGAAACAAGTTCATGAATATGTGTCTTCTATAACGATCTATTGAGCACTTGCAGTTTTAACAATTTGTTGTACTTGTTGCAATTTTAACTATTTAAGGGTTAGCATGCATAAACTAGGGTTTAGAATCAATGAGGAAACCCTAACCCTAACTGAAGTTTAAAGGTTAGCATGCAGAACCTAGGCTTTATAATCAATGAGGAAATCATGACAGGTAATATCCTATTTAGGGAATCCCTAATAGCCTTCTTACCCACCTATCATAGCCTAAGGTCACTTCCTTGCCTTCCTATCTTACCCACCCACTTTCTATCTTGTCATCCCTATTGATCCTTCCTTTGGTAGCGACATGTTCTCTTTAGGTGTACAATCATGGTTTGAAGGGTCATTTTGTCTAGAAAGTTCCTTTTATTTCAGAGGATTTTACTTATTCATCATCTTGATGGCCTACACAAGTGCATGATGACCTATCGAAAGGTTTGCACTTAGGATATCTAACGAAATAAACACCATTAAAATTTACTTAACAAATTCAACCCAAAATTATCTCAAATTAGCATGCATAACCAATGCTACAATCTAACCAATCATAAAGATAATATAAGCTAAAATTAAAATCTTCACACTATAATTTTTTTCCTCGTTAGGGTTTGTAAACCCTAATCATCTTTCATAATAGAAGCACATGGCATTTCAGTCAAGTCTAGCTAGGGTTAGCATTTTAGGCAAGTCTAGCATGTAACTATTCATCAATTACAATAGTATTAGCTAGGGTTTAGGATAAAAAATAAATTCAAATCATAACCTAGGGTTTAATTCAATTGTAACAATTTGATAATTTTAGTATTGTTGATTTGCCTCCTAAACTTCTCTAAAAATCATCCTAGCATTTGCACACATTGGTATTTGCATTTGTGAACATATGAAATAGTAAGCAGTTCATATTAATCCCAATAAAATTATTTCATGTATGTGCACAGCCTATGTGTAGGGCCTTTTGGTTTCTACTTAAATGATACTGACCAATCTAATGATATATACCTAAAGAGGTCATAAAACCCTAGCTCCATCTCATAACTTGTGAACCTTAATTATACTATGCAATTTGTAGTTCATGAAACCCTAGTTGATTTTCAATTTGTAAGTGTAGCCTAGGGATATATGGCCTTTTGGTTTCTACCTAAATGATACTAACCAATCTAATTTGATCTTCAAACCTAAAGAGTTCATAAAACCCTAGTTTGTAGTGCCATGTCTCAATTTATGAACCCTAGTTTTATTATGGAGGTTTTTGGCTTATATTTTAGTACACTAATAATATAACCTATGATCTCTAGACACATAGTTCTTTCTTAATGCTGCAACATGTGTTTTCTTAGTGATATCTAGACACATTGGACCATGAAAACATGAGGGAGAGGGCTATTTTTAACCCAAGTTATAGCATGCAATTGTAGTTCATGAAACCCTACCAACTACTATAACATACCATAACATACTAACATCATACCATTCTAGCATATCATACCATACCCTACAATACTAACATCATAGTACATACCCTACAATACCCTATGATACTAACATCATACCATGTACTAACATACCATACCATACCATACCCTACAATACCCTATGATACTAACATCATACCATGTACTAACATACCATACCATACCATACCATTCTAGTTCCATCTCATAACTTCTCAACCCTACTTATAGCATGCAATTGTAGATCATGAAACTATAGCATGCAATTGTAGTTCACGAAACTCTAGTATGCAATTGTAGTTCATGAAACCCTAGTATGCAAGTCTCAACGAGATTTTAGTTCATGAAACCCTAGCATGCAATGGTAGTCCATGAAACCATAGGTATGTTTCTCTTTTCCATCTCATAACTTGTAAAGAGCTCATAAATCCATATTTCCATCTCATAAATTCTCAACCCTAGTTATAGCATGCAATTTGTCGTTCATGAAACCCTAGTTGGTTTAGGATTTGTACATGTACATGTGTTTCTACTTCCATCTCATAGATTTTAAAGAGGTCACAAAACCCTAGTTCCATCTCATAACTTCTCAACAATAGTTATAGCATGCAATTGTAGTTCACAAAACCCTAGTTGGTTTTCAATTTGTACATGTACATGTGTTTCTACTTCCATCTCGTAGATTTTAAAGAGGTCACAAAACACTAGTTCCATCTCATAACTTCTCAACCCTAGTTATAGCATGAAATTGTAGTTCACAAAACCCTATTTCCATATCATAACTTCTCAACCCAAGTTATAGCATGCAATTGTAGTTCATGAAACCCTAGTTGGTTTAGGATTTGTACATGTACATGTGTTTCTACTTCCATATCATAACCTGTAATGAGTTCATGAAACCCTATTAACATACTATAAGATACCATAACATAACATACCATAATATAATAACATCATACCATTCTAACATACCATACCATACTATCATACCATACCATACCATACAATACTAACATCATAGTACATACCCTACAATACCCTATGATACTAACATCATACCATGTACTAACATACCATACCATACCATACTAACATATAACATACCATACCATTCTAGTTCCATCTCATAACTTGTAAAGAGGTCATAAAACCCTAGTTCCATCTCATAACTTCTCAACCCTAGTTATAGCATGTAATTGTAGTTCATGAAACCCTAGTATGCAAGTCTCAACAAGATTGTAGTTCATGAAACCCTAGCATGCATTAAGGTATCCACACTATAATTGTTTTCCTCATTAGGGTTTATAAAACCTAATCTTATTTCATCATAGAAGCACATGGCATTTCAGACAAGTCTAGCACCAATTTTGATGTCAACATGTCTATCCTAGGATGATTCCTCAAACCCAGGTCTTTGTCTATTGGATCAACACAAGCACCAAGACCTCCATGGAAAATCAACTAAACTTAAAAAAATATTCTTGTAAGCAAGTAATCAAAAGAAGCTCGAGACTTATCAATTTAAGTTTTCCATGGTCTTTCCCTAACCTCCATGTATCACACAAGAACAAGATCGCAATATCACCAAAGAAATTAGCTCTTTTCTTTGTATCTTCTACAGGGTTGGAACCCTAATTCTACCTCCTCCTCTAGTTGTGTACCACATCTTCTTGTTCCCAATGATCCTCGACATATGTGTCAGAGGTGGTTACAATGATCCAATGCTTATCCTCAATATGTGTGCCAAGGTGGTTACTATGCTCATTTGTTCTCCTCAACATGTGTGTGAAGGTGGTCACTATGGTCCAATGTTTCACTTATATTCATCCTAATATCACAAGGAAACCCAACAAAATAAAACTTAGTCCAAGTGTGCATTAACACCATGAAGATACATCCCTTTCGGGAACTCTTTCCAAGCATATAACATATCTAGAACCTCTTATTACAACAAATTACAACATCAATAAATCCACTGAGAAAAACCCTAGTTTACGAAACCGATGCACAATGGATTCATTGGGCCATACAGATGTTGTGGAGAGGGCCCACTAGAGGTAATGGCATGCCAAGAGACCAACGGAGTCAACGTCTCATTGATCTGACTTTCGGTTGTCGAGTTATGTAGAGTTGCAAGTCACATGAAAATGTTGTTCAGGGACACTTGGTAATTCTCGGTCTAGGAGCGAAAAACCAAACGGAGCAACAATATTGCATGTCATTGGCTATGACAAGTGTGTATGGCCAATGCTAATATGGGAACACCACCAATACTGGAATGATGGAGGGTTTTGCAGAGTTGACCCACCAATGCGAGAGTTGCATTGAAGGAAATTGAGCAAAACAATAGTTTACAAAACCAATACACAATGGAGTCATTGGGCCATGAAAACATGGTGGAGAGGGCCCACTAGAGGTAATGGAATGCCAGGAGACCAACGGATTTGAAGGCTCATCGATTCGACCTTCTATTGCCGAGTTATGTCGAGTTGCAAGTCACATGAAAATTTCGTTCAAGGACACTTAGTCACTCTCAGTCTAGGAGCAAAAAATAAAATGGAGCAGGAAGATTGCATGTAGTTGGCTTTGAAAAGTGTGTATAGCTAATGTCAACATGGGAACACCACCAATACTGGCACAAAAGAGGGTTTTGCAAAGTTGACCCACCAATGCGAGAGTTGCATTGAAGGAAATTGAGAAAAACCCTAGTTTATGAAACCGATGCACAATGGAGTCATTTCCCATGAAAATGTAGTGCAGAGGACCCTCTGCAGGTAATGGTATGCTAGGAGACCAACATAGTCAACGGATCATCTATCCGACCTCCAGTTTTCAAGTTATGTCAAGTTGTAAGTCGCATGAAAATGCCATTCAGAGACACTTGGTCACTCTCGGTCCGGGAGCAAAAAACCAAACGAAGCAGCAAGATTGCATGCCATTGGCTCTGACACGTGTGTATGGCCAATGCCAAAATGAGAACACCACCAAGACTGGCATGGTGGAGGGTTTTGCAGAGTTGACCCACCAATGTGAGAGTTACATTGAAGGAAACTGGGGCAAAAACCTAGTTTACGAAACTGATCCACAGTGGAGTCACTGGGCCATAAAAACATGGCGGAGATGGCCCTCTAGAGGTAATTGCATTCCAGGAGACTAACGGAGTCAACAGCTCGTCGATCCGACCTCCGGTTGCCGAGTTATGTTGAGTTGCAAGTCACATGAAAATGTCATTCAGGGACACTTGGTCACTCTTGGTCTGGGAGCGAAAAACCAAATGGAGCAACAAGATTTCATTTCGTTGGATCTGACAGGTGTGTATGGCCAATGCTGACATGGGAACACCACCAAGAGTGGCACGGTGGAGGATTTTGCATAGTTGACCCACCAATGCGAGAGTTGCATTGAAGGAAACTGAGCAAAACCCTATTTTATGAAACCGATGCACAATGGAGTCACTATGCCATGCAAACGTGGTGGATAGGGACCTCTAGAGGTAATGGCATGCCAAGATACCAACGAAGTCGATGGCTCATTGATCTAACCTCCGGTTGCCGAGTTATGTCGAGATGCAAGTCATATGAAAATGCCGTTCAGGGACGCTTGGTCACTCTCGGTCCGGGATGACATGCTAATTGTTGGGCATGGTAAGAGAATTATTAAAAGGTTGAATAAAGACTTGGGAAGTCAATTTGAAATGAAGGATTTCGGTTCAACACAACAAATATTGGGCATGAACTATATTTCTCCAAAAAAAGATAGAAGAAATGTTACTTGGAAACACATAATCCAAGTTGTCCCAAAAGACTTAAGATGGGTGTATTTAGCTATGGTATATGATAGAAACTGTATCTCTTAAACATGAAAAACTCTTTGAACTTTCTCTATGTTATACCTTCTGCTTTCACATTCAATTCTAATTATTGAGTCAAATAGAAGAAGGATAAAAACTTACTAGAATAGCAATTAAAATTTAGAGATGAAAGCATAATGCACAAGTCAAATACAATTTAACAATATTAGAGCAATTATTTTTTTATTAGTAGCTCGATGCAACACAAATTGGAGAGAAAGTTACAAAGATTGTGGTTTACCAGGAAGGACATGTAGAGAACAATATAAAGTGCGGAGTTAGCAAACCTGTGAAGGACAGGATGTTGGTTTCCTAACAATATTTCCTCCCTCCAATTTTGGAAAAACTTTAAACCTGAAAAGATGCTATACAAGCCTAATGGAAGACCACAAAAATAAGCATGTTTTAGTTAGCTGCAATAATATCTCACTTTTGACCAACATTTTTATTACTCACATGCTTAAGCCTCTTGCACCACATTAGAAGTTTTTTCCAATATTAAATGGAAACCCAAAAACATACTATGGATTGATCTTGTATTGTTTATCATAGCAATGATGCTAGGCATATATTTTAAACTTCTGTGGCAAAGGTAAGAGAAACATGGGTGAAATATTAAACCAGTGAAGGGTTTCTATTGAAGATACATGCATCAAACATTTTCACTTGAAACTTACATTCAAATAATTCAATCTCTAATTAAAAAGAACAGAAGGAATTGAGAATGCAAATGATGAAAATTTGTATTCTTGCATAGCTTTAGTGGATGACAAGAACTAGTGTGGAAGGGAGGGAGAAAATAGTCGATTGTCTCTATTCAAAATAGTCAATTGTAGAGAATCGTGTGCTTGTGCAAGCTAACATGTCAAAATATGGATGCCAATTCCATGATTGATTGAAATTGACAGCTACTATTAAAAGACAAGACAATCATGATAACTCACTCCGCTTTCTATGTGAACTCTGCAAAAGCCTTCCCCTTTACATCTATATCAATGTCATGTCTGAATATATAGCATGTATAAATACTTATTACCAATATGGTGCATAAAACAGAGTCATACTTGGTAATAAGTATTTATACATGCTATATTCTTCAGACATGACATCGATATAGATGGAAAGGGAAAGGCTTTTGCGGAGTTCACATAGAAAGCGGAGTAAGTTATCATGATTGTCTTGTCTTTTAATAGTACCTGTCAATTTCAATCACTCATGGAACTAGCATCCAAGTGGAGTGTAAGCGCAATTACCCAATCTCATTCAATATATCCAGTTGGATCCTCTCTGTTGCTAATTTCCTCCATCAATCTCTCGTGCTTTGAATGAGGCAAGAAGTAACGTACCTTGGTTGAGTTCTTCATTGAAATTGTCTGTAGATGGATGTTTGTTCCAACAATCAAGTTTGTGAAGTGATAGAACACAGAACCTGGTCTGTAATCCATGAATACATGCCCACTAGTTCTTCTTGATTTCCCATCTAGTGTAAGATATTCACCATCAACCACCATCGATCCAATAGGAAATTCATTTCCTTCATGATCAATCAATGATCCATTCAGGATTTGCTTACCTCAAATGCATTGTTCCCACCAATAATATGTGCCCCATTCATTGTCTTTTAGGGAAACAACTGCATATATGTGTCTTGGTTGTACAAGATCTGAGATATGGTCATAGTCTGTCGAAATCAATGACTGGCCCTCCTCTAATTGGGTTGTTTCATCGACTACACATGGGTCTACTACAGGTGACACATGATCCCAGTCATCAACCCAATCCATGCATTCACATTCATCCCATTCACCAATGCTAGAAGGGATGCAAAAGCAAGAAAGTTTTCATTTCCATATTTCAAATAGGGGGTTGTTTGAGCTTCGAACCAAATGAAATCCATGTGTTCCTTATACTGTGCCGCGACTATAGGAATGTGATCGATCTATGTCAACCACATGCCAAAAGTTCCTGATTGGACTTCCTACCACTTTAGTTCGATCTGACATTGTTGTAGAGCACCATTGAACTATGGATTCTGCATCTTTGATACGGGGGTTTTTGGTAAATCTCATCTCCTCCCTTTGTAGTGCGGTCTTGATGCATCCACTAGCCTCATCATGCTCTCCTTTTCCATTCCCAGTCTCAAAGTAGTTCAATATATGCGGCACATTATAAGTCTTATGTAACATACTCATCCATTGGAAGACTCAGGAATTTTTGAACTGGCCCGCACAACCATCTGACCATATCCAATGTTGATCCATCTGTATACCTCCCTCCTTTAGCTGATCATAGAAAATTTGAAAATAGTGTTGCACATAATGCAAATCATCGCATCTGTCATCACTTATGTAAAAGTTTTTCTCCTACTATATTATCCTATTGTTAATGCTTCTCTAAGGGCCGTCCCTATACGTAATATTTACCATGATGCTAACTTGGTCGGAATGGTAGTATTTACTCTAAATTTCATTTTGTGGCTGAAGGGTATAGTTTTATACAAAATCCACAATTGACAATATGGTCCCAATGGAAAAGTTGTCCCTACATTTTCTGTACTTCTCATCCTGCCCTTGTGCTACATGCACATGTTGAACATACTGCTTAGTTTTCTTGTATAACTCCATAAAAAAATCACATACTCATACCTGTTGCCATGAAAAGAAGGGTCGTATTAGAATGTGACCTTTAAAGAATGTATATGTAGAAACTGAACATGTAAGAGCAAAGAAATGAAATAATCATTTACACCTATGACTTCACCAATGCAATCTTTTTACTTTCCTTCACACTATCTGATTGATAGGTTACATACTTGGAGCTCTGCATCTCCATGCTCATATTGCCAAATTGATGCTCATCACTTCCATGAATGCAATGGTTCAAAAGAGAAAACCCACTGCACCAGGAACAATTCCCATATAGACATGATTTTCCATAGTATGTTTTTCATTCATGCCTTGGACACATGATGCTGACGATAAAATATCTCGATCCATTCAGTGGTATTATGGATTCATTGCATCCCTGCTCAAGGTTAGTATGCAAATACAAAATATATGTTTATACGTGTCATAAAAAGATTCATATTCTACATGGTATCTACAACAGCATGCATTTCGATCAATGCATATACGATCATACCATGGTTTACATTTCTCAAAGGACCTTTGGCCCAAGTTCAATTGTGTGTGCTCATTCCTGAATCTCTCATAGAGTTCTGTCTGTGTTGTGTCAAGGAAGTGTTTGATGTGAGGTTCACAGTCAGAAGAACCTTTTCTCAGCTTTAGCACATATCTTTCATTAGATGAAGGTCTGGTATGATCATGCCAGGACGTTTTTACTAATTAGCTTCATATCTCGATGAGGCAACCTGCCGACAAAAGGTCAACAATCTTTTCCATTTGGAGTCTCCAGATTTTCTCTTATAATAGAGTAATTATGAACAGTTTTTCTATTTAATTTAAGTATCTAAGAAGTGTGTGAAAGGATGCGACATTGCCATGTGGACTTGCTTACAACTGATTCTGATAACACACGACGAGCTGCAAAAAGATATTTAGTATGGGACGTCTTCCCAATTGCATTAAAATCAGATTGGATATTTCTAACAATATGATTGTTAGCCTCTAAACTTCTAACCATATTTATGCCTATAATTCTCCTAACAACAACTAAACAATTTGACTTTGACAAACATAGTAATAATTAAAATTTACCTGCATTGCCTTTGGATTCAAAATATTCCTTCATTAATTTGTTACATTGCCAATCGATAGTGCGTTTGGGAAACTTAAATCCAAGGCCTTACAGACAACTTTCATCCACATGGATACGTCTAGGAGTCCTTTTTCTTGCAGTAGACAGTCGAGGTAGGGAAGGTGAACATGAGATACGGATCCCAGGTCTTCTTTATTGTGGTGCTTCATTCACATGTCGTTCCATATTCAGAGTGTGCTCGACATGGTTGTGGTCTTCATGGAGAGATTGCAAATTAATCATTGCTCCTAGGTCCAACGCTTCATACTCAGTGTCTCTCAATAAACCTATGTATTCAAGAGCTTCAACGTGGCTCGTTGATGGATTGTTGGTTGGAGACTATGTTGATGTTGAAACTTAAGTTGGGTTCGTTGGACGCAACTGCTTCACCCGTGGTTTTGATGCAGAGGTTGTTATGTCATCAAATTTGTTAGGATCGGTCGCAGTATCAGTGGAAATGTCTGGACCATGTCGCACTCTCTCCATTACCAACCTAGCCTTTTCTCTTACCTCATTTTCCTTTTCAATGGGCATATTCCTTCTAGTTTTACTTGCTCTGTTACGTGATTTTCCCATATCCAAAAGTTTCTTTATCAAAACTACGAGGTCTACCTACATAAGAAGCAACAAATAAGGTATTAGTTCCATTATACAAGATACATGATGCGTTCCGACATAATTAACTAAATTACAGATATGTTAGTATGCTAATTATTGGCATTGATACATTGAACATTTATTAAAGGTTTCTCTTTATGTTTGAACCAAAATTTCATTTCTGTACTCTATTTGAGACAAGTAAAGATAGTCAAGTTTGTAGGTATTACAGCTATAGGATTATGACTTCCTTTGCGTTCAAAATTTATTGGAAGTCAAAAGAAGATGAGTGAAATGAGGAGGTTGCAAATCCCTCGAAAAAAGGAGAAATCATTGAGGTAGAGGCATCCCTGTCAAGATCAAAGGCATGTTATGATAAATCGAGCATGAAGAGGAGAGCATGGACAAGTTGGTGAACTGTTCAATATGGACCCTCTCCCATGATTTCTTCCAAGGTTTTTATACAAATTGAAGAGTCTCAATAGAGAACCTCATCTATGCCATCCTTGTGGGAAATCAAAATATATTTATGTGCAAATGATTATTGGTCTACATTGCATACTTCATCTTGTATAGAGAATATGGACAACTTGGTGAACTATTCAATATGTACCCTCTCCCATGATTACTTCAAAGTTTTTTTTTTAAATTGAAGAGTCTCAAGAGATAACTTCATCTATGCCATCATTGTGTGAAATCAAAATATATTCATGTGGAAATGTAAATTAGTTAACATTGCATACTTCATCTGTATGGAGAATATGAGACTTGTTTAGATGTGAAGTTGCGATTTATTCTTGTGAAATTAAATGTTGTCTATGAGAGAGATATTGTTGTAGGCATATCATAAAATATAAATCAATGAAATGATCTAAAAGTTTGTGAATTAAAACAATTATTTACAATTCACCATACCTATTCAAAATGATCTCTTCTTGCAATAAAAACTTGTAGTGTGAATATTTCCACTAACTTCCAAGACCACTAAATATGTTTGTTAGATTCCAAGAGTGAGCTTCTATCCAATAGATCAAAGACTGGTAATGGATTGTGAGCCAAATTGCACAGTTCAGGAGCACAAAATGCACAAACAAACCCGTGAAAATTGGTAGCAATCCCAGGAATCCAGATCTCTATTTTTTTACCTACTAACAATTGCGTGCACGCGCACTCGTGTATAAGCCCATGCATGCGCATTGACGTGCACATAAAATCAAATGTGCATGCGCCCCTACCTAACAATTAGAGAATTTACTCACTAACAATTATTTCATTTAATGACTAACATTCTTCAACAACGACTTCGAATTCATGATTACTTTGATTATTTTTACAATATAGTCTTCATCACTACTTACTTCTTAGGCCCATGGGTTCCATTATGAGGTGTTAGGCTCCTTGCCTATGGCTAGTGGAGTGTAAGGGAGGCCTCCAACACTAAACCTATCATCATCATCATTGTCCCTCAACAGCATCATCATCATCATCACCATCATTGTTCATCATCATTGTCATCGTCATCATCCTCATCCTCATCCTCATCATCATCCTCATCCTCATCATCGTCATCTTCATCAATGTTCATCACCATCATCATGGTCATCATCATCATTCCTTTGAAAATTATTGAAAATAAAATCAAAGAAAAGTTTCAACTAAACCTATCATCATCATTTTCATCCTCATCCTCCTCCTCCTCCTCCTCCTCATCATCATCACCATCATTGTTCATCGTCATTTTCATCGTCTCCATTATCATCATCATCATCCTCATCCTCATCATCATCATCATAGTCATCATCCTCATCATCATCATGGTCATCATTCTCATCATCATCATCACCAACATTGTTCATCATCTTCATCATCATCATCATCGTCGTCATCATCATCATCATCATCATCATCCTCATCCTCATCCTCATCATCATCATCACCATCATCACCATCATTGTCTATCATCATCATCATCGTCGTCGTCATCATCATCATCATCATCATAATCCTCATAATCATCATCGTAGTCATCATCCTCATCATCATCATTGTCATCCTCCTCCTCCTCCTCATCATCATTGTTCATCCTCATCATTCCATTGCAAATGCTTGAAAATAAAATCAAAGCAAAGTTTCAACTAAACCTATCATCATTGCCAGCATTGTTCCTCATCATCCTCGTCATCATCATCATCCTCATCCTGGTCATCATCATCATCATCACCATCATCACCATTACCATCATCATCATCATCATCATCATCATCATCATCATCATCATTGTTCATCATTATTATCATCGTCATCATCACCATCATTGTTCATCATCATTGTCATCGCCATCATCATTAACATTCTCATCATCATCATAGTCATCATCTTCATCATCATCATAGTCATCATCTTCATCATCATCATTGTCATCATCCTCATTATCATCATCACCAACATTGTTCATCATCAACATCATCACCATCATCATCATCATTAGCATCCTCATCATCCTCATCCTCCTCCTCCTCCTCATCATCACCATCATTGTTCATCATCATCATCATCATCATCATCATCATCATCATAGTCATCATCATTGTCATCATCCTCCTCCTCCTCATCATCATTCCATTGCAAATGCTTGAAAATAAAATCAAAGAAAAGTTTCAACTAAACCTATCATCATCATCATCATCGTTCCTCATCATCGTCATCATCATCATCATCATCATCACCATCATTGTTCATAAAAATTGTCATCATCATCATCATCTTCATCATCATCCTCATCCTCATCATCATCATAGTCATCATCCTCATCATCATCATTGTCATCGTCCTCAACATCATTGTCACCAACATTGTTCATCATCGTCATCGTCATCATCATCCTCATCACCATCATCATCGTCATCATCATCATCATCATCCGCATCATCATCATCATAGTCATCATCCTCATCATCCTCCTCCTCATCACCATCATTGTTCATCGTCATCATTCCATTTAAATGCTTGAAAATAAAATCAAAGCAAAGTTTCAACTAAACCTATCATCATCATCATCATCATTGTTCCTCATCATCGTCATCATCATCATCATCCTCATCCTCATCATTGTCATCATCATCATCATCATCACCATCATTGTTCATCATCATTGTCATCATCATCATCCTCCTCTTCATCATCATAGTCATCATCCTCATCATCATCATTGTCATCATCATCATCATCATCATCATCACAAACATTGTTCATCGTCGTCGTTGTCATCATCCTCATCATCATCATCATCATCATCATCATCATCATCCTCATCCTCATCATCCTCATCATTACCATTGTTCATCATCGTCGCCGTCGTCATCATCATCATCATCCTCCTCATCGTCATCATCATAGTCATCATCCTCATCATCATCATTGTCATCATCCTCCTCCTCATCATCATAATTCCATTGTAAATTCTTGAAAATAAAATCAAAGCAAATTTTCATCTAAACCTATCATCATCATCAATGTTCCTCATCATCGTCGTCATCATCATCATCCTCGTCCTCATCATCGTCATCATCATCATCACCATCATTGTTCATCATCATTGTCATCGTCGTCATCATCCTCATCATCATCATCATAGTCATCATCCTCATCATCATCATTGAAATGATCCTTATCATCATCATCATTGAAATGATCCTTATCATCATCATCACAATCATCATCATCATCACCATCATTGTTCCTCATCATCGTCAGCATCATCATCATCCTCGTCATCATCTTCATCATCATCACCATCATTGTTCATTATCATAGTCATCATCATCCTCATCATCATCCTCATTATCTTCGTCATCAACATCATCATCCTCATCATCGCAATCATCATCATCATCATCTTCATCATCAACATCATCATCTTCATCATCATCATCATCATCATCATAATCACTGTCATCATAGTAATAGTCATCATGATCATCATCCTCATCATCATCCTCATCATCCTCATCATCATCATCACCATCATTGTTCATCATCATAGTCATTATCATCCTCCTCCTCATCATCATCGTCATTATCATCCTCCTCCTCATCATCATCGTCATCAACATCATCATCCTGATCATTGTAATCATCATCACCATCGTCAAAATCATCGTCATCATAATCATCGTCATCATACTCATAGTTATCGTGATCCTCATCATCATCACCATCAATGTTCATCATCATCATCATTGTCATCATCCTCCTCCTCATCATCATAGTCATCATAGTCATCATCCCCATCATCATCATTGTCATCATCCTCCTCCTCATCATCATAGTCATCATCCCCATTTGATCATCATTGTCATCGTCCTCCTCCTCCTCCTCATCATTGTTCATCATCATCATCCCATTGCAAATGCTTGAAAATAAAATCAAAACAAAGTGTTTACTTAACAAATGCGTGCACGCGTCTTTAACGCGTGCACACAAATTAGCACGATCGTGCTTTTAGTGCATGCGCACAAAGTAGCTCAATCGCGCTTCTAGTGCGTACGCGTTGTGTTTTAAACTACATGCGTGCGTGATTTAAATTTAGAATTTCGGCGACACCTTTTTTCCAACCAACGTGGTGGATGACTTGGCTGCTTTGGTTTTAGGTTCGGGTTGCCCAACCAAGTGGTTTGGACCGTCTTATGACATTAAAACTTGTTTTGTACCACTTCTCTTATTTCGTGCATGATTTTCCATATGCCATGCTTGTCCACTATTAATGAAAATTCACACACTTGTGTAACTCTATCTATAGATTCTGAATATGTAATTTTTATTTAAATCTATTATCTTTTTCTATTTTTTATTTAATTTTAAATGGACTAACATCAATCTAACACAAAAGGTAGGCTATTTGCTTAGGCTATAACTTTTGATTGGCTCACCTATTTAGAAAATGGAAAAGGACCCACACAAGAAGACACAAAGACCTACATCCTAAAAAAAAATATTGTTCATTGACTATGTTAAGACCAAGATGTGGTGGACCAATGCTCAACCTTGTAATTTAAGGGCATCACTGACTTCCTTAATTTGAAAAATAAAAAATATAACATAAATAAACATGGAAAAATAACGCTGCACTAGACACACCTGTTATCTACAACTCTATATAATGTTTTTCACAAAATTCCACCATTTGCATACCAAACGAGTGGACCAACGCAAACATATTGACTATTTTTGGGGAAAATATAACATACCAACCTTAGAAGATCCTCATTTTTTTGGATTTATGCTTAGTTTCCATAAATAAAAGTTATATATTCTGGAAGGTAATTAGATTGTCCACGTTTCATATTGTTAGACCATATTCCAAAAAGTTGTGTAGGTACCTCTAATATTGCTTTTTGATGTTCAGATTTCTGTTTTTCCAGAAGTCCATTGCAACGAACACGTCATAAGTGACAAGTATTAGCTTGCACCAACCCATCATCATCCTAATATATCAATTATTCATGGCTTATTCGGTTCATTTGTGGTTTTAGAAATCAGTTCACTCCACTGGAATCAAGATCTCATCTATATAGAGATTTTAACTATGAAGAAAGTTGATCATGTGTAAATTGCGCTATCCAAATTGTTGTAGAAAGTCGCCAAAGAGGAAGAGAAATGATTGTTTGTTGAACCGAATTTAATTACTGAGTCATTAGCTCAATTGAGAAGCAATAGGTTAGCTATAGCAGCTATCATGTGCAAATTAGCGCTTGAAAATTTAAAGTGTGGAGTTGTGATCTTCCATCATGAACGAGTTCTTGTTAGTTTGATCTAAAGCGTGTATGTTATATTTATTTTGTTCATGTGTTTAGTTTTGAATTGCAATCTTTATGTTGTTTATTTGCTTGTAAGAAGGATTGATGGGTCTTGTGAAGCCAGGAACGTCAATTCTTATTGTAGTGTTTAAAAGGTCAATTCGTTTCATCAATTTTTGTATACATATTGTATTCAGACTATTCTCCTAGATGCTGATGGATAGCTGAAAGCTAAGTGTCCAACAGATGGAGGAATGTCCATAGGATGATTCATTACTTGACATCTCTATTGTGGAGGCCGCGATGAGAGGAGTATGTCAATATTGTTGATCATTTCAATTGCTTCATTAATGGTCAGAAGCAGTTATGTCTTAAATGGGTTAAATGGGTAGCTCAAAGATGAAGAGAAGAAAGAGCATAAACCATATATTTCAGAGTGGTCTAAGTGTTGATGAAGACTAGTAAGACAAGATTCAATAATGTATTTTATGTTTTGCAATTGTGTCTTGTAATGCAGACATTAAAGGGGAGTGTTAGAGATCATGCTTCCATTAGTGCATATAGATTTGGTCTGAGATTTGTTATGGTTGTTGGATATTATTGAGATATTCTCTCAACCTATCTCTCTTAGATTGGAATAAGTTAGATCTGATGACACTTATATAAGTGTATTGTATTTGAGTTTATATATATACAATTTATTATCTTTGTGTGAATTATTGATTCTATTCAATTTTTATTATTATATATGTTCACTAAAAAATAAGTAGTTGTCATCTACAAACATCATTCTCCCCTATGAGTTGCCGATAGCCTAGATTTTCAGCTCCGTGAAAAAATCCATTGGTAGATTTGACAAATTCACCCAAAAAAAGTATAATGATTAACAACATGTCTAGGGATGATAGGGAGAGCATTGTTTCATAGTTAAAATTTCTCTGTTCAAAAAGTAGATTCCTTTCAAAATACTTTTACTATCTCAGTTCATGAGAAACATGAACCCTAGTCATCCTCTGGTTAATACATGTATTGTTGGCCCATATCCATGCATTGGTGACATGGATCCATTCACACACTAAAATGTTTTGATTCCTGTTAATCAACCTTGATATTTGCTCCAAAATCTTATCTAATGTAATTTCCTCACCAACATTTAGAGGTACCTAATCTATACAACTTTCCACTTGTTATTTTCTCTTTTTCATCTCTATCCTTCATTATATTTAAGAATCACATCATTGATAAAGCTTATACTCCAAAGAAAACTAACTAACAAACAACAACAACATTAAAAACATATTAAAATCCCATGCACCAAATTTTAAATGAGGGTTTCCTAGTTTCAACCCAATCTCAATAATCTCACTCGTAATAGCCTTCACTCCCCAAACTTCAAAGAGATCTTGTTACAACCAATTCCAAGGATTAATGACAATAAGGGCCTCATTTACTCTATACCTAAAGAAATCCAAAACCATAATAAGCACTTGTTATTAATATAAAGGTAAAAAAAATAGAAAAAGTTCTTAATATGGAGGTTAAAAAATGGAAAAAAATATTTTACACTTTTTTACACATTTATTTTATTGCTTAAACAATTATTTAATTAATTATATTTAAATGCTTTAAAATTATATCATCTATATTTACATAAGATTATATAAAAATTGACTTTTATCACTTTAAAATAAAAAAATTAAAATCTATATTAATAAATAATTAGTTTAGTATCTCAAGTCAAATCCCTCATCTATATGTATATGGTTGGTAACGAAATATTGTTTTTTCACAATGACATACATAGGAGCAAAAGGGACAATTCTACTAGGTTTACCCTTAATATGAAAGACTTTTACCATACCTTGAAATAAAATGCAACTTTATTAAAGATAATGCCACAAATCTATAGTCTATTCCAAATTCGTCAAACACGCCATCAAAGTTAAAACGTGTTGAAAGGAAAGAATAGTGAAACTTATTTTCACATTTCAACCATTTTCGTCTTTAGTCGCTACTTGTTTTGTAATTTCAATCTCAATCTTGTTCGTCGTTAGTAGTCATTTAATGGTCATGTTTTCTGAGTCTCGGCATATGGAGAATAGAGAGGCACACTTGCGGTCCCATTCAGATGGCGTACATATCTCACACAACGAAAATAAAGTTGTAAATATGGAAAATAAATTATCATATATTTATATTATAAGTTATATTAGTATAGTCATTTAATTTGTGGTTAATCATTATTAATGAGGTACAAGGCACAAGTTAAGTGCTACTAATAAATTATTTCTGATATTTATTATACATGCAATAACTAAGAGTTATCTATGCAACTACAAGTTATCCATACATTAGTAATCCATGCAGCTACTAATGATGTTTATTTATTTTTTATTTTTTATAAAATCAATCTACACAATACACTTGTTTCAACCTTGTGCAAACTAGAAAAAACATAGATGTTAATCCACCTCCAAATTCTAAGATATAAACACCTATCGATGTAAGTAATGTAAAAAAGTAGATTCTATTCATAGAAAACATGAAAGTAACAAATTCATAGGGTATCCTAAGGTAATGTTATGTTTTTCAACGGAAAAAAATTAAGTTTTTCTTTGATAAGAACCAATGCATTGCAATGTACGACCTTTTAAATGCAATTCATAGTTAGTTTATATTTAGATTTAAAAATAATATTTATGTAATAAAAACAATTTCAAGAATTCATAATTAATAATTACTATAATTATGTAGTTTTTTATTCATATTTTTTATTGTATAAAGAATACCAAGGTGTTTTATAGTTCAATATGGGAAGATGTCAAATTCATCCCAACTCATAAAAGAAAAAATTAAAAGCAAATAAAAGTAATTAAAAAATTTACACGTTAAGAAATTTGATCTCTCTCGATACTTAATAGATCAATGTTTAAAATGGATCTATATTGATGTTATTAAAGAACATGTAATCATTGTGGTAGTTATTATCTCATATAATAATCTTACTATAATAACATATTAGCAGTACATTATCACATAATAAACCAAAATTCTAAAAATAAAACAAATTAACAACTAATGTTATTGTTACTAATATTACACTACTATACTAAATCATGGATAGATGCCTATCAAAACTCAACTTGCATGTCTAAGTAATCGTTTTAGTAACAAAATCCTTTCCTCTATGAGGTAAGCCTGTAGAAACACTGGCTTTGATTCTGTTTATGCTTAGTGCCATGGATCTGGAGGGGTATACCTTCACACCGCCTCGCTCTGTGCGTCTTGAATTTTCCAAGCATTTGATGGTTGAAGTGGCCTTCAAATACTTTCTCTCTAAAATTTTATCGGAAAACCCTAAACCGAAGAAGCAGTTTAGCAAATTTGTCACAAAAAGTGATGACATCCCTACTATTGAATGCCAAGAATGACCTTTCAAAGTATGGATCATGCCCTGTTGGATTGGGGTTAGTTGGGAAATTTACTAGATTGTGGGTGTCACCTAGCATGATAAAGAAATGGATGGACAAGAACTCGTGAACCCTAATCAAGGGGTAGATCTTGTTGTTTTACTATAATAAAGGTTTTTTCACCTTTCTGTTTCAATATTGTGATGGTTATGTTCTTATTTTTAGAAATCATCCATATTTCTTGGGGACTTAAGGGTTGTATTCGAATTGATGGACTCTAGATTTTGAATTAGACGACGATGTTCCAACATCGGTACCAATCTAAGTAAATTTAGTGCATATGTCGTTATGTTGCTACAATGAAGCATGCCTAAAAATGATAAGAAATAAACTGGGTAAATATGTCGATCGATCTGAGCCAAAAGGAGAGCAATTCAGTTGTGCCCGCATTTGTGTTCAAGTCGATCTGGAAAAATGTTTGTCGTCGGAAATGTGGGTTAAATATGGCCATTGGAAACATCTACAGCTGCTTGATATTGAATAGTTGTTGCTTAAGTGAAAAACATGTCTTGACTATGGTCATTTTTCTCAAGACTGCAAGCAGGGAAAAGCTCTGGAGAAACCCTCTAACAACAAAGAACAACCTCAACCTGAAGAACAATGGAAAACTTAGAAAAGAAACGTTAGTAGTTCTAACCCCAATCCTAACACAAATCGACAACAACCATCAACATGCAATACAGGCCTGAAAAATATCTAACCGACATATAAAATCCTAACCAAGCAAGGGCAAGATGCGAGTGCCAAAGAAATTGTTGAAATCTTAAATTGTGAAGCCAACCTAGGGGAGAAGCCTAATTTAATGGAAAGTAAAAAATGCAGAGTCCAATACAAGTGCAAGTAAGAAATACATAAACCCCTTCTCCCCAAAACAAACTTACAAGGAAATTTTGGTCATATTTGACCAGTTTTTAGATCATATATATCAGCAACCTCAAATCCCTCCTATTAATGTGTCAAAGTATAGTGTAAGGGAAAACCTTCAATCATATACAATCATGGAAGAACAACCAATAGTGGCAGTCCTATTATAGCAATCTAAAGGTTTTGCTACTCGTAGTAAGTCAATTATTAGATTCGCACGAGACTCTCCTGAGGATTCGGAGGTGGAACGTCAAAAGAAAAAATGGTGTAAGTTGAGAGTTGAAGTTAGAGAAGCTGAAGCAGATCGAGAAAAAAAATCGGTGCATCAAACTAGTCTAGACAAATATAAAATAGGGGGAGGAGGTTCCCAACAAAAGGAAAAGGAACCAATTGGAGGTAAGACTTGTCCAACCTTGGGAAAATAATGAAGATAGTCTCTTGGAATTGCAGGGGTTTAGTGTGATAAAAAAAAATTGAAGAAATGCAGAATCTTTTATATATTAAAAAACTTATAATTATCTGCATCCAAGAGACTAATTTAAGAAAAGAAGCAATGTTGAAGGTAAAAAATAAGATATGGAGAAATAGTGAAATGGTTGTAGCTAGTGCATAAGAAGCTTCAAGAGGACTGTTAAAACCCAAAAATTGATCATCTAACTCATCTCCCTTAGCTATATCATCCATACATCTCATTTCCTAAATTTTGGCCTCCACCAACCCAAAAAACCTACATTTTTTACCATATTTAACAAAAATATTTATTTTCCTCCATAAAAATAAGGAAATATTCCCCAAAATACAAAAATAAAAGAAAAAAGGGAAAAAGATTTGAAAATAAAAAAGAGTGGAAAAATCTCAAAACCATGGAGAAATACCATGGGCACCAAAACCAAGGGAAAAATTACTAATCTCAAATCCATGAAACAATACCATGGGGTTCCAAAAACCAAGGGCAAGGTTACAACTCATCAAAATTCCTATAAATAGAAGGTTAGAGGCCCCCATTGAGACAAACACAAGTTCCCTTTTCCTTTCCCACACTTAGCCATTTTTACTCCAAAAACCCTAGCCACCATTTGAGCTTGGAACCCCTGTTGAGTTCCACACCCATAGAGTCTTGAAGTGGAGAATTAGTGACACTCTGAAACCAACATCACAATCTAACGAGGAGTTTCAAGGGCCTATAATCATTTAAGGTAACTCATAACCTATTGTAAAGCCTAATTCCTTCCAAATAATGAAAGAAAAAACATTTATTTCTATCCTAGAATGGGTTATAGTTTTACTGTGTGCGGAGTTTCTAATCTTACAATTGATGTTTACATACACCTATTATTTTTATTATTCATGGATTACCTTTTATTTTACAGCCAAACATTTACATTTCCCAATTTTTCATTTATGGCTCATATAGCCTTTACACCATAGTTTATATTTCCAATCGCATAGTCTCTCTCATATTTTACTAAGGCTCACGTGCATTTACTGCACCATACCACACACCAGTGCCACAAGAGACACTCTCTTGTGCTCCTTCTACCTTTGCTTCTTTAAGCTGATATAACCCCATTTTTGACATCTTGGAGTGCGAAAGGACAAACAACATGGACTGTGTACTCTATTTTGAATATGTTTTTAGCTAAGAATTTCACTCCATTAGAGCCTTTCATCATAAAGAGTTGTTGACACCTGAAACTGGTTTAAAGGTCAACACAAAAAGGATTTTATCCAAGAACTTCATAAAATTCCCTCAAGAATCTTCATGTTTCCAAGTAGTTTGGGATGATCACTATCAATCGCATTAGCTTAGGTTTTTTCTCTTCAAAAGAAAATTATAATTTATGTGTAGGTTTATTATCAGTAACTCTATAGGGAACAGGTTTTAACAAGGTAGATTTGGTTAAAGGATCCTATCAGGGAAACTTACTCAAGGATTGATAAAAACAAAAGTTAAAAAATCAAATTTTAGGTTAGAATTAATATGCGAGCATGCCAATCAATTCCCAAAGCAACATCAACCATAAATCATATGAACAAATTCATGTGAATTAGTAGCATCAGTTCATTATAGGGATGGTGCAAGCTAATGCTGGTCACTTATGACGCGTTCATTGCAATGGACTTCTGGAAAAACAGAAATCCTAATGTCAAAAAACAATATTAGAGGTACCTACACAACTTTTTGGAATATGGCGTAAGAATATGAAACGTGGACAATCGAATTACCTTCTGGAATATATAACTTTTATTTATGGAAACTAAGTATAAATCCCCCAAAACGAGGTTCTTCTAAGGTTGGTATGTTATGTTTTTCCCAAACAATAATGAATATGTTTGCACTGGTCCACTCGTTTGGTATGCAAATGGTGGAATTTTGTGAAAAACATTATATAGAGTTGTAGATAACATGTGTGTCTAGTGCAGCATTATTTTTCCATATTTATTAATGTTATATATATATTTTTTAAATTAAGGAAGTCAGTGACACCCTAAAATGACAAGGGTGAGCGTTGGTCCACAACATCTTTGTCTTAACATAGTCAATGAGCGATATTTTTTTTAGGATGTAGGTCTTTGTGTCTTCTTTTGTGGGTTCTTTTCCATTTTTTAAATATGTGAGCCAATCAAAAGTTATAGCCGAAGCAAATAACCTATATTTTTTGTTAGATTGACGTTAGTCAATTAAAAATTAAATAAAAAATAGAAAAAGATAATAGATTTAAATAAAAAGTACATATTCAAATCTACAGACAGAGCTACACAAGGGTGTGAATTTTCATTAGCAGTGGACAAGCGTGGCATAAGCAAAATCATGCACGAAATAGGAGAAGTGGTACAAAACATGTTTTCTGTCATAAGACAGTCCAAACCACTTGGTTTGGTAACCCGAACCTAAAACCAAAGCAACCAAGTTATCCACCATGTAGGTTGGAAAAAAGGTGTCCACCAAAATTCTAAATTTAAATCACACGTGTGCGTAGTTTAAAACGTAACGTGCATGGACTAGAAGCGTGATCGCGCTTCTGAGTGCGTACGCGTTAAATATGCGTGCACACATAGGTTTAGTTGAAACATTCCTTTGATTTTATTTTCAAGCATTTGCAATGGAATGATGATGATGACCATGACGATGATGATGAACAATGATGATGATGAGGATGAGGATGATGACAATGATGATGATGAGGATGATGACTATGATGAGGAGGATGATGATGATGGCAATGACGATGAATAATGATGGTGATGATGATGATGATGAGGATGAGGAGGATGATCATGATGACTATGACTACGATGACGATGATTATGATGATGATGATGATGATTATGATGATGAGGATTGTTGTTGTTGTTGATGATGATGATGATGACCATGATGATGATGATGATGACGATGACGATGATGATGATGACTATGACAACAACGACAACGATGATGATGATGATGATGACGACGATGATGTTGACGATGATCACGAATAGTATGACTATGATGGCGATGATTATGATGATGATTACGATGATGAGGATGATGATGACTGTGATGGTGGTGATAATGATGATGATGATGATGATGAAAACGATGATGATGAGGATGATGACTATGATGATGAGGATGAGGATGAGGATGAAGATGAGAATGATGATGATGAGGAGGAGGAGGAGGAGGAGGAGGAGGAGATGGTGGAGGATGATGACTATGATGATGAGGATGAGGATGAGGATGATGATGATGATGACTATGATGACGATGATGAGGATGAGGATGATGAGGATGAGGAGGAGGAGGAGGATGACTATGATGATGATGATGAGGATGAGGATGATGATGATGATGAACAATTATGGTGATGATGATGATGATGAACAATGATGGCGATGATGATGATGATGACGATGATCATGAACAATGATGGTGATGATGATGATGAGGATGATGACATTGATGATGATGATGATGAGGATGATGATGATGATGATGACGATGATGAAGACAATGATGATGAACAATGATGGTGATGATGAGGATGATGATGATGACGATGATGATGATGAGGACCAATGATGATGATGATAGGTTTAGTTGCAACATTGCTTTGGTTTTATTTTCAAGCATTTTCAATGGAATGATGATGATGGCCATGACGATGATGATGAACAATGATGATGAGGAGGAGGAGGAGGATGACAATGATGATGATGAGGATGAGGATGATGATGATGATGAACAATGATGGTGATGATGATGATGAGGATGATGACAATGAAGATGATGAGGATGAGGATGATGATGATGATGACGATGTCAATGATGATGAACAATGATGGTGATGGTGATGATGATGAGGAGGAGGAGGAGGAGGAGGAGGAGGAGGACAATGATGACGATGATGAGGAACGATGATGATGATATGTTTAGTTGAAACTTTTCTTTGATTTTATTTTCAAGCATTTTCAATGGAATGATGATGATGACCATGACGATGATGATCAACAATGATGCTGATGATGAGGATGATGACAATGAGGATGATGAGGATGATGACTATGATGATGATGATGAGGATGAGGATGAGGATGATGGTGATCATGATCATGATCATGATGACAACAATGATGATGAACAATGATGGTGATGATGATGACGATGATGATGAGGACGATGATGATGAGGAACAATGATGATGATGATGATGATAGGTTTAGTTGAAACTTTTCTTTGATTCTATTTTCAAGCATTTTCAATGGAATGATGATGATGACCATGACTATGATGATGATGATGAGAAGGATGATGACAATGATGATGATGAGGATGATGACTATGCTGATGATGATGAGTATGATGATGATGACGATGATGAACAATGATGGTGATGATGAGGAGGAGGAGGAGGGGGAGGATGATGATAATCACGATGACTATGACTATGATGAGGATGATTATGATGATGATGATGATGATGATTATGATTATGATGACAAGGATGATGATGTTGTTAATGATGATGATGACCATGACGACGATGATGAAAAATGATGATGATGAAGACGACGATGATGATGATGATGAAAATGACGATGATGATGGTGACGATGATGATGACGATGATGATGACAATGATGATGATGATGATGATGATGATGATGAATACTATGACTATGATGATGATTACGATGATGAGGATGATGATGACTATGATGATGACTATGATGGTGATGATGATGATGAGGATAAGGAGGAGGATGATGACTATGATGATGATAATTAGGATGAGGATGATGATGATTATAGTGATGAGGATGATGACTATGATGATGATGAGGAGGATGAGGATGATGATGATGATGATGATGATGATGATGATGAGGATGATGACTATGATGATGATGAAGAGGATGATGAGGATGATTACTATGATGATGATGAGGGTGATGACTCTAATGACTTTAATGATGATGATGACGATGACAACGATGATGATCATGATGAACAATGATGGTGATGGTGATGATGATGATGCAGATGATGATGAGGATGATGACTATGTTGATGATGAGGGTGATGACTCTAATGACTTTAATGATGATGATGACGATGACAACGATGATGATCATGATGAACAATGATGGTGATGGTGATGATGATGATGCAGATGATGATGAGGATGATGACTATGTTGATGATGAGGAGGATGAGGATGACGATGATGATGATGTTCATGATGATGACGATGATGATGAAAAATGATGGTGATGATGATGATGATGATGATGAGGATGAGGAGGAGGAGGAGGAGGAGGAATAATGATGATGATGATGATGATGATGATAGGTTCAGTTTAAAGTTTTCTTTGATTTTATTTTCAAGCATTTTCAATGGAATGATGATGATGAGCATGACGATGATGATGAACAATGATGATGAGGAGGAGGAGGAGGATGACAATGATGATTATGAAGATGATGACTATGACTATGATGATGATGATGATGAACAATGATGGTGATGATGATGATGATGAGGAGGAGGAGGAGGATGACGATGATGACGATGATTACAACGATGATGATGATCACGATGACTAAGAATATGATGACGATGATTATGATGATGATGAGGAGGAGGAGGAGGAGGAGAAGGAGTATCATGATCATGATGATGGTGATTGTGTTATTGACAATGGTGTTATTTACCATGTTTTATTGACCATGGTCACCACTAAACCTTTGTTAAACCTTGACACCCATCCTTGGTCAGTGTTGAAGGCCTCGCTTACCCTCCACTAGCCATAGGTAAGGAGCCTAAGATCTCATAATGGAACCCATGGGCCTAAGAAGAAATTAGTGGTGAAGAATATATTGTAAAAATATTCATACATGTGTGAATACCAAGACATTGTTGAAGAACATTAGTCATTAAATGGGATAAATGTTAGTGAATAAATGTTGTAAATGGTTGGAAGCAGCGCGCACATGTGTATCTGCGCGTACACGTTGATATGTGTGTGCCCTCTTATACACACATGGAAGCTCATAAATATGCGTGCGCACACCTGTTGCTGGTTAAAAAAAAATAGAGATCTGGATTCCCGGGGTTGCTACCAATTTTCATGGGTTTTCTACAACTGTTCGCATGTTTTGTGCTCTTGAACTTTGCAATTTGGCTCACACTCAATCATCAATTGGACACTCTTTGATGTATTAGATAGAAGAACACTCTTCAAATCTAACAAACATATTCAGTGGTCTTGGAAGTTAGCGGATACATTCAAACTACAAGTTTTAATTGCAAGAAGAGATCATTTTGAATAGGTATGATGAATTGTAAATAATCGTTTTCATTCACAATCTTTTAGATCATTTCATTGATTTATGTTTTATCATAGTCCTACAACAATATCTCTCTCATAGACAACAATTAATTTCACAAGAAGAATTCCCAACTTCACATCTAAACAAGTCTCATATTTTCCATACAAGATGAAGTATGCAATGTTAACTAATATACATTTTCACATGAATATAATTTAATTTCACACAATGATAGCATAGATGAAGTTATCTGTTGAGACTCTTCAATTTAAAAAAAAACCTTTGAAGTTGTGAGAAATTTGAACCAGAAAGTGAGTAATTCGAAACACAGGAGAATCTAGGAGCATTAGTGAGGTTCACAAATCAAATTTGGGTGCAAGATTCAGCAAAAACCATCAAATTATAGATAAATTACACACAATGATAGCTGGAAACAAGATAATTTTGGACTGTCTAACTATGAAAATGCTATTAATAGGTTTATAAATACATCATAAGAGTTTTTAATATATTTGGAATCCATTTGTGAGAAAATAAGCCAAAATTGCCAAAATGGCATCAAACCCCCCTAGGTGGGCCAATCACGTCCCAAATCTCTCCAAATGGCCACGAATTGCTAAAGTGGAATGGAGGATGTGTTGTGGGTCAATGATTACACCTTATACAACTTGGGTGTGGAAAAATGGGTGTATTAGAGTCTCAATGCAACATTAGTTCCACCAAATCAAGCCAAATTTGGGCAAAATCCCACTCTAGCGCTCCAAGTCAACTTGCATGTCCACATTCAATGAATGGGAGCGCACTAGTAATGATGGATGTGCATATGTGGCTGGTTGAATAAGCTGGAGTACCCATGTGGGTTATGGAACCTCAAATTGACATGGCATGTGTCCACCTAAGCACCCCTAGTCCACCTCATAGTGTATTAAAGCTTAAAAAGCAATAAAATTGACTAATTAGTGTAACCAAGGTAATAATGATGGATTACTATTCTAACACCCTCCCTTAATCCAAAAACTAAGTATGCTCACAAAATTATGAAGGCCTTGGCAACAATGGATCAATTCACCTCAAGTACATAATTCAGAAATGACAATTTTTATTTGTCCATGTGAACCGAGGAAAGAAGGAAAACCTCATGGGAAAAACCTTCCCTCAAGAATGGACATGGTGCTAGAACTACAATAATATAACAGAAAATTACCATCCCTCACTCACCCCAAGCAAATATCTTAGGTAAGTGAAGGTCTTCTCAGTGAAATCCTCGATAAAAATGTCAGCAGTTTGCTTGGTGGATGGGCAATACTGCAGTGAGATTACCCTGTCATGCACTGAGCCATGAATGTAATGCATGTGTATCTCTATTTGATTTGTCCTATGCCTTTTTAATAGATCAGTAGATATATTGATGGAACTCTGATTATCCACCCAAATGTTGGTTGGAGAATCAATTGTGATGCCAAACTCCTGAAGAATTCTCCGCAACCAAACAGACTGTGCTGCAGCATTGACTGATGCCCTGTATTCAGCCTCTATTGATGAAAGTGAGATGGTGTGTTGTTTCCTAATTGACCAAAAAATGGGACCTTCAGAAAACATGAAAAAAAAACTTGATGATTAATTTTTTTTCAGTTGGATCACCGGTCCAATCTGAATGAGAAAATCCAGCTAGTTGAAGTGAGGAACTAGCTATGTATTGCACTCTTAATTTCTTAGCTCCCTAGACATACTGGATAATTATTTTTTTAGCCCTCCAATGGATCTCATGTGGATGGTGCATATTTCTTTCTACAACACTCACAACATAAGACAAATCAGTTCTTGTATGAGCGAGGTAGAGAAAACTTCCCACTAGTTTCCTATAGAGTGTAATATCCACCATTGGGGAATTGCCAAATTCATGCATTTTAATACCAGAAATAAAGGGAGACTTGTATTCCTTACACTCAGCCATATTAAACTTTTTTATCAGGTCTAAATCATATTGTGGCTGATGCAGCACGATTCCCTTACCATTTCTCTCAATTTCCAAGCCCAAAAATTGCCTTAGCAGTCCTAGGTTTGTCATAGCAAATTCACTGTGCAAAGAGCTCTTAATTTGGCTAATTAAATTGGTGCAGCAACCTGTAATAATAATATCATCAACATAAAGAAAAATGACCTGCAAATTAACAACATTTTGTTGCAAATACACATTAGGGTCTTATTTGCATCTTGTGAAGCCAATTGAGAGCAAGAAAGCATCCATTTTTGCACCAAGCCCTGGGGGCTTACTTGAGTCCATACAGTGATTTTTTCATCCTACATACCAATGAAGGATACTCTTGGAAACCTTCATGATGCTTCATATATATATCCTCCTGTAACTCACCATGCAAGAATGCACTCTTTACATCCATGTGCTAAACTTTCCAACACTTACTAGCTGTCAGTGCAAGAACTAGTCTAATTGAGTCCATCTTTGCAACCGGTGCAAAGGTCTCTTTGTAATAAGATATATGGAATTGAGAATAGCCCTTAGCCACTAATATAGCCTTATGTTTTATATCATAACCATCAGCAGCAAGTTTGGTCTGGAAAACCCATTTGCATTGAACAACTTTCCTCTTGGGAGGAAGGGGAACCAATTCCCATGTATTGTTCTCTTAGAGGGACTGAAGCTCATCTTCCATTGCTGATTTCCATCTTGTGTCTGTACAAGATTGCTGATATGTTTGAGGATTATAACTTATCAGCATGTAACAGTGCTCAGCAAGAGCACTATCACTTGCAAAAGAAGCCTTACTAGTTTGTGATCTAGTTTTCCTAGGCTCTTGGGGATTGCCTACCAAATCCCCAGCTGCTTGCACAATTTTCTCATCCAATTTGGGCCTAGATGGTGAGTCATATAAAGAAATATCATCTTCAGAAACATTTATATCAGAATTATTAGAAAAAACAGACCATGTTTCATCACTTACATCTTCGAATGGTTGAGGAGAGGAGCAATCTCCCGGTGCAAGTTCGAAATCAGGAATTGGCTCTTCTTCAAATTTGACACTTCTTTAAACAAATGTTTTGCAAGTAGGTGTGTCAAAGAGATTGTACCCTTTGGTGTCCTCAACATAACCAACCATGAGGAACTCCTTGATTTGTGGTTGCAAGGCTTTCCTTTTCTCTGAAGGGATTCTTGCCCATGCTTTTGTCCCGAATATTCTGAAATTTGAGACATTTGGTTTTTCACCATACCATGCCTCATAAGGTGTCATTCCTTTCACTGATTTGTGGAAGGATCTATTTTGAATGTGAGCAGCACAACTGATGGCTTCAGCCCATATCTTGGGATTAAGTTCCCTCACTTCTATCATGCAAGTTTCCATCTCTTGGAGAGATCTGTTTTTCCTCTCTGCCACATCATTTTGTTGTGGTGTGTAGGGAGTTGAGTGTTGTATTTGGATGCCACACTACTCACAAATTTGTTGTAGATTCTTTTTCACATATTCCTTTCCATTATCAATCCTAAGGACTTTGATATTCTTCCCACTTTGATCCTCTACAAGTGCTTTCAAAACCTTGAGTTGCTCAAACACCCCATATTTCAATTTCAAAAAATACACCCAACAAAATTGAGAGTAGTCATCAATGAATGTAAGCACATACCTAGATCCACCATATGATGGAGTGGGTAGTGGACCAATCAAATCAAAATTCACCAACCCAAGTGGTTTTGTTACTCTGCTTTCCTTCTCCTTCTCGTAGCTCTACTCAGGATGCTTCCCAATCACACATCCAATACATGCTCTAGTAGATGGCTAAATTTGTGGAAGACCTTCCACAATTTCTTCTATGTGCAATGTTTGGAGATATATATAATACATGTGGCCAAACCTCTCATGCCATAGTTTGGAAACCTCATTGGCATGTGATTGAAGTGCTTGATCACTAGAAGTGGGGAGGAAATTAGAGAATTTGTACATTCTCTCATTATGATCAGCATACCCAACTGCAATAACTTGGTTTGTTGAGATTTTAGAAATATCTACCGAGTCAGGAGTGAAGATCACTCTCTTTATCTCTCCTATATGGGTCATCTGGTAGACTGAAATAAAGTTGTTGTAAGGCATGGTACATACAGTACATCACTGAAGAACCCCTAGTATAAATCAATTCTCCCAATCCCTCTGGTCTGGAGTTCAGAATCATCTCCCATTCGAACTACTGGGCCAGCATTCGAACTCATGGAGGAGAAAAATTCTCTCCTGGATACCATATGACTGGAAGCACCTGAATCAATGATAAAGGATGAAGAGTTAGAAGTACCTACTACCAAAGCATGGAATTTCTCCTTTCCTTCACTTGAGCTAGAGTTTCCATCCTTCTTCTCCAACAACTGCACAATGGTCTCTATGTTTTTTTTCATGCATGAGCTCTATGGATTCCATCCCTTGTGGCAGTAAGTGCATTTGGCCTTTTATTTTCCCTTCTTCTCCTTTTCTCTGGGTGGATTCAAAGCTCCCTCACTGGATTTGGGTTTCTCTGATTTCTTCTTGTCTGGCAACCTCGAATTCTTGGACTTGGGCTTGCCCTTTGCTGAATTCGAAACCCCCATTGCTAGTGCTTGATCTTTGATATTGATGGAACCCATTTGGACCAATTTTTCTTGCTCTTGAGTGAGTGACTACATGAATTTTTCCAAGCTTGGAATTTTCTAGTTTCGAAGGGTGAGTTTGACAGAGTGGAATGTGCTCACAAAAACTGAGAACTCTCGCCCCAACTTCGAAGGTATAGATAAGATCAGTTGATCTTCCTTCTTCTCAATCCCACATTGTTTTAATGGTAATACAAGTGATTTTAACTTGGTGAAGAAGTCATGGATTGTATCATAGTGCGCTGGGATCACGCTTATCGGCTCATTCTCAAGCTGGTGACCACATAGCTCATCAGTTTTTCCAAATAGAGACTCAAGCTTCTCCCAAACCTCATTTAGTGATGTCAAACTGTCAAGGTGGAACAACAACTCTTTTGAGATGCTCAGACATAGAAATCCATATACTTCATCCAATTTGTTGAAATACTTGGCTTTCTCTACAGCAGAATTTGGTTCCACTTCAGTGCCCATGGTAACTCTAAAAAGCCCCTTGGCTCTTAATTGAATTGCCATCTCTGTCTTCCATTCAAAGAAATTGAAAGGTTTTAGAAAAATGTGGGTATCCTCCATTACTACATGTGCTGATGGTGGTGAAATTTCTAACTAGTTTACACACAACAATTTGAATTTTATCTGGAATTCACTAACAAAGTAACTCAAATCCACTAAGAATTTGGCCTGCAACTCGAAAATATCCAACCATATCTAATACAATGTGATAAATTTGAACCATAAAGTGAGTAATTCGAACCAAAAGAGAATATATAAGCGTTAGTGATGTTCATAAATCAAATTTGGGTGCAAGATTCAACAAAAACCATCAAATTACAGATAAAGTACACACAATGATAGCTGGAAGCAAGATAATTTTGGACTGTCTAACTATGAATCATAAATACATAATAAGAGTTTCAAATGGCTTTGGAATCCAATTATGAGAAAATAAGCCAAAATTTCCAAAATGGCATCAAACCCCCCTAGGTGGGCCAATCACGTCCCAAATCTCTCCAAATGGACATGAATTGCTGAAGTGGCATGGATGATGTGTTGTGGGTCAATTATTACACCTTGGACAACATGGGTGTGGAAAACTAGGTGGTTTAGAGTCTCATTGCAACATTAATTACACCAAATAAAGCCAAATTTGTGCAAAATCCCACTCTAGCGCTCCAAGTCAACTTGTCTGTCCACATTCAATGAAAGGGAGTGCACCAGAAATTATGGATGTGTATATGTGGCTGTTTTACTAATATGGAGTACCCATGTGGTTCATGGAACCTCAAATTGACATGGAATATGTCCACCTAAGCACCCCTAGTCCACCTCATAGTGTATTAAAGCTTAAAAAGCAATAAAATTGACTAATTAGTGTAACTAAGGTACTAATGATGGATTACTGCTCTAACAGAAGTAATCATGGGAGAGGGTCCATATTGAATAGTTCACCAAGTTGTCCATATTCTCTATACAAGATGAAGTATGGAATGTAGACCAATAATCATTTGCACATGAATATATTTTCATTTCCCACAAGGATGGAATATATGAGGTTCTCTCTTGATACTCTTAAATTTCTATAAAAAACTTGGAAGCAATCATGGGAGAGGGTCCATATTGAGTATTTCACCAACTTGTCCATGCTCTCCTCTTCATGCTACATTTATCATAACATGCCTTTGAGCTCGACAGGGATGCCTCTACCTCAATGATTTCTCCTTTTTTCGAGGGATTTAAAACCTCCTCATTGTGTAATTAGTCAATTTGTTCTCTTTATTTAGTGTAACTTAATGAGTGCAATTTATTCAATTTATTCCCAAGACATCCAAACACCAACTTGTGTCTTCCCTCACAACTAATGTGGGATATTACGTGTAATGTCATCTCATCCGAAGGTGTTGGAAATGAAGAATATTTCACTCATCTTCTTGTGACTTCCAATACTTTTTGAGCATAAAGGAAGTCATAATCCTATAGTTGTAATACCTGCAAACATGAATCTCTTTACTTGAATCAAATAGAGTGTAGAAATGAAACTTTAGTTCGAAGATAAATAGAAACCTTTAATAAGTGTTTATGTATCAATGCCAATAATTAGCATACTAACATATCTATAATTTAGTTAATTATGTTATAACACGTCATGTTTCTTATATAATGGAACTAATACCTTATTTGTTTCTTCTTATGTAGGGGTATACCTCATAGTTTTGATAAAGAAACTTTTGGACGTAGAAAACTCACGTAACATAGTAAGAAAAACTAGAAGGAATATGCCCATTGAAAAGGAAAACGAGGTAAGAGAAAAGTCCAAGTTGGCAATGGACAGAGTGAGACATGGTCTAGACATTTCCACTAATATTGCGACTGATCCTAATGATGACATAACAACCTCTAGTTCAGAACCACGGGTGAAGCAGTTGTGCCCAACGAACCCAACTCAAATTCCAACATCAACACAGTCTCCAACCAACAATCCATTAATGAGCCATGTTGAAGCTCTTGAATACATAGGTATATTGAGAGATGCTAAGTATCAAGAGTTGGACCTAGGGGCAATGGTTAATTTGCAATCTCTCCAATAAGACCACAACCATGTCGAGCACACTCCCAATATGGGACAACATGTGAATGAAGCACCACAACAAAGAAGCACTGGAATTTGTAGCTCATGTCCACCTTCCCTACCTCAACTATCTAGTGCAAGAAAAAGGACTCCTAGACATATCCATGTGGATGAAAGTTGTTTGTCAGGTCTTGAAGGTAAGTTTCCCAAACACACTATCAATTGGAAAAGTAGCAAATTAATGAAGGAATATTTTGATACCAAAGGCGATGAAGGTAAATGTCAATTATTACTCTGTTTGTTAAAGTTAAATTGTTTAGTTGTTGTTAGGATAATTTTGGGCATAAAGATGGTTATAAGTTCAAAGGCTAACAATAATATTGTTAGAAATCTCCAATATGCTTTTAATGCAAATGGGAAGACGTCTCGTACTAAAGATCTTTGTGTGGCTCGTCATGTGTTATCAGAATCAGCTATAAGCAAGTCCACATGGAAACATCGCCTCCTTTCACACACTTCTCACATACTTAAATTAAATAGAAAAATTGTTTAGAAGTACTCTGTTACAAGAGAAAATATTCATAGTCCAAGTGGAAAATATTGTTGGGATTTTGTCAGCAGGTTTCCTCGTCGAGATATGAAGCTAATTTATGTTGTTAAGGACTTAGTACAAATGTTCTGGCATGATCATACCAGACCTTCATCTAACTAAAGAGATGTGCTAAAGCTAAGAAAAGGTTCTACTGAACGTGAACCCCAGGTCAAACACTTCCTTGACACAACATAGACTAAAATCTATGAGAGATTCAGGAATGAGCACACACAATAGAACTTGGTCTAAAGATCCTTTGAGAAATGTAAACCATGGTACGTTCATATATGCATTGATTGGAACACATGCTGTTGTAGATACCATGTGGAATATGAATATTTTTATGACACGTATAAACATATATTTTGTGATTTGCATAATAACTTTGAGCAGGGTTGCAATGAAACTGTAATACCACTGAATGCATCGAGAGATTTTATCATCAACATCATGTGTCCAAGGCATGAAGGACAAAAATACTATGGAAAATCATGTCTACATGGGAATTGTTCTAGGTGCAGTGGGTTTTCTCTTTTGAACCATTGCATTCATGGAAGTGATGACCATCAATTTGGAAGTATGATCGTGGAGATGCAAAGATTCAAGTACGTAACCTATCAATCAGATAATGCAAAGGAAAGTAAAAAGATTGCATTGGTGAAGTCACGGGTGCAAATGATTATTGCATGTTTTTCCTCTTACATGTTCAGTTTCTACATATACATTCTTTAAAGGTTACATTCTAATATGACCCTTGTTTTCATGGAAACAAGTACAAGTATGTGATTTTTTGATGCAATTCTACACAAAAACCGAGCTGTATGTTCAACGTGTGCATGTAGCACGATGGAAGGATGAGCAGTACAGAAAATGCAGGGAAAAATTTCCCATTGGGACCATATTTTCAATTGTGGATTTTGCAGAAAACTACACCCTTCATCCAAAAAATGAAATTCAGAGTCAATACTACCATTCCGACCAAGTCAGCATCATGGTACATATTACGTATAGGCATGGCCCTAAGAGTAACATTAACACCAAGATAATACAGAAGGAGACAAAATTTTACATAAGTGATGACAGATGCCATGATCTGCATTATGTGCAACATTTTTTTCACATTTTCTATGATCAGCTAAAGGAGGGATATATATATATGGATCATCATTGGATATGTCAGATGGTTGTGTGGGTCAGTTCAAAAATGGCCGATTCTTCCAATGGATGAGTATGTTACATAAGAATTACAATGTGCCACATATATGGAATTACTTTAAGACCAGGCACAACAAAGGTGAGCATGACGAGGCCAGTGCATGCATCAATACCACACTACGAAGGGAGGAGATGAGGTTTACCAGAAATCCCCATATCAAAGATGTAGAATCCATAGTTCAATGGTGCTCTGTAACAATGTAATACCCCCAGTTTTGACCTCGGTTGCATTAAAAGGTACATGATGTATATATTGTAATTAATCGTGGTGTGGAGCTAAAGGCAAAACTCCACTATCGATTTGGTTGTGTTATGTTTTAGCAATTGGGATCGTTGCCGATGGTATATTGTGTTATCTAGCACATAATAGTTTTGGCATCATGTAAATATGCACATTAATTAAAATGAACCTACAGGCAGCTACGATGGTGCAACGTTGATGAAAAGGGCATGATTTTCCTAAGGATAACGGGGGGGGGGGGGAGTGTTAAACCTTGAACCTATGGGTAAAACCCATGTGTCAACCACCCATTTAAGCTTATGTTGTCTATTAGTTGGGGGCAGTTATTGCTGAGTAGTGGTGGGTGTGGCAGGGCTGTTAGTCCTTGCCCATGTACCCACTCCACTAGTAGACTCTTCCTCTTCATGTCGCTTGGACAAAGGGGCATTCTCTCCACTCTCCCACGACGGAATTTCCTGGGGGGGATTCACATTCATTGCTAGGTCTTTTTCCTATACTCATGCAGAGATTCGTCCTCTCAACTACACACACACGGGAATTCTGCATTGTTTTTCCTCACACAAGGAGCTAGAGAAATTGTGGCCATCACTCAGGATTTTCGTGTGCAGGGGCCATTCATGCTCGGGGCTGTGTGCCTGTGTGTTCAATACCAGTTTCGGTTGTATGTGTATGTTTCCTTGCTGATTTGTGTCTGTTTATGTTCTTTATCAGGCATGGGCTAAGGATCTATTTACCTTCTCGTTTTGGGACTGTGTAATGTTCCCATGGCTTCATTGTGAGATCGGTTGTTGTTCTTACCCTGAAACTGTGGCTTGTTGTGGTTTCCCCCCCGTCATGGATGCAATCATATTTTGGGTGTTGCTGATTTGTTTTCACCATGCTAGGGCCAAGAACAACTCTGAATCGCCTTGCTTGGCTTAAGTTGTGTTCACCATCTTTGGGTTGTCACCTTGTTTCCTTTGGTTTTCTTCACAGAGCTGTGAACTATTTTTTTTGCTGTGGGCATGCAGTGGTTGGTCTTCGAACTATGTGGAGTGGGATTGAAGGCTAGGTATGCTTGAGAAACTTGGGTTTGGGAGCCACACAAAGAGATTTAGATGGATGTCTTTCTTCTCTAAAGCCCCGGAAGAGCACTGGCAAGGGTAGTCAGGGCCTGACCGACTGTGAAGCAGAGAAGGGACTGATTCCTGGTGTCGGGTGTGTGTGGGTGTCTTAGAAGTTAGGATAGCTCTGGTGTAGGCATTCTTAGCTCTTCCATGAGCGCACCAGTTTAGCATTTAGCCTTTCCTAGCTCCTTGATGGCCTGATAAACCCAACTATGTTGACTTGGCTGTTTTCGGTAACCTTGGCTATGTGTAAGCCTGCTTTGACCCTTATTCCTTGTGGAATCATGCCCAGCTCGGGGGTGGCAGTGTTGCTGAGAGATTGATGAGAACACTAGCCTATGCTTGGGTGGAATGTTGCAGCGACGTAGCTGGTTGTGGGATGAGATATTTATAAGATAAGCATTCTTATCCATTTTTGCTTCTACATTTACATTTACTGTTTGTTGTCTAATAAATCATCATGAACATGTTGATGCCTAAATGAATGTATGTGGTTTCCACTGTCCATATGAATGACCAAAAATCTTAGTATGTTTTATGTTTGAGCATTTTATTTCAGTTTATATGCATGTTCATGTTCATGGGGCTATTTGCCTGAAGTTTTTTGATGGTTTGGCAGCGTCCTCTTCGCTAGTTGGAGGGTTGGGGACGTTACAAACAATGTCAGACTGAACTAAAGTGAAACATGCATCAACAGGGGCAAGAAGGCCATTCAGAAATTTTTGGCAAGTGGTTGACATAGATCGATCCTATTCCTATAGTTGTGGCAAAGTACAAGGAACAAATGGATTTCATTCGGTTCAAAGCTCAAACAACCCCCTATTTGAAATATGGACACATAAACTTGCTTGCTTTTGCAACCCTTGTAGCAGTGGTGAATGGGATGAATGCAAGTGCAAGGATTGGGTTGATGATTGGGATTGTGTGTCACTTGTAGTAGACCCACATGTAGTCGTTGAAACAACCCACTTAGAGGAGGTTCAGTGAGTGATTTCGACATACTACGGCCATATCTCATATCTTGTATAGATAAGACACATATATGCATTTGTTTCCCCGAAAGATAATGAATGGAGCACAGATTATTGGTTGGCATGATGCATTCAAGGTAATTAAATCTTGAATGGATCATTGATTAATGATGAAGGCAATGAATTTCCTATTGGCTCGAAGGTGGTTGAGGGTGAATATCTTAGACTAGATGGGAAATCAAGAAGAACTAGTGGTCATGTATTCATGGATTACAGACTAGGTTCTATGGTCTATCACTTCACAAACTTGATTGTTGTCATGAACATCCATCTACATACAATTTCAAACAAGAATTCAACCAAGGTACGTTAATTCTTTCCTCATTCAAAGCATGAGAGATTGATGGAGGAAATTAGCAACAGAGAGGATCCAGATGGCTATATTGAATGAGATTGGGTAATTGCACTTACACTCCATTGGGGAAAAACCCTATTTTTCATAATCTATCCTAGAGGCATTCCTAGGCCGTGTGGGGTTGAGAGGGAAGCCACCTTGGACATAATCCTGTGCCATGATCCCAATGGAACTGACGGTTTATTGATCGAATCCCCAGTCAACATTCTATGGCGAGTTGTACTAGGCCTGCAAAATCCATTCATGGGCTCTAGGCCCAATTCAAGGTTGGGTCAAAAATCCATTGACTCGATTGGTCTCCTGGCATGGAATTACCTTTATGGGCCCTCTCCACCACATTTCCATGGCCTAGTGACTTCATTGTGTATTGGTTTTGTAAACTACGGTTTTCAACAATTTCCTTAAATGTAACTCTCGCATTGGTGGGTATTTTGCTTCAAAACCATATAGTGTGCCATTCTTGGGAGTGTTCCCATATCGGCATTGCCCATACACACTTTTTGGAGCCAATAGAATTCAATCTTGCTACTCCGTTTGGTTTTTCGCTCCTGGATCGAGAGTCACCAAGTGTCTCTAAATGACATTTTGTTGTGCCTTTCAACTCAACATAACTCAATAAATGGAGGTCGAATCGACGATTCATCGACTCCATTGGTCTCCTGGAATTCCATTACCTCTAGGGGCCCTCTCCACTATGTTTTCATGGCGCACTGAATTCATTGTGAATCGGTTTCATAAACTAGGGTGTTTCTCAGTTTCCTTCAATGCAACTCTCGCATTGGTGGGTCAACTCTGTAAAACAATCCACCATGCTAGTATTGGTAGTTTTCCCATATCAACATTGCCCATACACACTTTCCATAGCCAAAAACATGCAATCTTGCTGATCTGTTTGGTTTTTCGCTCCCGGACCAAAAGTCACCAAGTGTCCTTGAAGAACATTTTCATACGACTTTCAACTCGACGTAACTCAAATACCAGAGGTCAGATCGACAAGCCATTGACTCCATTGGTCTCCTAGCATGCCACTACCTTTAGGGGCCCTCTCCACCATGTTTTCATGGCCCAGTGACTTCATTGTCCATCGGTTTCATAAACTAGGGTTTTGCTTAGTTTCCTTCAATGCAACTCTCGCATTGGTGGGTCAACTCTGCAAAACCCTCCACCATGCCAGTATTGGAAGTGTTCCCATATCGGCATTTCCCATACACACTTGTAGGAGCTAATGACAAGCAATCTTGCTGCTCTATTTGGTTTTTCTCTCCCGGACCAAGAGTTACCAAGTGTCCCTGAATGACATTTTCATGCGGCTTTCAACTCGACATAACTCGAAAACCAGAGGTCGGATCAATGAGCCGCTGAATCTGTTGGTCTCCTAGAATTACATTACCTCCAAGGGCCCTCTCCACTGTGTTTTCATGGCCCAGTCACTTCATTGTGCATCGGTTTCATAAAGTATGGTTTTGCTTAGTTTCCTTCAATGCAACTCTTGCATTGGTGGGTCAACTCTGCAAAACCCTCCACTGTGCTAGTCTTGGTAGTGTTCCCATATTGTCATTTCCTCTACACACTTTCTGGATCCAATGACATGCAATCTTGCTGCTCCATTTGGTTTTTCATTCCTGGACCAAGAGTCACCAAGCGTCCCTGAACGACATTTTCATCCTACTTTCAACTGGACATAACTCGACAATTGGAGGTCGGATCGACAAGTCCTCGACTCTGTTGTTCTCTTGGAATGCAATTAACTAGAAACAAATAGACCATGTACCTAGAATCTATGTACCTACACTACAACAAAGAAACTATATTTTCATGAATTACAAGTAGAAACACATAATTGTATGAATTAGAAGTAAAAACTCATACATGAATTACAAGTATATAGCGAATTAGGGTTTCATGGATTGAAAGAATTTCCCATACATAGAGATGATGTATTATTTTAGTTTCTCTTATGTAGAACCACTTAGACCATATACCTAATCTACAAGAGAAAATAGCAAAAAAATTAGCTTTTATGAACTACAATTCATAAACCTAAAAACTAGGGTTTATAAATTTACACATGTAACTACAAACTCGGGTTTTATGAAGTAGAAATTCACATACATAGAGATCATGTGCTATATTAGTCTCACTTATGTAGAAATACTTAAACCATATACCTAAACTACATGCACAAATAGAAAAAAAAAACTAGGATTCACAAATTTAGACATAGAACTACAAACTAGGGTTTATGAACTCATTGGGTTTATATCATTATATTTGTTAGTCGCACTCAACTAGAAACTAGTAGACCATATACCTAGAAGATATGTACCTGCACTACAACATAGCTAGGGTTTCATGAACTACAAACCACAAACTTGAAAACTATGGTTCACACATTTTAGACATAGAACTAAAAACCAAGTTTTATGAACTCAGTAGGTTTACATAATTAGATTTGCTACTGTCACTGAACTAGAAACCAATATACCATTTATCTATAAGATATGTGCCTTCACTACAACAAAGAAACTAAGGCTTTATGAATTACAAGTATAACAACTAATTGTATGAAATAGAAGTAGAGACACATACATGGATTACAAGTATCGAGCCAACTAGGGTTTCATGAATTGAAAGAAATTCATATACATAGAGATCAAATTTTATGTTAGTCTCACTTGTTTATATACAGTTAGACAATATACCTAATCTACAAGAACAAATAACAAAAAATATAGTGTTTCATGAACTACAAACCACAAACCTAAAAAATAGTGTTTACACATACAACTACAAACTAGAGTTTTATTAACTCATTAGGTTTAGATAACTATATTTGTTGGTCTCACTTAACTATAAACCAATAGACCATATACCTAGAATATATGTTGCTAGAATAAACCATATACCTACAATATATGCTTGCAAGCCAATAACCATAATGAATATTTCTTGTGAAAGAGGGGGGTCAAACATTATAGGATGATTCAATATTTTATTTAATGGTTGAATGGGTGATTGCGAATAACATTGGATGTAATTTGCCTATCAATTATGCATGTGGTTGAAGCATGTTAGTGGTTTTGATGGGACGTTATCATCATATCATACAAATTCAACCACTTTTGCAACTGACATACATTGATATAGACCCCAATCAATCCCCTTTTCATGAAGATAGGACTGTCAAACTAAGAATGATTTCTAGCCAAGTCAAAATAGTTTCCTCGTTAGGATTAAATTTTCCCCATTGATTAACATCAACTTGTGAAATTTGTGCATGATAAACCGTAAAGAGTATCTCATTTGATTAGTGTATAAATAATATGTGACATATGACTACAATCCTAGGCATGCTCATATACAAGCAAAAAGTTACTTTATAAGATACCACAAGAGATGGTTAGGTAACATTGGTGTTAGGGTTTTCCTCCTAGGTTTAGGGTTTCCTCATTGATTCTAAACCCTACATTATGCATGCTAACCCTTAAACTTTAGTTAGCTTATGCCAAAGCAACAAGTACAAGAGATCATTAAAATTACAAGTGCTCAACAATAGCATAACAAATATGTATGTATACAATGAGAGTAAGTAATGCCAACTTCTTCTTCAAATGATATAAACTGTCAAATTTATCAAAATCAATTTTTGCCAAGTAGATGTAACAAATGCAAGCCAACAAAAATCATGTTCAATATGATTCTCATCTCATCAATACTATGAAATGGTAAGAAAAGGTCACTCCAATATTAATTTCTAGTGCCTTGCAAAATGAGACAATGATTAGTATGTAAATACCAAAGGCAAACAAGTGATTTCTATTCCAATTTGGACAATGAATAAGACTATCAAAGCAATGATAACTTTCATCCAAGTATGAATGGCCCAAAATGTTACTTCTAGTCAAAGTAAAGATGTAATAGCTATGTCAATTTCAAGTTTGCAATTAGGAAGACAATTGTTAGGTAAATGCAAAGACAAGACAAATTTTACTATGACTGTCTCGAATAGTAATTTCTAATGAAGCCAAGAGTGCCAACAAGTACCTATATGATAGTCCTCAACAAAGATGGTGTCTCATACATTTTTTTCGAGGTCTTTTTGGTATTTAGTAGTGCAAATGTACTTGTATATCACCGTCAAAACTTATTATTTATGGCTTGAAATGTCAACGATATGTAGAGTCCTAAGAGGGATGTTAAGCCTAGAGAAGGGGTTTCGAAAGGTGTCCAAGGTTTGATCCTATAGGCCAAGGATAGGAGTATGAGATTTGAAGATTAGGGTTAGGAAATGAGAGAGGCAAGGTGGAAAGGTAAGCGAGTAGGTTAGGAGATGGAGAAGGGAGGAAGCGTTTGGAAGGGTAGAAATCTAGGGTTTTATGTTAGGTGTCTAGTTAGGTATAGGTACTTAGGGTTTAGGTCTGCAATAACAAGGCTAAAGATAGGTATGACAAGCCGAGACAAGAAATGGAAGGGTCGAGGGGCGAAGGTCCAAGATAGGTATTTGCACTGTGATTTACAAGATCAGGTATTTGGTATTTAAAATTATCATTATTATTGTACATGTTTATGCAGTTGTGTATTTTTTTTGTTAACTAACCTATAGTGTTAAAAATTTTATTGATTTTATTGTGAACACGCAGACTTTATTGCTTCCCCAACAATAAGTATTGCAAGCGCATCAACTGCAATCTACTACTACATTCGACATAATGTATGCAGATATGTAATCAAAGGAACTGTATTATCAATAAGTGCAAAATAATATGTTCATATGCACAAATTTCCAATTATATACAGTAGTAGTGAAAAATGGAAAATCTCTTTACAATGGAAACTCATGCCCTATAAAAAATATGGCAACTCGTGCCCTATACAAAATATGGCAACTCGTGCCCTATACAAAATATGGAAACTCGTTCCAAAATGCCACATCATGGATAGTGTACATAGGAGGGTCTCTCAATCCTCCTGCTCACCCTCAGAGCTCCCAAGTGCACCTCCAAAATCGATCTTCCTCTTCTTTGAGATAGAGGAAGCTCGGTTCTTCTCGCCACTTCGACTGCCTCCCCTTGGGCACTGAAACGACAACAATCAAATGTCAACTCCTATAGGAAAGTATAGAAGTATACAACACAATTTTAAAATAAAAATTATTTTTTCAAATCTTAAATAGCTCACCTCAGAAGAGACCACAAGTGGTGAGTGAGATACCCTCCTCCATGATCCAAGTCTCTCGGAAATGCCACCCTCCAACATTTAAACAATAAGATAACTCATACAATTTACTTCCTATGTTAATTTTCGTTAATATTGCATGAGATTTGCATAAAATAATCAATCTCACCATGAACACAACAGGATGGTCCTAGGGGCTGGCAGGTGGAGCAATCAGCTAGTCCTTAGGGTTGGTAGGTGGAGCATTCGATTGGTCCTTGGGGGTGGCAGGTGGAGCAGTTAGCTGGTCCTCGGGGGTGGCAGGTGGAGTAGTGAGTTGGACAACCTCCTTTGATGCTAGGGTGGATGGCATAACGGAGGATGTAGCCACATTGACGTTGGCTACAAAACTAGGGGGCATGGTGAGAGAGGGCATGGACTGGAGTGGGTGAAGTGGTGATGTACGATGATAAACCCCAACTGGATGTAGAATGGAATGGGCCACCTTGGAAGAGGAAATGAGGGTGGTGGGGGAATATGGGGGAGGGGGCTGAGGTCTAGGATGGGGTGGAGGGATGGATGGTATATCGTGGTCGGAGGGGGGGGGGTGGAGGGGTGGGGCGGGGGAGAGTTATCGAAGGCTATAATGAAGAGGGGGGAGCTGGATGGAAGGGTGGTGGTGGATGGGAGGCAAGAGATGGATGGGACAGGATGGGGAGGGATGCAGGGAAAGGGACATGTATGCCAGGGCTACACCTAGCATATATGGTGGGAAAAAGGTAGTCGATGGAGAGATAGTGACACTGACGTGCCTATGTACTCAGACCTGCATACATATTCATGGACTCATATATTAGTACATAAAAATTATAACTATACAAATCTAAGCCATCAAAACTAAAATTAAATTTATACTTTATTACACGATACCTGCTCACGAAGGGATTTACTTATCCCCGATGGGGATGGCTGGTCACTCACTCCTGCAGACACATGTGCAAACAAACAAATATTTATATTCAATTACTAAACATTAACTACATTGGATGACAAGATTAACTACTAACATTATATTTAATTACTGAAAGAAAACTACTTCTGTGTATGGTGTTGTGATGTCTTCTGTAGTTGTCATGGCTCAATCTAGGTTGAAGGAACCAACGTCCTCCGACTTGGGTGTTGGAGACTCAGCACTGAATAGTTGTACATTAAAACAAATCAAGACATCAACATCTGATTCTAAGTTAAATTTATTAGAAATTATGTGATTGCATAACATGTACTAATAAATACTTGAACATTAAATAAAACAATAACTAACCTGGTGTAGGTAGCTCTTTGTGGTAGGATCTTGCATGGATTCCCACAACTAGAACAATGATGTGGCACTAGTCCCATCGAGCAGGATGGATGATCCTGGCTACCACCTACAGCTACTCTCCCTCTCCCACAACCAGTAGACCATGTAGAAGTGTGTCTCTCAAGGTGGTCCTGCTCACTCTATGAGGAAATAGACACAAATGTGGTATTCCTGAGAGGGTTTCGTGTGGCATGTCTAACGGTCTCATGGATCTCATCTATCCCGCTACCTAACCCAAGGGGTTGAGGAAGCGGGTTTGGCTCTCACCTAGGTGTAGGAGGTCCTCTGAGTGGGTTCCGGTGGGTGTGAGGTCAATCTTTGGATGAGCCAAAATCAATGCCCTGGAACTCAGTGATGTCGAAGTAGTTCACATGGAACCCTAAAAAAAACTCAACCCATAGTTTCCTGAGAAAATACCGCCGAACCTCGACATTGTTGCATGGAGGCTTATCAAAAACCATGAACCATCTCTTCCTCCAGTTTTCTCTCCATGGCTGGTAATTACACCAGTCCATGAAAACTCACCTCTTCCTCACATCTAGAGGTTGTCCTGTTCTCAGATCTGTAAATTTTCTCCACATTTGGGATTTTGTGATATTCAGGTTTCTTATATCCTCTTTGAATATACTAGTTCCACAATGTTCTCTCATTCAAGCCCTATATTGGCTATAATTGGTTATCTCACTATGGGAAATGTTGGTAGACTCTATTATGTTTTGTAGTGATGTGGCGAGGGAAACCCGAGAGGGTCCCCTGGTGTTCTTTAGTTCATCACTCAATATTCTTAATTGGTTTGAATCCCCGTGTAATTCATCTTCAGGGTTTTTTGGTGGTTCACCAAATCCATCTTCAGGGTTTTCTTCATTTAATTTGGGGTTTATTGGGTCCTCTGATTGGTTTATTTCACTCCTTTTTTGGGATGGTTCATTGGTATTTGTCATTATGTTTAGGTAATTTGTATCTGCAATATCAAATTTTTTCCATTTCAATTCATGTGAAATTTTGTTTAATTTTATATTTTATTTGAAAAACAATTAAAAAACATTAAAAAAAACAAAAAAATGACAATAACTACTCCATCTACCTTACTCCAACGCCGTGTGTGTCATTTTAGGCTACTTGGATGCTTCTTTTGGGCTTCGTTGGTGTCGTTTCGGCCTCCTTAGACATTGTTTTTAGTAGCTTGCATGCTCGTGGGTCAGTTGTGACTTAAACAAAACTGTTCATTGTTTTGTTTTTTTTTACCATAGGGATGTGTGTGTGTACATGTATGCGTACACATAAAACATGTGCACGCATCCACATATGTGTGCGATGCCATACATACGTGCACATCATTAGGGGTGCGTGCACATTCCTATTGTCCACTCTGGCAATCCGACATGGAGGTTCACCATTGCCGAAGCCGGAACGCATGCACGCGTCCAAGGGTGCGTGCACGTTCCTGTTTTTTTCAGCTCGCGCGCTCCCATTGCATCATAATTGGGTAGCAGCTTCTTGTGGGCACCCTATAACAAAAAAATCTAAAATAATTTTAAACTTTAGGGATAATTTACAATATAATCAGTGAACACACAATCCAATCGATGACATAAAATAAAGAAAACTTTAATTGATAATCACTGAATCATTACATGCAAAACAATTCATCCATCTCATATTACTTAGTCTACAAAAAGATACATACTTGGTTGTAGTAGGTCAAAAATTCATACAATCTTTGGTGGAAGAAATTCCACGAGTCATTCTCAAAAAAAAAAATCTCTCCCCTTTTTCTTAATATCTAAGGTTTTTAATAACTACAATTACAGATCCATGAAACATGGAGATAATCTAGGACTATCTAATTCATTACTATCACTTATACTATCCTAAATTGGTAACAAGATCTTCTCTATTAGAGTAAACATCCCACATCTCTGAGATGTATGGATAGTTGACATGTACCGACTCTAGTTGAGCTTTACACAATAGAGCCGTAATTTTTTTGAAGCATATTTTCAACCAACTATCTGGAAACCCATGTGAATCAACTTGAATTTGAGATGGAGTTGTTATAAATCATTTGAATGAAGAGATATCTATCTGATATATATTATGGATTCTAATGATTTTCTAGTATCTGTGTTCAAAAATTTATACAAAATGAGAATTCTAGCCATAAAAGCTCAGTTTTTTGCATAAACAACACTAAAAAAAACCCAGAGTAAAAAAGTGGTGCTACTAGTAGCACCACTTTTTTGGTGGTTAAAAATATAGACATGGAACAAAAATCCTTAAAACCAAGCCCTGAATTGGAAACTAATGCTACCAGTACCATGTTTTCTAAAAAAATGGCATTAATCTACCATTTTATCATATTTTAAAATTGTATTTTTTAAACCTCTTTGTATCACCATATAAAACTTGCCTCCAAATTTTAAAAAAAAAATAAAAACCATTTAAAAGTAAATAAAAAACAAAAACAAAACCATTTAAAAATTAAAATTAAAAACCATTTTAAATTTAATAAAAAAACCATTTTTAAGAACTATTTTTTTTCTAATTTAGAATTTAAAAAATATAAACCATTTAAAAAAAAATTAAAAACTATTTTTAACTTCTTTTATAAACCATTTTTAGGAACTCTTTAAAAAAATGTATTTTAAAACTAAATAAATAAAACGTTATTAAAAAAAACAAAAAAGCAAGCAAACTAAAAATAATCCCTAACCCCTCTCCTTCTCAATCTCCCTTTTCTCTCATCCCTGTGACATAAACCCTAACCCCTCCCCTTCTCAATCTCCCTCTTCTCTCATCCCTGTGACCCTACCCATATTCCTCCCCGCTCTCCCCTACCACCCCCTGTCTAGCGCTAGACCTCATGTGCCTAAAGGGCACGAGGGAGCGACATGCTCCACCCCTCGTGCGCCCAAAGGGTCTCCCAAGGGCCTCCTAGGGAAACTGTGACAAGAAACAAAGACATATTGATGTTCAACTTCCAAAAGTCACGATTGTTAATACTCGATATCAAAACTAATTTGATAATTACATAAAGTTTCTTTGACTCTCGACTTCCAAAAAGTTGTCAAAAAGTTGGGGCCTTTAAAATTACATATTTATAATATTTATTGATTCTTGATTTTAGTTATAGTGTAGTCAATGTCAAAGAGTCAGGGGGTTAATTAAAAATATATGATCATTATGAATTTCACCTGCTGAATTTGATTGTATCACGCCTTTTGACTTATGCTTTGTTTTGAATTGGAAAAACCATTTTGTGTTGGATTCTTTGCAATTTTACTAAGTCAGAAAAACAATCCAATAAACCAAAAGATGAAATGAATAAAAAATCATCTAAGTAAAGGGGCTCCCATCTTTTTATGAGCTTATGAGATGGGATCATTGTGTCTACAATAAATGACACCTCTCTCAAGAGAATCAATTACCTCTGTTCAATTACATAAGTTTTGGAATTTTGAAATTTGTGGTACTTATGACAAAGTTGACTTCATTTACAAAACATAGATCCATGAGTTCATAAAGAAATTGTTTTTGGGCCAAAAATATTCATACTTCATATTACCAGTTGGCATAAAAGGTTATATATAAGACATGAACACAAAGGTATATAGTATATGGTTTTCTTTAGCTGAGAAGAATTGAAGTTAGGACAATAGTAAAATGAAACTAAGTGGAATTAAGGTAAAATCTCAATATCACAGGCATTACCTCTGCTGCTAGAAAGCGTTCATAGCCTCAATAGGGTTTCCTTTCTAATCCATTCAAAAAAAAATTTCCCATTCACTCTATAGAATCAATTCAAATGCTTTTTTACTATTCCTTCTCTTTTTTTTTCTTACATTTTTTTTATTGAGGATAAACAAAGGACACTATCCTGAATTAGTGATAAGAAGGTGATATTGTCACTCACGAATACTCATAGAAATTTATCATATTGTCTCATAATGAGGTAATAGCATCAAACTGTAATAATTCATTATCATGATCAGGTTGGATTGACAATAAGGCTTCTTATCCTTTAGTTTACCTTTAATAATTTCTTATAAACTTTATTTGGGAAATAAATTACAAGCCACTACTTTGATTGTTAACCAATTGATAGTAGTGTCATTCACCAATACCCATATGTCATGACTATGCTGACTTGTAATAAGATAACCTATCTTCCAGTCGTAATCTATAAGCCATCTCCTTGGCTTCATGACCAATCAGTAGAGATGCCATCCCACAAGTACTTATGAGCATGATAATGTATCTTGTTATGAGACCCCTTATTTTGCAATTTATCTTTATTCCTTAAAAAAATCACTAAGTGAATGGGGAAGCAACTTCCAATATCCCATTAGAAGTTGGGAATGACGTAAAGGATATAAGAGTGTTCCACTAAAGAATCATCACTTATGCCAAGTAAAAATTAATTCTCATTAAGGAGAGTTCATTTTAAACTTTATGATGTTGTCTTTTAGGTATGTGAACAATTTTCTAGTAATATTGAAAATTAATGCCTGAAAAAACATATTCTAGAAACTCACTTGATAAATCATATGTAAAGGTAGTCATGAGACTTACGTCTACCAAAATCTTAAATTATTATTCTAACTTTTAGAAAGAAAAACGAGATTCATAGTACCATTTAAGCCACCTTATTGAAAAAAAATTGAAAGTAAAACTAAAGTATCTTATACTATGTACAATCCTACTTAAAAACACTAGAAAAGGTATTTTTTTTATTTGAGCATTCGCTAGGCAAGTCTCTAGAGACCCCTCTAGTGTCAGACTAAAATTTCAAGATCATCATAGTGACCACAAAAAAAATTGCAAAAAATCAAAAGGGATGCTCCTTGCATTGTCCTCTTCAAAAGGGTAGTTTTAGTTTGTATGATAAGAGTCACATTTAAAAGAAAATGGGAGGACACAAAAATGTGTCAATAAGGCACCATTTTTTAAACATATGTTAAAATTCAAAAAATAGTAAAAAAATCGTGTTTAGGTCTAAAAATCCTCAACATATAGTCCATTTCAAAGTACAATCTGTGTATATTATGAATGTACATTTTGTTTCTGTAAAATGAATAACCACCTCTAAAAAAAATGGCAGGCACACACGTCACTCATTCTCCATACCTACAAAATTTAAAGTATATGTCATTGGTGCCCATCAAATTTGTCCTACTATATGTCCATAAAAAAATTCAAAAAAATACAAGTACAAAGCTAATAGAATTCTCTAAATCTCTTGTGCTTACGTTAAGGTGAAATTCCTAAGAGGGATATGGGCTTGAAAGTGTTTAAGTTGAAAAACATAAATTTTGTTGTTTTTTGTCAAAAATTAGGCAAAAAGTGTATACCAACTTCATCTTTTCACCTGAATTGTTCAGCAATAAGAAATGGCCCTAACCATAATCGTTAGAACTTAGTATGCTCACCTTTATTTTCATCGGGTTTATCAAATTTTAAGACAAGGTCCCCTACCTGAAAATCCCTTTGAGAAGAAGATTTTTTTATCAAACCATCGATTAATCAATTGTTGATGTTGAATAAATTTATTCTTTGCTCTATCTCTTTATTCTTCTAACTGAAGTAAATTATTGATCCTATGCTCTAATGCAGAAAAATCATCATCTTGTATAGATTGAGCTGTTTGAAGGGAAGGTTGTTACAAAGAGAAATTCCTATGGCTTGGGGTACCACAATAGACAACTTGACTCCAGAAATCAATCCTTTCCTATATGCAAGAGAAACCAAATATCTAACACTAAAGGATCTCAATTTGTACCTTATTCTGGACTGTTGATGTAGATCCCCATTGAGCTTTCCAACCCCAACTTGTATTGATAAATTGTTATCTCAATACTCAACAAACAAGACAAGCATGCTATATATAATTGTGTTAGACCTACTCTAGCATATATAATCAATAACATATAAGCATTTAAAAGCATCCATGGATCAAATACTCATTTAAATACACATTATTGGATAGGAAAAGATATTTCTATTGATATAAAACAGAGATTACAATAGTGACAACCTCTGTCGGCATGTCTGTGAATCAAAGAAACTGAGTCCTCCACTTGGGCTTCCACCACATCAATCCTCCATCTCTCGATAGAAAGCTCACAAGCAAAAGGAAATCTTGGGAAAAACACAAAGTGCTCTAAGGGACAAAGGGATGCAGACTTAAGTATAAGCTCTGGCAACAATGGACTATAGTTTTCTTGCTCTTAAATTCCTCCTTTTCAATGTATCCAAAGGGTTCCTTATATAGCTCTTCAATGGGGTAATGGAAGGTCGAATCCGAGCGATCTCAAGGCATATGAAAGGTCAAGAGACAAGTGTCTCAGATCCACATCAAGAAAAACTCCAAAATCATTTGGCCTTTTGTACACCTCCTGATGTACGTGGTTTTAAGGGTCAAACCCATGTATGTACACGAGAATGGGATTAAAAGTCATGTATGGCAGTTATTGCATGTTTTTAGGGATGATCTTGGAAACATCAAAGGTATAAAAATGGTCTGTGCGGTCTAAGGAGTCTGCAGAGGGATAGGGAAGGCCATAAAAGTGTGATTCACCATGTGTGGTAAAATTAACTATAACATATTCCCCCTAATGTGTGAGGTGAGAGGGGTCATATGATGGCCAAAATACATTATAAGACCATCCCATAAGTGGATTGATAAAGAACCTAGTGTAAGAACTAGCCGTCTAATTAGTATAATACAATGATCAAACTCTACACATAACTGCAAGTAGATGTTACAGTCCCAGATACATAAGAGTACAAAGGCCATGAATAGGCATGATACAAAATATGACATGTGTGGTCATCCCCACATACAATATAAATAGCTCAGAATCTCCATGATGAATATATACAAAGGATCATGATCTCCATGAAGGCTAAAGATATATAGTGGATCAAGATCTCCATAATGGTTGGAAATATCTGACATATATTGGAATCAAGTCACAAGAGCTAAAATCTTATGAACACTCGCACGGTCAAGGAGGTAGCATATATGAGATGCCACCGATCTAGAAGGTCTTCTACACAAACCGCTACAAGTACATGCCCTACTATGTGAATAGAGGTGTCAAGGTCGAAAATAGTAGTGCATCATCTGATTACCAGTCACTGATGTATACCATTAACAGATGCGAGATCACCCACCGATAATGAAAATGGGAATCAAGGTACTAGAATGAAAACTAACAAGTGTGAATAAATGTGTTGAGGTCGAACACTTGAGAGAATCCATCGATCAGGGGACATTGATGTATTCCCAAAAAACTGTTGATGGCGAGAGAACCTGCCACTGATGACTGCAAGTCTCAAGGAACTCAAACATGACTCTAGATTCCTATCCCATAATAAATGATCTAAAGTCGATGGGATGAAATCTGCTGGAAGGAGGGAATTAAGGCATCCCCCATCATCCAACACGAGGTAGTCAGCAAAGCTGTATAATGTGGAAGGACTCGATCATAATTTGCATGAACCAATAACTATACCGAGAATGACTAACATGCAAAGTTAAAATAACTGAGGAATGGCCGACTCAGGTTTCAACTTCCTTCGAACAAGAGCATAAAGGTGAATGGTGACTAAATGTAGCAGCACAGACTCGATATACAAAACTGGGACATCTCTGCAACACAGGAGGCATCGACAGAGGCTCTATAGGGATTGGAAGCTTAACCAGTCGGTGGAGATAAACTCATAAAAACGAGTATAGCTCCTAAAGTAAAACTATTAACCCAACCAACGGATGTGATATACAGTGCTCTATTCGAAGGTGACATGACTCGACTGCTACCAAAGATAACATCTTTTCTTGTCTAGATTTTTGGTTTTTTTATTTTTTTTGGACTTTTTCAAATATTTTGAAAATCTTGAAAAAGAATAAAATCGCTTTATAGTTACAAACTTGGAGGAGACGAGTGTCAAGGGACAAACAAACTAGTTCCAAGAAGTGGAACATACCTATGCTTAATGCAAGGACATATGTGTAGGATAGTGACACTCGAGAGAAAGTCCCCTCCCAGTAAAAATTGGGAATTAAGATACAAAGGATATATAAAATGGCTCTGCATGGCTATACATGAGACAAAATCAGGCTATATGGCTAATACTCAAATTCAAGGAAGTCGGCATAAGGCTCAATGAGGCAGAAAAAGTTCATGATAATGCAATTACAACTTGACATAAGGGAGTCTTGGGGAAACAGGCCAGCAAAAAGATCAAGAGGAGTATGAGGCTCTTGCAAAATGTCATGGTGATACTATACAATGGAATCCAACACCCTAAAGGACAAAGTGTTGGCATGGGCGCCAAATGCAAACAAGGAGCTAACTAGGGCACCCATATAAGGCCAAACTCTACCATTCACATCATGTCACTTCTAAAACAACAAGAAGGTTCTGTGACATGATAGAATGGGTTCATACCTAAGGTTATAATGAAACGGTCATAAGGTCATGTGAAATGCAAATGGAGGTGAAATCTAACCTATATGCCAGTTTAAACATCATACATGAAATCGGCATGAACGGGTCAAAACAACGGTCGAAACGACGCTCAAAACGGTCTCCTACATCATTATATTAGTCAAAAACATTCCAAAAGGGTCAGAAACGGTTCAAAACTATAGAAACAGGGTAAAAATGTTCAAAAATTTAGAAAATTTCTATAAATAGTAAAAAATTCAAAACATTATATAACATTTGAAATTTTTACCCAGTTGAGCTCAGAACTTCAAACGCGAATTTCGAGAGTTTCATCCGGCGGAATCTGACACCATTTTTTCCAGGTGATTTCCCATGCCCTACTCTTTCATTTGCATGTAAAATTTTTAAATTTCCATGGTAAAAAATTATTTCTAGGCCAATCTAAGATATGCGCCTCAGCCCACGCGGAAATCAAGGTTTTTTTCGATTGGTCAAAGTCGCGTACATACGTAGCTATTTTGCAAACAGTCGCATATGCGGCCACGTTTAAGTTTTTCTAAGACATGTAATGACCAAAACTTAAATTAAATGTACAGGATGGTTCTAGAATGGAGGGAACGAGCGCACAGGGATGTAGAAGTAGCAGTATGAGGTGATCTAATGGCTCAACAAACTCTTCATGCATGCGGGCTCTACAAGTTTTGGTGTCTTGGGGGCTTAAGGGCCAAACCAAGACTGCTGCATATGCTAGTAGAATACTAGGATCCTGATTCGGAGTCTTTCCAGATCGACGGGATGTCCCTCACTATAGAGGTGGAGGACATATACTTCATTACAGGATTGTACCGACGGGGGGGAGTGGTGAACCTATGTTCTCACGGGCCCGGAGGTGGCCTCACCATAGATGAGTATATCACTGTATACTATTATCCGGATCTGAAGAAGGTTGGGAGTCAGATCCCAATAAACTCCATAGAGGTACTGGGCCTGAAGGCCATACTACTGACACTCAGTAGGATAGTAGGTCTAGCATCACTCCATCAGGCCTCGTGGCCCTTAATGTTCTATGCGGTGGAGTGCATGAGACCCACAGTTTATGATTGGAGTACTGTGTTGTTGAGTAACATGAATCAACAGCTCAGCGACTGCAAGATGGGCAGGGTACGAAACTTCAATTTCAACAGTATACTGAGCATGTTCTTCTTTGAGTGTGTTTTTGGACTCAGCCCTAGAGTTGGCGTTCCTCTTCATAGGGTTCAAGATCCGTCCCAACGACATTGGGCAGATGTGATGCGTAGACTGGGTGGAGGTAGGGTGTCCAACCCCTACAAACCTGACTTCTTTCCATGGTGGCGGTGAAATATAGTTTCCATCAATGATTACCCTATGCAGGGATAGATTTTCAGGGAGATCCTACCATGCCTCTACCACTAGGTTCAACATACGGTGACATTGGTAATGGATCTCAACCCTCTTTTTAAGTTTTTTGAATTATTAATTTTTTGTGTTTTTTGATATATAGACTCAAAAGATATGTTTTTGTGTGACAACACATATTGAAATCCTTTCATATGTATGCAAATGTAGGACCACGATGGATTGATGGTTTCCCTCATCATAGACGGAGGGGAAGAGGAGATGACATCATGGTTGTGGATGCGGAGTGGACGCTCCAAAGCATCCACACAAACTTTTTTCAGCTGACACATAGGGTACCCATGGCGCAGGTCGAGGACCTGCCTAAGGCCATGCAGCGTCAGGTGGTGGGTGTACCATGAGCATGGGTGCGGTTGCTTCGATAGCTTGCTAGAGTCATGGTGACTTACCATGATCAGAAACCCCCTCCTCCTCCCCAGGCTTAGATACCTGGGAGTGATACATTTTTGTACTACCATGTATTTATATTTTGGTGGCTCAAAAGCCCCATTTTTGTATTATGACACTTATGTATTATCAGATTTTGGATGTTTACTGAAAAACTTTTATGATGATCAATTTATTTATTTACATGTGTAAAAATGTATGTTTGTGATGAGATTATTGTCTATGAAACAAATGCCAATCTAACACATAGTTAGCATATGAGTCAACAACTTGATTATAAATTCTTGGAACATGTATGTATGTTATGTTGTCAAATTGTCGTTCTAACAATCTCACACGTAAGAATCTTCGTAATAATGTTGGATCCCTAACATGATACAAGCCATTAACCTGTGACACTACTAACTGCGAATCAAGATGTACCTCAAGAGAGAGAATACCATGTGAAATGGCATCCCGTAGAAGCTCGATAATGACACTATATTCAACAACATTGTTTGAAGAGGGCTGTAAACATATGCCTCCTGAAGAAAATACCTGACCCGTAGGAGTATAAATCACCCAAGCAGTAGAGGCTGAGTGTTGAGTGTGGTGGCTAGCACCATCAGCGAATCCTATGTAAACGAAAGACTCCATCGACATCTGCCATAAGAAATGAAAGCTAATCACAAACCCGATCACCATAAGAAATACCTAACTATGCAAATTATTGTACAATAATATACAATAGTCAGCCCTAGATGAGAATCATGCATAGTACTTTTTAAGATAGAGCCCATTTCTAGGCTCCGCCAAGGCTGTCCCTTGATAATATACCAGCTCATAGGTGCCCTTCTCTAACACGCCTTTGACAACGTAAGGACCATGCCACATGGGATTAAAGTTTCCTGCCCCCAAGGGTTCTTTAGCTTGATCCCACAAAAGGACCAAATCTCCTTCACTAAACCTCTTTGGATGGACAGATTTATCATACTGGACCTTAACGCCACGCTTATTCACTTCTAGATCCACCAAGGCATCTCAGTGCTACTCATCAAGTTGTTCTAAGTGGACCAAATGTTCCTCCAATGGGGAAGTGTCTGGTAAGAGATCTATGGCTAGCTTCAATGAAGGAATTTCGCATTCAACCGGCAAGACAAACTCCACTCCATGTACAAGCTGATATGGAGAAAAACTGGTGGTAGTCTTAACCACAGTTCTATAAGCCCACAAAGCAGGATATAACATGATATGCCAATTGGTATTGCTTTGTGAGATGGTTTGTTGGAGAATAGACTTACGTGATTTGTTTACTACTTCAACCTGTCCATTCGCTTGAGGGTAATAAGAAGAGGAATGCTCCTTATTATACCCTAACTTTGAGGCCAACTCTTCCATCATCCGATTTTGAAAGTGCCTACCATGGTCAGTGACAAGCTCCTTTGGAATACCTAATCGAGTAATGATCCGGTTGAATACAAAATGTGCAGCTGTCTCACCATCGTATTTAACTGTGGGAATAGCCTCAGCCCATTTCGTGAAATAGTCAACAGCCACGATAATATGATGATGCCCCCCAGCTGAAGGTGGGTTGAAATCCATGAAACCAAGCCCCCACTTAGGGAAGGGACCGACAGTGATAATTGGATGTAACAGGGCAGGATGTGAGCACATATTGCGTGAAAACACCTGGCAAGGGTGGCACTTCTTGACCACATTGACACAATCTTTAAAGATCAACAGCCAGAAATAACCCTCTCTCAAGATTTTTTGGGCTGTATATAAAGCCCTGATAAATGACCACCACATGCCACTCCATGGCAATAATTCAGCACAAGCTTAGCCTCCTCATGAGTTAAACAATGATGTAAAATGGAATCTACCCCACGGCGGTACAATGTGTTATCCACTATAAGGTAGTTCTTGGATACGTGACGTAACCGTCGTTGTTCATCCCATGAAAGGTGAGTAGGGACCTTCAATGTTTGTAAATATATGATGATATCCTCATACCATGGATCAAAAGTTGAGATCAGGAAAATGTGATCATCGACAAACGTATCTTCACAAACTTCCTCCTCCTCCTCGCTTGGGAAATCTGATATAAGCTCCGCAAAAATCAACGATTTTTTTTATTTTTCCAAAACAAACTTGAGATCGAATTCTTACAAGATGACAATCCACTTATTATAATTTCCCCTGATCATCCTTCTAGTGAGGATGAACTGAAATGGATTGACATGGGATAGCACCAAGGTTTGGCGAAGGAGAATATAGTGTCTCAATCTTTCAACCGCATGAATGGTAGCTAAGGCAAGTTTATCCATGTGGGAATAATAGATCTCCACATCTGTAAGGTTTTGTCTCAAATAATATATGACATGCTCCTGGAGCTCCTCATCCTTCTAAACCAAAACCATACCAATCGTCTCCATGGACACGGCCACATAAAGTAAAAATTCACGGCAATAGTTGGGTGGACTAATCACCGGGGTCGATGCTAAGGCTCGCTTAAGCACATCAAAGGACTCTTGGGCTCGCTCATTCCAACAAAAGGTAGTGTCCTTCTTCAAAAGATGCATAAAGCCTCTAGTCAAATTGGCAAATTTAACCACGAATCTCCGCAAGAAATTTGCCATGCCTTGCAAACATTGAAGATGTCTACTGTTTCTCGGTGGAGACAATTGAAGTATTGCCTAAACCTTTAAAGGGTCGACTCTTATACCCTCCTTTGAGACAATGAACCCTAACAAGTGACCAGACTTCACGCAAAAGATGCACTTATGAGGATTTTACCTAACCAAGTAATGGCGGCATCTTTCAAACACTAATCTAAAATGGTAGGAATGACACATTCTCATACGAGAATGAGCAACGAGGTCATCCAAAAAGACTTCAATAATCGATTTGAATTCATGGAATGTCAAGGTCATAGCCCACTGAAATGTGGCTCCGATGTTTTTAAGTCCAAAAGGCATCTTCTGATATGCAAACGTACCCCAAGAACAAATAAATGCAGTCTTATGTTGGTCCTCGGGTTTGATCTGTATCTGATTGTATCCAGAAAAGCCGTCCATAAAGGAAAATACATTAGAGGAAATTTCACCTCAAAATGGGCCTCCTAAAAAAAATTAATAAAATAATAGTTAAAATAATAAAATAATATTTATTAATTTTGAAGGAAGAAAAGAAAAAACTACTTTTTTGTTTGTATTTTCGACATATCTCCCCATTTGTTTACTCAAATTTCGATCGGGAGAGCTCATTAGATGCAGAATTAAATTCCACATCCAATAACTACCCACTCGGCATACTTTTTATGTAACCTACTACCCCAAAACCAAGAAATACCTGAAAAAATGTGCTGATGATGTCATCATCATGTTTCTTTAGGTATTTATTGTTTTTTAGGTAGCGAGGTCCGTCAAAAGTATGTCGAGTGGGTACTCGTTGGATGTGTAATTTAATTCCACATCCAATGAGCTCTCCCGATCAAAATTTGAGTAACAAAATGGGGAGATATGTCGAAAATACAAACAAAAAAGTAGTTTTTTATATGATATCTATCCCCAAATTTATATTAAAAAAGTGTTTAAGGCCTATACGGTATTTCAAATTTAAATCAATTTCATTGGCTAAAACATGATGACATGGAATTTGAGTTAAAGTTAAAAGGCCCATTTTGAGTTGAAATTTCCTCTAATGCCTCGCTTCCCGTGCACTCATCCAAAATTTGATCAATAAATGGTGTGGGAAAATTATCCTTAGGACAGGCACGATTCAAGTCATGAAAATTAGTGCATATATGGATCGCTCCCTATTTATTATCAACCGAAATAGGATTTGAAAACCCACTCCATCAAGGGAATGGGATAGATAAAATTGGCATTTAACAGTTTTTCTATCTCATCCTTAATTGCAGGTGCTTTTCTAGGATTCACCGCACGCAAGCGTTGTCGAATAGGCTTAGCATTGGGATAAGTTTTAATTTCGTGTTCAAAAATGTGAGGTTCGATACCTGGCGTTTATTCGTATGACCAAGCAAATACGTCACGAAACTCTTTGAACAGATCGGTATATTCTTGAATCTCAGCATGGGAACATTCTGCCCCAATATAGACATTCTCAATCTTTCCAAGATAGAAAAAGATATTGATAGGAATGGTAGGAGATATATTCTCCATGCTTCCATCAGCCATTAGACCAGGAGAGCTTAATGGAACCACGGGACTACCAATTCTCTCAAAAAGAATCTCCCTAAAGTCTTCACACTTCAAACGGTCAAGCTCAGGAAGAAAATAAGATCTATGATGCAACTCTTCCCAAGGTGGCTCAACTCTAGACATGGCCTCAATAATAAATTCATCTGATGGAAAAACACTATTAAGGAAATCATGTGTGTGAGAAGACTGAACTGCCCATGTAGGCAGCACATACGGGTCCTCCTCCTCCGTTTGTGAAGAGGAAGGACTAGGCTCTGCAACACATTCAATATTTGCTTGATATGCTATCATTGCTGCAGGAAATGGAACGTACTTTTTGATAGGCTTACACGAAGGACTCAGTGTAGGAAGAATCCAAGGATCTTCCATATGGGTAGTGTGAAAGGGCATCGACCTCAATGAAGACGAATCCCCATTGGAACTAGATCTGATCATAAGAACAGGGGCAGGACAACTAAAGCTTTCCATAATGGATGGATACATGCCCACACCCACACTCCCAGTTGCCAGCTGAGAGTGCTCGAAAATCAGGATAGAATCTCCTGAAGATGCGGTAACACACGGATTCTTGAATGACATTTGATCAATCGTAACTATCTTCCCATTAAATGGAAAGAATACAACACGAAATAAAGAAGAAGCTACAACTTGCATACTATACATCCAATTTGTACCCAGTAACAGATTGTAGTCAAGGGGAGCATCAACCACCTCGACCTTGATCACGACGGTCTTCCCTCCCAAATGGACCTTAACGATCTACCATCAAAAGTAGTAAACATGGTAGAGGATTTAGACAACTCGGGGGAACCCAAACCCTTCCAACATGCCGAAGACATCACGAGAGTAGCAACGCCTTCATCAATCACAGTGCATTTGACAGTCATGTTAAGACATTCTACATGAATCAAGAGATACACATAGTAAGGCATGCAAGGTTATAGTCCTATGGTTTCAAATTTGATGACAGAGGAAGATTTATCATCGTTAATACCAAGAGTAGAAAGCAAAGCCTTCCTTTGCGAAGGACAACTCTGAAGTACATTGAGTGCATACATCGCACAAGGAGTGTGGCCCAAATCCTCAACAACTGAATAATTTTGGGTGGTTCGGGCATTAGGATTGTACCCTGAATGCTTAAGGACCCCCTTAGGAATGCGAGGTGCAACTTCAGGTTTATCCACAGGGTTTTCAATACGCAAAGGACTCCCGGGTGGAGCAGGTTCCTTTCCAAGGTCAGGTTGTTACGAACCATAGTCCTTCGCATGAGTCACAACCTTAGTAGCATGCACCATATTGATGCAACCATGACCACTACTAGCTTCTGAAGAATCTTGATCTCCACCAGATTGATCATGGGTCCTCGAGTTCATGTTTTTATTATGGGGTAAAGGGTTGGTCAACACAGCTGGGCCACGTGCTATGAACCTTGAGGCTTCTTCTATACAAGGGCACAAGTGAGTGAGGTGGTCATCCTTAGACAATTTGCAAGGAAACTTAACCTTACATTTAGAATGCTTGTCCCCCCAGCATTGCAGGAATTCTTGTCATTTGAATTGGAATTTTCATTCCTATTTCCACCCTTACGATTGTTTTTACCCTTTTTCTTATTCCTTCCGGGTTGCTGGTTACCCTTCTGGTCCGACAATTGTACCGAAAGCACACTCACCATTTGGGTGGGTTGAGATGAAGCTGTGACTTGTCCCGAAGCAGATTGGTTGATGGACAATTGACTCACCTGTTTCACAACCGAATCCATAGGTTTGGTACTCGTACAACCAACAATGCCATCGGCATGTGGTCCAGGTTTGACCTTAGGGTCAAAACTAGAACACGGAGTGTTAGGAATGATCTCATATAACAAACTGGATTGAGCATAAATCAAATCCAATTCCTGCACCCTAAAAATGGCTTGTTCCTCACTCTGAACTCCGGACGTAGAAACATCCTTTGCTATATAAGGCAGTAACGATTTAAGGAACCATTCGAGGAGAAACTCCAGCGGTATGAAGGCTTTAATCAATCTCTTCTGTCTATGCCACTCTTGGATATGGTCCAAGATATGCGTGGCTTTGTCCTGCTGAAATGTCGACAAGTGTTCTATACCAACATCATAATGCACTGGTAGTTGGAAGTGATTAAGAAAAGTCATAGCTAGGTCATCTAACAAAATGAATTCCCCCCTAGGTAACTCTATGTACCATTTTGTTGCAGGCCTGGTGAGGGTGTGCTGAAATAGCCTTAAATTGATCGAATCTTCGTGTAAGGAATTAGAAGAGAACCAAAGGTGAAATGTAGTGACATGTTCACTAGGATCTTCTCCTAGTTTTCCCTCGAATTTGGGAATGTCCGAGGGAAGCTTGGTAGGGACAGCTAGCCAAGCTGGGTCATGAGATATCAGATCGTTCATTAGTCTCGACAAGTCAAGAAAATTTAACATTGAGAGGAAAGGGAGCCTAGGTTGAGCAGGTCGATGCCATGCTCCTTGATAATTTTGGTTAACATAATACTGATTACTGTAACCACCATGGCCATGGTCATAGTTCCCTCCTCCCATTTGACCCATTTAGGGTGACATGGAAGTACCATAATGTGGTGTACCTTGACTATTTGGAGCTACAAAGCCATAATTCAGGGAGTAAGCGGGTTGTTGATACCCATACCCATAAGGTGAATAACTCTGTCCATACTACGGTCCATAATGTTGTCCATGAGAAGCTCCATAAGATGTCCCATAGGATGTCCCATGAGAGACTGCGTAAGTATGAATATGAGGAAATCCCTGCGATAGACCATAAGATGTTCCAGAAGTAGGAATATGACCTCTCGAAATAACAAGAGGTACTTGACTTTGAGACATGACTACGTGAGTAGCAGCAGTACGAACATGACTAGTAGTAAAATTCCGGCCTGAAGGACCCCGTGAATGAAGGGGAAGAATAGCATTTGAAGAACTAGGAATAGAGGATGTAGGGAAATGCGAAACAATGTAATTGGTATTCCCTACAGTCACTCGTCTTGGTTCTGGTATCCAAATAGGACTACTAACACTAGGTCTAGAACGAACGTGTGATTTATCCTCCACCACCGAGATGGAGGGTGCAATGTGACTCGTGCTCCCAAATATCTCTACATTGAAAGGAATGAGAATGCCCCCAAGTGTAGTGCTAGGTTCAAATGCCAACCCGGCATGGTGTGGTGGATCATGTGTAGGGATACCAGACATGCCATAACTAACATAACTAGTGCTCACAGGTTCATGATGAGTCTCGTCACCCGGAAGCCAATACTGGTGACCTGTGAATGAGAGATCATACCCAAAGTGTGTAGGTATATCATGTGAAGGATCGTACATAGAGTGTTTAGGTATATCAAGTGAAGGATCATATACAGGTGTAGGATCTTCTTCCCCAAGCTCATGAGGCAGAGAAGACAACTCAGGAATTTCATCTTCATGATCTCCCATCGTGTGTGAATCAATGTGAGAAGTAGTCCACCTCGACTGTCTATTTTTCTCTCCCAGAGGAGGAGGATATATAGAAGGCAGAAGTGCTGCTAAATGACGAGAACAAAGAAGTGCCACACCTGAATCCACAATGACTCAAAAAATGGAAAAGACTCTTCTAATTACACAAACCCTAAGCAAACTAGCATTCACAGAGCATACACCAATATAATCTAAAGCCAATCACAAGAAAACAATGGTAGGATATGCGAGTTCCCGACTGAAGCAGGTATGTCTCACCTAGGAGAGGCTTGAGACTCCCATACACAGCAAGTGGAGGTTCGTAAACAATTATTGTGGCCCTCAGCTTCAACGCATATAGCGACTGTGTTGTCCAACCCCAACCTGGACGAGACACCTGCAGAATAACCCCTGCAAAGTATCCCCTCAATAACATAGGTAAGGCAACTAAGTTCACCTCAATATATTCAATGCTCAGGCGGATAGTCGTAGGTGGGATTGACCGTATAGGCATGGTAGCAAATCCCGAAACTCTCGAAAGAGCCCCCAAATACGAATACAATCCTGCAAATATCTCTAGTGCTACTCAGTTATGACTAGGGGTCATCCCAATCAATAACCACTCAAACTGCCTCGTGCTTAACTCCCTTGTAAGAGGAGGATCCTAAGAAACATTAATTATACCAAGGAATTTCACACTCTCACCTGGATAGACACATACATGTTGTTGTTTAGTGGTCTTGGAGAATTTACTCACAATGAACTATTCCAAGACCCTAAAACCTAATCTTGTTGGTGTTCCCTATCAAAGAAAATAGTGTAATCCATTTTAATTAAGCGTTGATTTTATTTGGCTTATTACTCAAAAAGGTAGATGGTCGTGTAACCAATGGTGTTATGACGCAACATGAAGTAAAATGCACACCTAACGATCAATGCAGCTACATTGTGTCAAATGAAAAATAGGGTATGCTACTACGTGAAATGCAAAATTTATTCAAATGACAAATGCAACTATTCCTATATGAAAGCTTGACTAATACCTTTCTAAGCAAACCTAGTGCAAGTACCATGCAAAATGCAAAGTGCAATGATGCATAATGATGCAAAGAAGCAAATATTTTTGAATGTTTTGAATAAAAATGAGATAATAAAGCAAAAGAATGACTCTACCACCCTCAGACTCTGCAAGCACTATTAAACAGCACCAAAGCAAAGTGCTAAGGTAAAAGAGACCTAATGCACTAATCCCAAAACAAAAAATAAAAAATGCAATGACAAGAACATTCTTAAAAAAAAATTACCCTAAAAGGCGTCTCTAGTCAGAAACAGAGGTGTATATAGACTCTAGAAGCATCTAAGGAGACTCAGCAATCATCAAAACTCACCCAACAACACTCAATATTTCTCTAAAAGGAAAAACTCAGGGAATACGAGACTGTGTGCAGAAAACCTACGTATATACATAGATATCTCAGTCAAAACTACATGTGCATGTAACTGTGAGGAAAAAACTCGCATACAGGTAGAAAAAGAGATAAAAATGAAGGAAAATAGATAAGTTGAGACACAATTTACACCTATCAGACACTACTAGGAAAACATTCCCCCAAACCAGACTCAAAAATAGAGAAATCAGAGAAATTCAAGAGCATTGAATGCTGATAAAAACCCCCGAAGGACAATTACTAGGAACTTCCCAGCAGAGTCGCAAATTCTGTTATGGAGAGAAATTTCTATGGATTGGGGTACCACAACAGACAGCTCGACTCCATAAATAAATCATTTCCTATATGTAAGAGAAACCAAATATCTAACACTAAAGGATCTAGATCCGTACCTTATTCCATATGGTTGATGTAGATCCCCATTGAGCTTTCCAACTCCAGCTTGTATTAATAAATTGATATCTCAACACTCAACAAACAAGACAAGCATGCTATATATAATTGTGTTAGACCTACTCTAGCATATATAATCAATAACATATAAGCATTTAAAAGCATACATGGATCAAATACTCATTTAAATACACATTATTGGACAGGAAAAGATATTTCTATTGATATAAAAAAAATATTACAATAGTGACAACCTTTGTTGGCACGTCTACGAATTAGAGAAATTGAGACCCCACTTGGGCCTCCACCACACATCCACATCAAGGAAAACTCCGAAATCATTTTCCCTTTTACACACATCCTGATGTACGTGGTTTTAAGGGTCAAACCTGCGTATGTACGCGAGAAAGGGATTAAAGGTTGCGTATGGAAATTATTGCATGTTTTTAGGGATGATCTTGGAAACATCAAAGGTATAAAAATGGTCCATGGTGTCTAAGGAGTCTACAGAGGGACAGGGAAGGCCATAAAAGTGTGATTCACCATTTGTGGTAAAATCAGCTATAACAAAGGTAAAGCTAGATTAGGAGGTAGAATAGCTTATTTTCCAGACAATAAGGTGAATTATCAATAGCAACTTTAGGTGTTACTCTGTCTTCCCATAAAGCGTTGATTAATTGTGTATGCTTTTATGATTACTTGCTAGAATTCTCTTCAAGATTTTGATCCAATTCTTGTTAGAAAATTCAGCTAAACCATTTACACGAGGGTAATAATTAGCTAAGTACTTGACTTTAATACCTTTTTCTAATGCAAATTGAGTAATGTCAACAAAAGAAAAATACGATGCATTGTCAAAACCCAAGAATTCAGGAGCACTAAACATAGTTATAATACTGGTTTCACGGAACAAGATCACCTAGTTTGTGTTGACTCTTTTAGTGGTAATGCTTCCATCCATATTGTGAAATAATCTGTAGCAGTTAGAATGTACTAATGTTTCATGGAGGATGGAGGGTTGATTAGACCAACAATTTCCAAACCCCACTATTGAAAAGGAGCATACATAACAACTGGTTGAAGAGGGATTGCATGTTTTTAACTCTTCTAGCTACTTTCTAATAATCTCCACATTTTCTTCCAAATGTGTGTGCATGTTTGAATATGGTTGGCCAATAATATCCCGCCCTTGAAATCTTATGCATTGTGGGTTCTCCTCCAAAATGTCCACCAACAGGACCTGCATGGAAATCCTTTAGTATTATTTGGGTATCATCTTTTTCAATACATCGTAATAATATTCCATCATAGTTTTTTTTGTAAAGAATATCATTGATTAATTGGTAGGAAGAAACTTTAAGTCTAAGATCTCTCATTTTCATAGGTTTAGGGTTTTGAGGACCGTACCCATGAATCAATAGAAATTTAATGTCACTATACCAAGAGTCTATTGTTTTAGGGAGGAAGTAAATTAGTGATATTCTTCAAATTTATCTTCATTTTCTCATTCTATAACTTCACCAATTTATGAAATGATTTATTGTGTTGCTAACTTACATAATGTTTTCCCATGGAAAATTTTAGTAGGCCAAATTTTGATGTCATATTCTTGTAATTCAATCATCTAGTGAACATGTTTTTCTCCTAATTCTTTTTGAATCAATATGTTTTGAATTGCTGAATAAGGAACTATAACTTTAGTTTAGGATTTCAATAAATAAGGCCTAAAATATTTGATTTCTTTGTAGATTGCATATGCTTTTTTTTCAACCTCTGGGTAATTTAGCTTGGCTTATTTTAAAGTAGAACTCATGAAATATATTGACATTTCATCACCTTCAGAATTATGTTGTGTTATAACTATACCATAAGAATTGCCAGAAGAAAATGTATATAAAATAAAATATTTTGAAAAAATAGCAGACATTAAGGAAGGAGCTTCAACAATAGCTTCCCTAATGTTACAAATCCTTGTTTTTGGTCATCATTCCATTTGAATACTGCATTTTGTTTATCATATCCTGTAAGGGTTCAACAATTTGGGAAAATATAGGGACAAATATTCATACAAAGTTTATTTTCTTTAGAAATGATTGCATATCTAATTTTTAGATTTGGGAAAATATATCTGAGATATCACCTTAGTTCTTTTAGGATCAATCACTATGCCACGCTTGGATACCACAAACCCAAGTAACTTTCTTTCAGTGACAACAAAGATTGATTTTTTAGAATTAAGTGAGATACCATACTTCTAATGTCATGTCCCCATTTTGAACATAACCATGGAGTTCCATGTGCCATCCCTACTAGTTCTTAACAAAGTAATAGATAATCAAATCCTAGTTAAGAAGGAAATTGTTAATGAATTTTGGATTAATTTTATCTAGATTAAAGTTGCAAATAGTCCTAAGTTGTTTTATTTCATTTCCTTATTTTTCATAAATAAATTAATATCGATAATGTGAAGTGATTTGGAAAGGGTGGCACATGATGATAGTGGATAAGGTGGATCATTTTGGAAAGTTGCAAAAAAGAGAAGAAAGCTGGTAGGAGAGACACTTAGTCAAATTGGTTAAGTTTGGGGCTTTGGAAAGCTTGCAAAAAAGAAGAAAATATTCCAAATCTAAAAATATATGCAAAGCAAGCAAGTATACAAAGCAAGAAAGCATTGGATTTTGGGAAGAAAATAAGGAAAGTAGGTAAAAGAAATAAATCAGGTAAAAAGAAGGATAATAGCAGGAAAAATCAAGAAAACAAGGAAAAAGCAACAAAGCAAGAAAGAAGGAAAGCTAGAGACAAAGAAACTTTCATATCCAACTCATGAGGGTGCATTGGATAAGGATACCTTCTCAAGAAGCTTACTCCTCTATAAAATTATGCAATAGTGCACCACTCACATATTTTGGTCATTCTATCATTCGAAATTAAGATCTTGGATTCTCAATCTTAGGGCGATGTGCCCCTAGACACAATCGGGAGGTGTGCCCCAACTAGTTTTCCTCCAATGAGTGAATGTTGATGGATTTTATCCATTAATGTCAATTTTTTGTAGGTTAAATTGTCATATATAGATATTCTCTAATTGTTGCATAAGTTTGGGATTTGAACCTCCCAATTCCCAAGTGAAATTACATTCCATTCTCTTTGTATTGCTACTTTTTGTTAATGAATACTTCATTGAGACTTGCATGAGATGAATGTTTCCCTATATAATTTATTCTTGAGTTAATAAAGTCTTTCTGCAAGTTTCATGGAAATATGATACAGTTTGATTAAGATTCAATAGAGTTTATTTTACCATGCCTAGATTTTCATGTAAAATTGACTAGTTTTCCATCTTTTAGCATAAATCAATCAAATACTCATGAAATATCTTCATTTATATTATGATATCTCATTAAAAATCTTATTTATAACTTGTATTCCTGATTTCAAGGATTAATGACCATATTCCATTGTTTGGGAATACCATGAGTTAACTTATGAGCAGTCCTAAAGACTAGTTTGACTAGTTCAAACCTTATATCCACCCAATTTAGTTTAAAACCTCTCAAAACTTGTTTTATATGTTATATAATACCATATAAGAGATATTGAATCCTCCTTAAGTTAAATCCCAACACCAAGGGCTTATGGGAATTGAACAATGAAGGTTTTAGTTTGCATATGCTGGGACTCCCTGCAGCCTAGAAGTAGAATTCAGCCTCACTAATGTTAGAAACCTCCATGAACCCAACACATTGTGTATAGGAAAATGATATTTCATGAATCATTTCATTATTTGGTTGAACCTCATTTCTCGATATTTGATCAATTACCCAATTCAAGCTCCTTGCCCAAACGTTTGTTTGAAATTTGTTTCTTGTAAGTAAGACTTAATGACGAATCAGATCTAATTGGATCATTACATATTAAGTCATTCTAATACCTGTCTCAATTGGGACAGATGATCTTGTATTTTTTTTGAAAAAATAGTCACATCATCTAGGTAAACTACAACAAAGTTTTGAATTAACCGTCTAAACGAAATGTCCCTTGCTCTCTGAAAAGTATCACTTGCATTTATTAATCCAAAAGGATTCTTCCAATATGAAAATGTGATCCATGGTGTTTCAAAAGTACTTTTGAGTTGATCAAAATGAGACACTAGAACCTAGTTGTAACCAAAGAAAACATCTATCAATGAAAATACTTCAAATACAGACACTTTCTGTAAATTTGTTCCATTGGAGGAACTTGATAATTGTCCTCTTCTAAGGATCTGTTAAGGTTTTGAAAATCAATGCAAAGGAAAATATCTCTATTATTTTCATGCATTGAGAATAAATTTGTTATAAATTCAGTGTGTCTGACCAGAAAAATCTTCCTTGCTAATAAGATTGTATCCAAGTCTTTTTTAAGATATGGTTCTAGGCTTGGATGCATTTTGCCGAGGTTTTGTTGGTGAGGCTTAACATCAAGTTTCATAGGGATGTTATACAACATGATGTTAGCATCAAAAGTATTGTAAATAATACTATGTTCATGCAAACACATCTTTGTATTCCTTAAATAATTTGATGAAGTGTCTATTCAGTACTTAAGATGACGTTTTGAGGATTCTACTCAGTTCCCAAATTCATTGTTTGATCATTCATACAAGAATTATTCATTTTTTGATTAGTTAAAACTTTTTGAACTTATCTTGTAAGCCATAAATAATTTCAATCCTCACAACTAATCTCGGAATTAAAGGGGTAGGCATTTTTCAAGTGTGTAAGGTTTTGGACTTATGTTAGTGATTGTTCATGAAATTCTTCATCAATAGCTATGTCTTTGAAGTGTCATTGGTTGTGAATAAATTGAATATTTATTGATCATCATCGAATACTTTCCATTTTGTGATATTATTAGGTATTAAAGGCTTGTATATTAATTCAATAGAGGATGCATCTTGTGTTACAATTAATTAATCCTCCCTTTACCCACATAAGTATATTTGATTCATTTATCCTAGATTAGGAGGTCATCATCCTCCAATCATACATGGGGGACACACCTAAGGGTCATTTGTTACTTACTACACCTAATTGCATAAGTTTAGGATCCCTAGGGACCAATCCTTACAATATAAGATCCCACTCTTAGTGCCACCAGCACTTTCCTTCAATTGGTTGTGGTAGGTAAGTAGTCATGATCAATTATGCTTCACTTACAATCAGTTAGATCACATCCAATTATATTAGTTCCATTTTGCATGATTCATGGGAGTGTAGGTGCCATTATTCACCTACCGTCATTAGTTGACTTATTGTAGACTAATTTGGTTATCCGAAGTTAACTAGTGAGCTCCATATGTGATTATTCCCACTCAAAGTTAGCTAACTAGTCCGTTTTAGTTGGTGAATTTGAATCTTATCCACAATATTTGAATTTTATTTATCGTACCACCATTGTATTACTTATTAATTAATGAAGATTAATTTTATGATAATTTGAGCAATAGTTGTCCGATTTGTGTAAAATTTATGTGATGAATCTGTTGTTTAGTTTACATTGATTTGATAATTACACAACATACTTCTCTTTAGATAGCTCTCATTTTGTCTTGTATATCTATGGTTCATGAAATTTAACATGGTATTAGATCCCTACATTTAGGATAGCAACAATCCTATGAAACCTCCATGCTTACACCTAAAGCAGTTGAGTTTCCACATAATTACTGAGATCATTGCATTGCTCCCTCTGGATTCTGTCCAGAGATTTATATCCAGGTGTGATGGACTTTGGAAAAGTACACATGTCAAGGTGGAAATGTTTGTGAAATGAAGTTTCTTTTGCAATGATTTTGAAGGTACCTATTTATATCTTGAATATTTGTTGATCAACATACAATGAAATGGGGAATTCAGCTACTCTATCAACTAGAATACTTACACTCTTCAATTAGATTGATTGGAGGGAAGATATGCAGATAGCCTTGTGCAACAAATTCCTATTTAAGGTGACAATTGGAAGATAATTTGAGCCCCAGCAATATGCTAAGAAATCCAAGTTTTTGAATAGGCTAGATGAAGCCTTCGACTTCATGTACATCCACATTTTTCAGAAAGATGATGTTCCACCTTGAGTGACTCAAAACTCCAAAGGAAGTATCGGACATGCTTGAATCTTTGTTTGGAAAACAAGATGACCTTAGAGGCCATATTATGGAGAATGAGCTCATTGCAGTCCAGCCCAGCAACTTCAAGACATTTCAATAGTTCTTCACGAAATACAAATCCCTAGTCTTGCAATGCAAGCAACATGGGATAGAGAGGAAGGATGAGCAACTATAAACCAGCTCCCTCCTCATGTAGCTTGGCTTGGTTATGGTCTATCGTCTTTATAGAACCCACATCTCTTTACTTTATTTAGTGTGAATCACCTGGGTCCTATCATTCATCTCTATATATTAATAAGAAAGGGAAGAAGAAGAAGAATGGTAATCACTATATTCCTGGAGACATGAAGAAACTTTACATGGCCTAGTAACCTCATTGTTGACCTCCTATATATCATAAAATTAATATAACCTCAGATATTAGATATAAAGTTCCCAATCCCAATATAATTGGTTCATAGATATTGAATGTTGATTTGTAATTTCCCAGGGATGAGCAAGACAAGATTTCTTATTCTGGCTAGATTTTTTAGAAGACTCAATAATATATAAGCAAAGCATCGGTCCAGCCACAACATCAATAGCCACTCCATATTGTTGCAAGGAGTGAGCTATAGATATATAGACATGAGAAGAGAAGTTCCCTTTTTCTGAGGAGATGAGCAAGAGAAGAGCTCGTGCTTATTCAGAGATAATATATATAATATTGAAGAGGTTTTTCATTCACCTACCTTACTGGAATGATTAAAATTTTAGCTGCCCAGTAATGAGAATGATAAACTTTTGATACTAATAATTGGAAACTATAGTAGCAGTAGTGATTGTTGTATAATGTTGTAATTTTTTTGTGCATAATTCCTTATAAATGTGAATTTTCCTCCTTGAATCCTTCAAATCATAAATTCCCGTGTTAGTTACATGAGAGGCAATCTAAAATTTACTAGGTCCTTGTGAGATATCTGATCCACTATTCATTCTATCTTGTGCCAAAGTTATTTATCCAATTGGTTCCTTTCAAGGGATATATCAAAAGTATGTTTTAAGCAATCAACCTAGGATTTCCTTTTGTCCATAATATATTTAGAAATGTAATTATTTTCCTTATAAGTTAACTTCTCAAACTAGCCTTCTTGTCGAGAGTGTCATTCTGGCTCTATGAGGCCACAGATTCAGTGTATGTCAAGTGACTCGAATGATGAATGGGATCATATTCGGTTAGTATCTAGGTAGGGGAGAATCTATAAATATGGTGATATCAATTTCATATACACATGCATAGCATCCTATGAAACTTTTGGGTCCTGAGTTAGAGGATGAAACTAAGCTTGGTAAGGATGCCATGGACATACAACAATGTATGGATAGTGTGAGGATTTATTTATTTCCAGTTCTACTACAATTTGTTTAAGAATATCTTGGACATTTATTTGGATAACATTTAGAGAAAAAATCCATCTATCCATTTATGTTGTACTATTTGAACAAATCCTTCACTTACTTTCCCAATTACTCTGCTAGTTTAGAGAATTTCCAAGTTGATCTGGTTGTCCTCTTTGTTTGCGTAGATTGACTATTTTTTTGTCTTCAAAAAAATAATTGTAATCCTTTCATATTTAGAAAATTACAACCATCCTAAAATGTGCCACTCGGAATAAATAAATTGGAAATGGGTGCCTCGTGCACATGAACATGAGATATTTGAGATCCTTCTTCGTTCTTCCTTAGGGATTCTCTTGGTTGTGGAGTCAACTAATTAATAAATTCACCGCTAGTTTCAAAATTTCCGCTAAAACATGGAGGATGTAACCAAAAACATCTATATGAAATAACTAATAGGATACTAATTGCAACCAAAACATGTAAGATGCAAGTGGAGAAGCTTGCAAGAGACATAAGACATTTTGCAGGACTGGACTAAAAGAGACAACTAAAACTTGACATGTAAAAAATATCAATAGGTATGAAAATAGTTAAAGAAATCAAAAGGGAAATAAATTCAACCACTATCATGTATAATGACATATTAAAATATTTTAAACAACATTAATTAATTAATTAATTAAAATACCAATTTACCGCCCTAACTAGATTTTAGTCTTAAAAATGTGTTAAGCTAATGCTTGAATTATTCATTTATCTAAATGATATGAAATAATAGAACTCGATCACTCATAATGGTGGCGCTACACTGGTAGAGAGGATTTGAGTACAACATCAACCTTTAACCCTCACAAATATTTATGACTGTGATTTTCTAGTTGATCCTTCTTAGTAACTTTCATTGGATAAGTGAAATGAATATGGAGACTTTGCTAGCCTTGCCTTTAGTTCATTGACATTTCAGTTATGCCTACGTCAAAAGGGTGTAAGCTAAACTCTAGATGATTTACACCTAAAATATGGTAATTGTTTTGGCTAGAATCTTGTTGAAATTGTTGAAATGGCAGTTTTGGGTTGCTGCAATTGTATAATCAGATTTTCCCAAAAATAATCAAATATTTTTGCAATCACAACTAGTAGCCCAAATTGAAATTTTAACAACAAATATCATTTCCAAATTCTAACCAAAGTAGCGAAAAAGTGCAAATCATATAAAGTTTAGCTTACTCGGACTAAAAATCTACAAACCTTGATCATTCTTAATCTGATTTTACAGCCAATGCAATTCCGATGGAATATTGTAGGGTCAAGTTTAGAGTTTTTGGTCCTCTATGTTAGATTTGTTCTACCTTCCCCTTACTTTGGCAATTCAATGTTCAAACAATGAAACAACAAGAAAGACTAATTTAAGATGCTCTTAGATTATGCTATGATTAAACTTTGAAATATGTTATACATTTATGTTCTTTATAGCAGTCACCTTTAAATAAAGTAAGACCATCTTCAATCATAGTCTAACCCATTATTAAGTGTTGTAACAATGCTTGAAAATTATTCTTAATTTTGGAATATAGTATACATTTATTTTTTTTTAAAGAGTCTCTTTAAAATAAGGGAGACCCATCTTTCATAGTCGATCACAATCTAACCCATACTAACAATGTTGGAAAATTATCCTCACATCGTATATTTGACACACCACATTACATCATTCATATTTGGTATATAGATCATCTACATCCCTATCTAGGGAAGAGACTTTCCATTACATGACTTCATTCTAATGTCCCTAGATTATTCATATTTTTTCTTTATTGAATTTAAGATCTCTTTATATTGAATAGAATATATAAAATGTTCTGACACACAATTATGTTGAAAATTGAGCCATTTGTTTTAAAGATTTATGTCATTAATCTTATGTTGTCTCGGTTGTCTTGTTATTAAGAAGCATTGTAAGTGTCACTACTTTCCCTCGTAACCATAGAATTTTTTATCTTATTTAATTGTTATTTAAATCTTAAACCCACCTGATAGCTATTGAACATAAATTTATCATATGTCCTTATACAATGAACATGTTTTTTCCTATTTCAAACTTTTTTCCAAGGATGGATGTTGATGTAATTATAACTTCGAAGTGTATTCATTTGTATTTCTTATGTATTATAACCCGATGTTTATTCCAGGATGTGTCTGTAATGTAATTGAGTCATGTCATACCTCGATGTTTATTTTGGGAAGTTTCTATAATATAAATAAGTCATGTCAAGTCATTGTGGGTAACCCTCCTATTGGTCAAGGGTTAAAGTCCCCACAGTTATGGGGCCCTAGGTTTATTAGAATATCATAGAGAATTCGACCCTAGGTGATTCATTGTAAGTCGGGGAAATAGTCCCCACCATTTTGTTAAGGGTAAACCTCCTTATTTGTCAGAGGAGGAAAAGCCCCCACAAGTTGCGGGGCACTAGGGTTATTATACACTCCTAGAGATGGCGTCTCTAGTAAGTAATTGTTAAGTGAGGCCGACATGTTGGAGTGGGTTTCAAGTGAACAAAAGAATATATATAGATAGTGAGTCTCTCTATTTATCACACACACACTCACTCATTGGGGTGCATGAATGAGAGGAGAAGTTGCTGGGACGAGAGAGACTGCTGCTGTTGGGAGATCATATTTAAGTTTATGGGTTTTAATTTTGGTGCTAATTCTATCTCTGAGGAAGTTGTGGGGTTTTCTCCTTTATGGTTTCCCTGAGGAAAATTATTTATGTCCCTTTTCTCTTGTGTTTTATTGCTGTGCATGTTATTCTCTCAGTTAAAGATCCTAAGATCATAATGCTAGCTTGAATGATAAAAATATAACATGATATTAGAGATAACCTGAGAAGAAGACATTGTGCAGCTGAAAAAGCAAGGGATTATTACTTTTTCAGTCTCTCTCCACAATCCATCAGCAAAAGTATGCTAGGATGACTCTCCATTGAAGGGCGCATCTTTCTGTCGAAGCAGAATTTGATTTCAAGCATTTTCAATTTTTGGTGCAGGAAATTATGGCTTCTTATAGAAGAGGAATTTTTGAGTGATCCCAGAATAGGATTTCTATGCTCATAAAAATTGAAGTTTAGAGACCTGGATCAAGATTTTTGGTTGGGTGAAACTCCGGGAAAGTCAAACCCTAGTTTGACCTCGAGCTAGAAAAACCCTAAATACTAAAACTGCTAAGTTTTGGTACATTCTCTATATCCCGAGATTGGTGAAGGCTCAGGAGCTGAAAATTTCAGAGGTTGAAGATAAAATATTTATTTACACTGTATCAATAATTCAGGCTCATATTCACTATATTCTAGGAGATATGATCCCTCCAAGTTAGTGTTCCATCCCCTTCCAAAATTCATCCCTAAATAGGACACCTGGGGAGAATTGATATATCCTGGGATACAAAGGTACAAATGAAATTTATGAAGATGTTCCAGAAATGGAATGGAATTTATTTTCTGTGCTCCAAGTTTCTGACTCAGAAGATGAACCAGTGACACGTGACAATCTGTACAACTTCGCTTTTCTGAACAGTCCTATAACAGGTCACCTTGGGAAAATTATCATAAGTCCCAATTGGTGAAACCAATTCTGATGAAACCTATTGTGTTTGAATAGGGAAATGTGAGGATACCTTTGTAAGAATTTACAGATAAATAGGAGTTGTAATTTTCGATATATCATAGAAACAGTGACAGACATTTCTGTAGAAGAAATTGGAAAACTAGGGCTTTTGTTTCGGGAGCTTCCCTCCACTGTTTTCAGAAAAGGAGTACATTGGAAAGCTCAAATTGAAGAGATATATATTTATATCCAATCATATCTAAAATATTTCAAGTTTTTAAAATTAGGGTTTCTCTAACAAACCCTAGATCAGCCACCTCTGGAACTAGGACGGACACCTCAAATCGGTAAGATATAATCTTTTGTTATTTGCATTTGAGGTTCTCATTTCAAAGTGATCTATCACATCAGCTTGATGATAAGATTGGTGAAGTTGAAAACTTCTAAGCATGGAATTATTTGATTCTCTGAAGAAAATGGATTGGATACCTAGATGAGTAAAGAGGTTCCAGTTCCAGAGGGAGATAAGGCTAAAAGCCTTACACAAAAAGAACTTGGTCAAGCCCAAGAAGATCTTTATTGATTCAGTCACGGATCAACTTGTACCACAAGTGTCTTCCCTAAAGACACCAAAGATGTTTGATTCCTTGACCAAGCTATTTTAAGGGAAGAACATAATTCAGAATATTACCTTAAGAAACCAGTTGAAGAATGTGAAGATCCAGAATGCAGAGAACATACAGTCATACTTTACAAAGGTCTCTCAAATCAAAGAACAACTTGAAGCGGTAAAAGAAGAAGTGAAGAATGCAGAAGTGGTGATAGCCACCTTGAATGGTCTCCCAGGATCATGGGATTCATTCATGCAAGGAATGTGTGCCAGGAGGAAGTGATTACTTTCAGCAGACTCTGGGAAGAGCACACACAAGAAGAAGAAGAAGCTCAACTAATAATAAGAGAAAAGAAGATGGGATCAACTAAAGATCAAACTCTCACCATTCAAAGAAGATCCCTCAAGCGATAAGGAATATGAAGAACTCAACTCTTGAAGAATCTCTTATCCACCTTAGTATTTGTATAAGAAATGATACTATTATGAATGAAGAAGATGATGAAGCTGAAGGCTCAAGAAGGAGTCTACCCACGAAACAAATAATGATAATTATTCAATTGTCATTTCATGATATTGTTTTGTTATGCGTTTGTTTATATTCAGTTAATGTATTATGCATGATAGAATGTCTACATTAATGACAGTATGCTACTATTATGCATGTGATGGGTAAGTATCTCATGCTGCTATACAACTGTCCATTGCTACTTATCTATAACGAAACCTCTTTGCTAACATATTGGATTAGTCCACAATCTCAATGTTGTCCTGGTAGAGATGGAAGGCATCTAGAAACGTTTCCGTGAGATATGGATGAATGTTGTATTGGCTAAAGTAGTTGCATGATCATATATATTTATGCATAAGAATTTGCGAGTATGAATATTCCTTATGAAATGTTTCTAACCATACAAATGCATTTGACTTGTAGGAAAGATCACATACATAATTGCCTACAAGAAAAGAAGGATGAGACTTGTTTCAAAGAACAAGTAACGACAGTTTAAGATGAAAAATAATACGAAAAATGCAGTGACATCATTGATGTAGAACCTTCCAAGAAGAAAGGGAAGACCAGTTCAAAAAGAATGATGTCTAGGATGCAGTATAGATACATGAAGGGAAGTTCATAGTTCCATCATGCAGTAGATGGAAACATCGTAGCATACAAGGTAAGATTCAAAGAGACATTTACAGCCAGTGGGAGTTGAGACACATGACAGGAAGAATCATGTGTGCAAATGAAAGAAGGCCTTATACGAGTTCAGAAGACACCCATGGGATAACACATACATGATGAGCTTGATGAAGAACTGAACCTATGCTACAAGGTTGATAGAGGATGACAAGCTCACAGATGGGTGCGAGAAGAACTTTTGAAAAAGTTCAAGATAGAGGATCTTTGTATCCAGTGTCACTCCAGTATAGAATGTTTTAATGCATAGAGTATAGGAGACAGAGGGAGTATGATGCTTCAGAGGGAGTGACTGCAAAATATCCTAAGGTTCGACATGGTACGATAGGATGGATAGATTACTGATGACTCTAGGATTTACTGATAGTAAAGTGGATTCCAACCTTTGCTTCAAGGGTTAAATGCGGAAGACCAGTGATGCTTCTATTATGTGTTGATGCACTATTTTTCTAGGCATGGAGGTGTGGACAAGGGAAGTATGCAGTGGAGATCCTAAAGAGGTTCAGGATGATGGACTGCTAGGCCATGACCACACCTATGGCATCGAACATGAAGCTATTGAGTGATGCTTCATTAGAGAGGGTTGATGCCACGATGTATCGTCAGATGATTTGTTCATTGATGTACCCAATAGATAAAAGACCCGATATTTTCTTTGCTATGAACACATTGAGACATGTTCACTTGATGACTACAAAGGGTGCAGTTGAGTATGGGCTCAAGTATGATATGAATCAGAAGATTAACCTGGAATGTTATGTTGATTTAGATTGGGCAGTGCCATTGATAGGAAGAACAGTTCAGAGTGTTGCTTCAGTATGGGATCAGGTGTGATCTCTTGGTTTAGTAGGAAGCAATCCTGTGTGGAACTGAGTACAGCTAAAGCAGAGTATGTTGCAGCTTGATCAGCTAGTTGTGAGGCAGTATGGCTGAGGAAGCTACTGTCTAATTTATTTGATCTCCATATGGATGCTACTTGTATACATTGTGACAACCAGAGTTGTGTGAAGTTGCCGGAGAACTCGGTGTTCCATGACAATTCGAAGCATATCGAGATCAAGTATCACTATATCAAGGATATGGTGCAGAGGGGAGCAGTGAAGCTCTAGTATGTTGTGAAGGACGAAGATATAGCTGATGTGTTGACAAATCCATTGGCTAGGGTGAAGTTTGAGTACTTAAGGGAGAAGCTTGGTGTTCTCCAGATCGAGGTTCGTTCCAAGGGTAAATGATGAGACCTAAAGCCATTCTGACATGGTGAGAGGATTGGTTCCTTCCATGGTCAGATGTAAGGGCTGAGCCATTCTGTCATGGTGAGAGGATTGGTTCCTTCCATGTCATACATGAGTGCTGAATCCATAGCTATTCTGACGAATAGGTCAGATGTAAGGGCTGAGACATTCTGTCATGGTGAGAGGATTGGTTCCTTCCATGTCAGATGTGAGTGTTGACCATTCTCTGGGAGAATGGAGGAACCTAGTTAGTTACTAGGTAGCTCAGTCTGGAACTAGGGTCCATTATGATATGACTGTAGGATTGGTTCCTACATGATCAGATGTGAGTGCACACCTTTTCAAGCATGCATCTTGGATTGGTTCCTTGTATGTGTCAAATGTAAGTGCAGAGCCTTTCTTGATCATTGGTTGAACAGATGTAAGTTTTGATCCTTTCTTGATCATTGGTTGAACAGATGTAAGTGTTGTGCCTTTCCTTATCATTGGTTGAATGGATGTAATTGCAAGAGCCTTTCTAACATTGGTTGTCAGATGTAAGTGCAGAGCCTTTTGGCATGGAGGATTGGTTCCTCGCATGGCCAAGTGTAAGTACTGGGCCTTTCTGACAGGGTTGTGGGCTATGTTACCACATGGTCAGATGTGAGTGTTGGGCATTTCCTTTCTGATATGATTATAGGATTGGTTCCTACATGATTAGATGTAATTCTTGGGTGGGCCATTCTGACTTAAGTGTCAGATATAAGCGCTGAATAAGATCTACATGGTGGCTAGGCCTACATCCAGCATGAAAAAGGGTTGGCTCTATAGAAATTCCTATGATGAGAAGAATCAAGGGATAGCACCCGTGATGATGATCCAACAGAGATGTTCTAGAACCAGAGATGATCCAGATCGAGTGATGATCCAAATCCAGTGATGATGATTCAGATCGAGTGATGATCCAAATCCAGTGATGATGATTCAGATTGAGTGATGATGATCCAGATCCAGTGATGATCCAAATCCGATGATGAAGATGAATTGAAGATGGAAATGAATTGAAGATGAAGATGACTAGAACTGAATGATGATCTAGATGATACAGAGAAGAAGACTTGTGTTGATAAATTGTGTTAAGAGAATACCTTCCTAGTTAAGAGGGAGTGTTGATGTAATTATAACTTCAGAATGTATTCATCCTTATTTCTTTTGTATTGTAACCTAATATTTATTTTGAGATGTGTATGTAATGTAATTGAGTCATGTCATACCCTGATGTTTATTCTGGGAAGTTTCTATAATATAAATATGTCATGTCAAGTCATTGTGGGTAACCCTCCTATTGGTCAAGGGTTAAAGTCCCCACAGTTATGGGGCCCTAGGGTTATTAGACTATCCTAGAGAATTCGACCCTAGGTGAGTCATTCTAAATCAGGGAAATAGTCCCCACCATTATTTTAAGGATAAACCTCCTTATTGGTCGGAGGAGGAAAAATCCCCACAAGTTGTGGGGCACTAGGGTTATTAGACACTCCTAGAGATGTTGGATCTAGTAAGTAATTGTTAAGTGAGGTCGACATGTTGGAGTGGGTTTCAAGTGAATGAAAGAATATTAATAGAGAGTGAGTCTCTCTATTTATCACACACACACTCACTCATTAGGGCACATGAGTGAGAGGAGAAGTTGCTGGGACAAGAGAGAGTCTGCTGCTGTCGGGAGATCATCTTTATGTTTTTGGGTTTTAATTTTGGTGCCGATTCTATCTTTGAGGAAGTTGCACAGTTTTCTCCTTTATGGTTTCCTCGAGGAAAATTCTTTGTGTCTCTTGTCTCTTGTGTTTTATTGATGTGCATGTTATTCTCTTAGTTAAAGATCCTAAGATCATTTTGCTAGCTTTAATGATAAAAATATAACAATGGACACATATTTTTTTGAATTAGTACCCTTCGCATGTAATATTTATATAATTAGTAAACCCTAAAGTAGGTGAAGGGGAATGTTAGAAGGTATTATGCATGAAAATAAAAAAAATTGGCAGAATCAAAATCATAGAAAATTGCATCGAGAAGTGTATAGCATACCTTATAATGAGGTTAGAATAAGAAAACAAACTGAGGAAAAACTTTGTTCACTCTAGCAAATTGAAAAATAGTTCAAATTTTCAAATGCATATATAATTAAAGCATGAGTTTGTTGAGAAATGTGACAATCCATAAAATGTGTAGGAAAAGTATATATACAATAAAAAAAATATGGATATGTTGAATCAGTAAAGGATATAAAATTGCCATCAAGTCTCTTAAGAAGAATGCATTAATTGACCAAAATAATGTGTTTAAGGTAATATGTAACATCCCCATACCTCATAATGCGGATTTTCTTCAAGAACCCTTGCTCTCCTTTCAAAACACAGGGCATGGGTGTTAACACACTCTTCAACATTCATTCTCATACTTGGAAAGAACTATAACAATATTTCCTCGCTTTACATATCCCTTTTGTGATCGAAAACACCATTTATGCACTAAACTTGTTCTTCCGCACTCCACCCTCTGCACTTTCTCTTTCCTCCTTTCGCTTTCCCTTGGGAATTGGAAACACCATGTAAGATGGAGATACTCATCACTCTTCCATCGTCTGCCTTCTGCTCTTTCGCTTTCCACCTCTCTAACCTCAAAACTTGAGAATCAGAAATTTAGCATTTGACGAAAATGTTCAACCACTATTCCACCTTCCTCACTTCCTCTTTTCACCTTCCGACCTCGAAATGTGGAAATGCATGAAATGACTACCTTTCCCATCGATTTCCTGCTTTCCAGCTTCCGACCTTTTTCTTTTCAACTTCCGACTTCGGAACATGAAACTCCATCTTTTCCCTTCATCTTTTCCATATTTTTCAATTTTCGCCTTCCGCCTTTCCTCTTTCCAGAGTGATTCAGAAGTTGGAAACTAGACTTTTCCTTGGAATTTTCATTTCCTTTCTACTTTCCACTTTTCCTCCTTCTGCGGGAAGATCCTAGGGATTGAAACTTAACCTTTTCCTTAAACATTTTCTTCACTTTTCCACTTCCTCTTTCCGCCTTCTACATGCGGATTTCAAGGGGTAGAAACGCTAAGTCAGGAGCATTATGACTCTGTAACAAGCTTCAACCTCCATGGACTTAGAAAAAAATGCATAAAACATACAAGGCATAAACAAGAAAATGCAGGGACATTCATTCAACAGTAAATCCTTCTTAATCCATTGCAAGCATTCATCATCATCAATTCATCATATTCATTCATTCATAAGAAACTACAATGTCTAAACAAGAAGGACAAAGAATAATTATCTTGATGATGGAGTTGTCTTGCAACTAGCTATGTGGCTGCAACGTTCCACCCAACCATAGGCCAGTTGTGTTCATCAATCTCTCAACACAACTTCCACCCCATAGCTGGGAATGATTTCCATAATGAACTAGGGAACAACAGACTTACACCCAACCAGATCATAACACACATAGTCAATCCAAAACACATTTGGGTTTCACAGACTGTCCAGCCAAGCCAATATACAATTGTGTTTCACAATATACTAAGGAAATGACTCACGTGCATCAAAACATGATCAAACAAACCTAGAGTTGGGTTTCTCAGACTGTTAAGGCAATGGAAAGGTAGAATTGCTAAGCTAGTGAGCTCAACCACAAAGCTATGGAAACCTACACCATATCTATCATCTTGTCATTCCAAAATACCTACACCACCAACACAAGGAAGTATTCCCTTCACCGCTACATAGTTCCCTCAATCCATACCTTCCCTTCCAGTGTTGTTTAGGGTGTGTAGAAAGGATTTTCCATCTCCTCTTAATCTATCTGTGAAGTTCCTCTCTTCACTAGGTTTATCAGCTAATTATGGGCCTCTTCCACTCCTAACTCTTTCATACCAAAACAAGGATGCACATCACAACAGTTAACAAGGAAAACACAACACACAGGATTCACACTGTAACACCAAAAAATAGGGTCTCCTACCAATCTGTGGTTCAGGATAATGCTGCAATACCTCAACCAATTTCTCAGGAAAGGGGAAAACACTTTTAGAAATGCGTAGCAAATATTTGCTCAAAACAAAAATGCTATACAACTCTGCTGATGAACAACCCATAATTGTGAATGGATAAACACATTGTGTGAATGCTAGAATACTAATCCCAATACTGCGGGATGGAATAATAACCCATGATAGACAAGATTGGGCCCACAATCCAGGGTTTTATTGCTTTAGAATCAAGAATGTAGTTGCATACCGACAGGTTTGATTAGACACACAATGAGACTGCCATGCCTTTCTCTTCCCAAGGCATTAACTTCCTCAACCAACTTCTGAAAGGAATGAATTATTGAGGACAGAGGACAAAAAGGGAGCTGAGGGTTCATGGATTTACCCATTGACATTTGGCCACACCATATTGGCTCAGGGGATTTTACTATCTCCCCTCCCTATTCCTTACGAAATCATGCTCCCATCTCTTTCATGTTGCAGTTCCATATCTAGTTGTGTTATTTTATTAATTTTTACATTTACATGATATTCAAAATATACAGTGCATGACCAGCACAAATAACCATAGGCATCAACCTTGATCATATATACACAAAACACCAATCAATGACAAGGCCTTGGCCTTGATCTCCTTGCCATTATTTTCATATAATATTTACATCATGTACAATTTAAATACCATGGGGTCAAAAATGGGGTATTACATTCCGCTCCCCCTTATAACAACACTCTCCTCAGTGCTTTACAAAATTGAACAAAAATGGATGTGTCAACCGCATGGAATTCTCCAGCTCCCATGTAGCCTCCTCAGAACCATAGTTCTCCCACTGCACCTTCACCTATCCAACAGATTGATTCCGAAGCACTGTGACTTTTCTTGTCAAGGATGCGCAATGGCTCAGTTTGGAACTCTCCCTCAGGATCCACTTGAATCACATCCCAGTTTATCACATGGCTATGATCATGTACATATTTGTTAAGAAAAGAAACATGAAAAGCATAATGAGTTTTAGTGATAGCAGGAAATGCAAGTCTATATGCAACTCACCCTATTCATTCAAGCACTTCAAACGACCCACAATACCTAGGTGACATCTTGGCATGACTTCCAAGATTTAAGGAACTCTTCCTTTCCCTCACTTTAAGGTAAACATGATCATCAACACTAAACTTTCTATGCACTATATGCTTGTCTACATAGCTTTTACGTATATCTTGGGCTACTTTCAGGTTCTACCTGATCTTTGCAACCTCTTGCTCCATCTCCTTGAGAAATTATGGACCAAGTACAATCTTGTTCACTGGATTATCCCATGTCACAGGTGTCCTACACCTTCTTCCATACAAATCTTCATGTGGAATCATCCCCAAGGATGCTTTCTGTCCATTATTATAAGAAAAATCTGCCAAGTGTAAATAATCTTCCCACTTGGTTGGTTTGTCCATCACATACACACAAAGCATGTCTTCAAGAACTTGATTCACTCTTTATGTCTATCCATCAATATGATTATGGTAGGTAGTGTTGAATTTCAACTTTGTACCCAAATCTACAAATAGACCCTTCCAAAAATTGGAAGTGAACTTAGGATCCTTGTTAGACACTATTGCCTTAGGAAATCCATGCATTCTGAAAATATCCTTCATGAGTATTTTTGCACCGGAATCAGTATTATAAGTGGACTTAATCGGTATAAAATGCGATGCCTTTGTCAACTTATCCACCACAACCATGACGGAATCATGTTGTCTCCAAGTCATTGGTAAACCTATAATAAAATCCATGGAAACAAATTCCCATTTCCATTCTGGAACTAGAAAAGGCTGCAACAAACCTGCTGGGTGTTGATGCTCAACCTTCACCTGCTGACATTTCATGCACTTTGAAATATACTTAGCAATGTCCTTCATCACTTCTGGCCAAAAATACTGCTTTTTAGTTGTAGAAATTGTCTTCTGATATCCTGGGTAACCAGAATAGGAGCTTGATGGATCTCATCCATAACAATTCTCCTCAAATATGATACACTTGGAATATAAATTCTGTTTTTATAAGTAAGAAGTACATATTCTTCCAATTTATATCCCTCGTAACTCTTCTCAATACTTTGCTACTGCAATTTTTCGTTTACATGCTCATACAATTCATCTTCAGTAGTGTGATTAACAATCTGTTGCCTCAAATATGATTGGAAAATACTAAGAGATGTGACATGCATTTCATGCACCTTCGTGCTGAGTGCATCAACCACTTTGTTTTCTTTTCCTTTTATGTGTTTGATTTCAAAATCAAACTCACATAAGAACTCTAGCCATCTAGCTTTCTTAGATTTTAGAGTTGGTTGATCAAACAAATACTTCAGACCATAGTGGTCCATCCTTAACTCAAACTTTATGCCCATTATGTAATGCCTCCACATCTTGAGAGCATGTACTATGGCTGCAAGTTCTAATTCATGACTGGCATATTTCTTCTCAGGATCCTTCAATTTTCTTGACTCATAACATACCACGTGGTTGTCTCGCATAAGAACTCCTACAAGACTTGATTACATGCTTCAATACACACCACAAAATCTTTCTCTGGGTCTGCAATTTTCAAAATTGGTGCACTTGTGAGAAGATTCTTCAACTCCTAGAAGGTTTCTTCACACCTTGGTGTCCATTCAAACTTTATCCCCTACTTTTGCAAGGAAGTGATCGAATGTGAAACCTTTGAGAATCCTTCAATAAATCTCTTGTAGTATCCAGCAAGTCCCATAAAAGACCTTAGATATGTCACATTTCTTGGAGTAGGACAATTCATAATGGCTTCAATATTCTCAGGGTCTATAGATATGCCCTCCTCAGAGATAATGTGACCGAAATAATGAATCCCATCTTTATAAAAGTCACAATTGATCAATTTTGCATACAACTTGTGTGCCTTGAGCAAGTACAATGTCAATCTTAGATGTTCTTCATGCTCTTCCTCATTATTGGAATAAATAAGAATGCCATCAAGGAAGACAAGAGCAAACTTGTCCAAACACATGTTGAAGACATTATTCATGAGACACATAAATGTAGCTGGTGCGTTTGTGAGACCAAATGGTACCACTACAAACTCAAAATTTCCATACCTTGTTCTGAAGGCTGTCTTATGAATATCTTCATCCTTGATTCTTACCTGAAGGTAACCAGACCTTAAGTCAATATTGGAGAATACCTTTTATCCTCTCATTTTATCAAAGAGGTCAATAATTTGAGGTAAAGGATATTTATTCTTCACAGTGACTTTGTTCAGCTGTCTGTAATAAATACACAACATGAGTGTACCGTATTTATTTTTCACAAACAGAACTGGTGCTCCCCAAGGAGACACACTCGGCCTGATATAATTATTCTCCAACAACTCTTGCAGCTGCATCTTCAGCTCTAGAATATCTGGTGTAACACATATTTCATTAAAGTTGGAATTAAACAGTGGATATTGAAATCCAAAATAACCAAAAAAATCAATTCTGGCATTGTTCTTGTAATAAAATCTTTCCAAATTTATTGAAATATGTGTTGTGTACTCATCCTGTAGGGTTTCTTGGAAAATGGTGCTGCTCCTGGCACACATTCAATTGTGAAATCAATGTCCCTTTTTAGAGGAATCCCTATAATTTCATCAGGAAAAACATCTCTGAATTCCTGTAAAAGATGAAATTCCTCCAACCTAGGAGTTTCATTCTTTGCTGCCTCCAACACATGGGATGCATACACTCTGCAACCTTTCCTACAGAACTTCTTCAGCTACATTGCTGAAATTTGCCTAAGAGAAATCACCTTTGGAATGTCTCCCGCAACTCTTAAGTTTCCTTCTTCATACAAACACTCAAAAGTCTTGTTGTAACAATCAATATTTACTCTATGTGCTTCCAACCAATCCATTCCAATGAGAATATCATAGGAACCAAGTGGCAGAACATTCAGATCTGCACAAGTCACTAACCCATCCATAACCAATGGACATTTCTCTACCACTTCACTAACTTTTCTCTTAGTTCCAGTGGCTAGACGAACTAACCATGATTTGATATGCTTTAAGTTCTTAAAAGAAAAAATCTCAACAAATCTAGGAGTAATATAACTGTGAGTAGATCCAGGGGCAGTCAAAATAGAAACAGATTGCTCAACAATCTTACCTAAAACTTCAACCACGGTTGACTGATGATCTTCCTGGCTGTCCTACAGTGCTACATAAATCCTAGGGATAGTCCTTGCTACTTGACCCACTATTTCAACTTCTTGGATATTGTAAGATGACCTTACATTCCCATTCTCAAGTGGAAAATTCGTACGCAAACGAGGCCCCCCACATCTCCAGCATTGGAGTGGTTCGTTGACCTCTTTTGTATCTCTTGTCTTTTCTCCCATCACTCTGGCTAGCTTAGTCACATCTTGTGATGGCTACTTCTGTTGGTTTCAAAAGTTAGAAGGTTTGAAACCTCTCTTCCTTTGGTTAGACTTCTCATTTCTCTTGTCCTTCCAAGACTTATGGTAACCAATTTTTCCTTTGTTTTGATCATAACAATACTTGGCCATCCTGATAGCCTCTTTTAGAGTTCTAGGCTCATCAAACTCAATTTTGTCTTTGTAAGACTAAGGTAATCCACTTAGAAAATGTTGGATTTTCACTTTGTCATCTCTGATGTACCTGACATACCTCAACATCTCCAAGAATTTTTTTGTATACTCTTCCATGGTGTGTTGCCCCAATCTTAGATCATGGAAATATTTAATCTTATCATCATAGTACCTATCAAAGAGGTACTTCTTCCTGAAAAAATTATGGAATTGTTTCCACACAATCTTCCTCTCACTGATCTTCTTCACTTTCCTGAGGTACTCCCACCATATGGATGCTCTTCCAGTCAAATTGAATATGGATACCCTAACCTTCATATTTCCAGAGCAGTCCTGGACTTGAAAATATTTTCTCATCCCAAGAATCCAAGCTTCAGCTTCTTGACCGTTCTTTATCTCACCATTAAAGGTAGGAGGTATTCCCTTCTTAAATTCATCACATGAATTGTTCTTGTAATGCATTTTGTTCTTATTCTTGTGAGAAAAATAACTTGAACCCCCAATGGATCCTTTAGATTTAGATGATCCATTGGAAGACCTTTTTGTTCTTCTAGCACCACTCCTACTTCCTTCTGGATTTACTGCCTGATGCTCAGAGTTCATTTGCCTCTAGATATCTGTCAAACTCTACAACATGGATGCATTCAGCAAATTATGCTCTTCCTGAGCTTTAACCAACTTTTCATTATCTTCTCTATAGTTTTGCATCTCCACCCTTAAGCTTCTCGTGGTGGATGCAATATCTAGGGGAGTATCTTGATATCTCCTCCCATTAGAGTTTGTCTCAGCAGTTCCAAATCTGATATTTTCCCCATAGCGTCTTCCTCATTCTCATAGGGATCTTGCCCATCATTCATGCCATAGGTTATCATGGCCACACCAAAACCAACTTTCCAATCAGCACTATGACTGCAAAATGTGTTAACATACATCATTGTTATATGCATGACAATTTCAGAATTCAAAAACCACTCACTCACTATTCACTGTAGGTCTGAATGGTCAAGGTTGTGGTATCATCAGATCTATGGTCAAGGTTCATTTTGTAAATAAAAGAACGAGGAGGATAAACAGGGCGCTGAGTTGCAAAATCGAAAACTAATCACCACAAAAGAGATTTAAGATCAACGAACGAGGTTGACCCTTAAGTAGATCAACGATCGGCATCAATTTTGCTGGGTGAATTAGCGTGGATGAAGAAAACCTTAACGGGAAATATACTTTATGAAATCAAATTCACCATCTATCTGTCCTACTATAGTTTCTTCTTTTGCAACTAATTACCTTGGCCTATTTAGGTCCAATGCTACAACCAGCAGCTCTATTAAACCACAATCTGGGTGCTCTTTTCTTATCTTAACTATTTATCTTGGCCTATTTCAGGCCCAGTGCTCAAACCAACAGCTCTGATACCATAATGTAACGTCCCCATACCCCATAATGTAGATAATTTAAAATTTTTCTTCAAGAACCCTTTCTCTCCTTTAGAAACACAAGCGATGGGTGTTAAGACACTCTTCAACATTCATTATTAGGCTTGTAAATCACTATAACATTCTTTCTTCCCTTCACAGATACCTTCTGCAACTAGGAACACCATTTCTACAATGAACCCATTCTTCCGCACTCTGCCCTTTGCACTTCCCCTTTTCTCCTTCTGCTTGCTAAGATTAGGAATCGAAAACACCATGTGCGATGGAGATACTCACCACCCTTCCACCATCCTCCTTCTGCTCTTCCACTTTCCACCTTTTTGATTTCAGAAATCAGGAATCGAAACTTTAACATTTGACAGAAATGTTCAACCATTATTCTGCCTTCCGCACTTTTTCTTTCCACCTTTTGACCTCAAACTATGAAAATTCGCGAAATGACTACCTTTCCTGTCAGTTTCCCACTTTCTGTCTTCCGACCTTCCACTTTCCTACTTCTAACTCCAAAACGCAGAAATCCATCTTTTTCCTTCATATTTTCCAGATTTTTCGATTTATGCCTTCCTCCTTTCCGCTTTTTGCAATGGTTTGGATGTCAGAAACTCAAATTTTCCTTCGAATTTTTGTTTCCTTTCCGCTTTCCTCTTTTTTTCCTTCCACAGAAGGATACTGAGGATCGAAACTTAACCTTTTCCTTAGAACTTTTCTCCACTTTTTTGCTTCTGTTGTCCTCCTTCTGTGGGAAGATTTCAAGGGGCGGAAACACTAAGTCAAAATCATTGTGACTCTATAACAGGATTCAATCCTCCATAGACTTAGGAAAAAATGCATAAAACATACAAGGAATAACAAGCAAATGCAAGGACATTAATTCAATAGTAAATCCTACTTCATCCATTGCAAGCATTCATCATCATCAATTCATCATATTCATTCATTCAGTCATTCATTCAGTCATTCATTCATAAGAAACTACAATGTATAAAGAACAAGGACAAAAAATACTTATCTTGATGATGGAGTTGTCCCGCAACTAGTTATGTGGTTGTAATGTTCCACCCAACCATAGGCCAGTTGTGTTCATCAATTTCTCAACAAAACTTCCACCCCAGAGCTAGGCATTATTTCCACAAGGAACTAGGGAAAAACACACTTACAATTAGCCAGATCATAACACACAGTTGGGTTTCACATACTATCTAGCCAATCCAATATACAATTGGGTTTCATAGGCTACTAAGGAAATGATTCACACACATCAAAACACTGTCAAACCAACCTACAATTGGGTTTCTCATACTGCGAAGGCAATGGAAAGGTAGAATTTCTAAGCTAGTGAGCTCAACCATAGAGCCATGGACACCTACACCAGATATATCATCTTTGAATTCCACTATACCTGCACCACCCAACACACGGAAGTATTCCCTTCACTAATACACAGTTCCCTCAAGCTATACCTTCCCTTCTAGTGCTCTTCAGGGTGTGCAGAAAGGATTTTCGAGCTCCTCTTGATCTATTTATGAGGTTCCTCTATTCACTAGGCTTATCAGCCAATTCTGGGCCTCTTCCACTCATATGTATTTCAGACCAAAATAGGGATGCACATCACAACACTCCACAAGGAAAACAAAACACACAAGATTCACACCGCAACACCAAAAAATAGGTTCTCATACCAATATGTCGTTTAGAATAACACTGCAACACCTCAACCAATTTATCACTAAAGGGGAAAACACTTGCAGAAATGTGTACCAATGCTCTGCTCAAACCAAAAACGCTATGCAACTGTGCTGATGAACAACACATAATATTGAATGGATAACCACACTACGTGAATGATAGAATAATAATTCCAATACCGCAGGATGGAAGAATAACCCTCCAAATTTTCAACACGACCCATGAGAGACAGGACTGGGAACACAATCCAGGGTTTGCTTGCTTTAGAACAATAACACAACTGCATACTTGAACGTTTTCTTAGCAACACAATCAGACTGCCATGCCTTGCTCTGCCAAAGGCATTAACTGCCTCAACCAAGTTTTGGAAGGAATGAATGATTGAGGATAGAGGAAAAAAAGGTAGCTGCGGTTTCATGTGTTTCACCATTGACATCTTCCCACACCCTATTGTCTTAGGGGGTTTGTCTAACTCCCCTCCTTATTCGTTATGAAATCATGCCCCCATTTCTTTCATGTTGCAATTCCATAGCTAGTTGTGGTATTTTATTAATTTGTACATTTACATGATATTCAAAATATACCATGCATGACCAACACAAATAACCATAGGCATCAACCTTGATCAACTATACAAAAAACACCAATCAATGGTAGGGCCTTGGCCTTGAGCTCCTTTCCATGATTTTCATACAATATTTACATCATGTACAATTTAAATGCCATGGGCTAAAAACCGGACTATTACATAATAAATGTTATATATAGTTGAAAGTGTAATGTTGAAAGAGAAAAAATGATATTGTAAAGTTTTCGTTGAAAATTGTAAATGTATATATGCAAAGATAGGATCCAAACGGACGAAATAAACTTTGTAATATATAGGCACTTTATCACATGTTGGTCAGTGAAGAGTCATTACTCATGATATCACTCTATGTAGTTTTAAATATTAGAACATTTCAGTGACTCTATATAGTTTTATTAGAACAATTCATTAATATGTAGAATTAAATATTAGAATAGTTTTATGAGATATTGTTGTCTAAATTTCTAGTGATATTTATGTTTATTTGCAGGATTTCTGTCTTATCAAGTGGAAATTAATCTGAGTAGGATGTAAATATTGTTGGGACACTAACAACTCAGGTAAAATATCTAGTCTATAATGGATTGCATATCTTGACAACTGTAGGGACAAATTTTTCTTGTAGTTATTATGTGCTTGAGGACAATTTAAGGATGAGAAGCACAAGAGGGAATATTAGCTACAAATTCGTTGTTAGGATTTAGAGTAGGATGTGTTTGATGAATATTAGTTACAAATTGGTTCTTAGGCTTTATATTAGGGTATGTTTGGTGCATGTTGTGTACAACTATTTTAGAGTAGGATATATTTTGTGAATGTTGTGTATAACTATTTTGAAGTAGGATATGTTTGGGGATGGTTTTGTAGAGTTGCTCTATGAGGGACTACTCAAATTGAAATATCTAGTCAAAGAACATCACTCTCCACAAATTTTGAACTTATAAAAATACCTAATACAATATTATAGTTTTTTCAACTTATGTTCTTGCATACTTATCCCTTGTGCTTTTTATTATTATAAGTTAGTATTTATAGTCTTGTTCAATGAACTCATGTGAGATGTTGGTATTGGAGACTAAATGATGAGGGAACTTTAGATCTATGTGATTACATCCCCTTGGGATCTTTCCTCTCTGAAATTCCCATGAATTTTCATCTTCGATTTGTTCAAGTGATCCACAGGTTCATCAACACTCCTCTTCTTGTGTTTAAGTCATTGGCACATAGGTAAACCCCTTGTCACTCAAACATATTTTTCTATCTCCACATTTTTTGTTTTATACAATATTTTACAATTTCCCCACAATGGTAGTATTCATCCATTCACTAGTTGTAGTACAAGAAGTTGATTTCACTACCACATGTTCCTATGGACTATTGTCCCTAAGAAAAGATAGGAAGAATTCATCCATAATTCTACTCGGGAATATGAAAATTATGATCACATGAAGGAGGAGAAGTTATGATAGAAGTAGCTATGAGAGAAAGAGCTACGACAAAAGAAGTAGTTGAAGAAGAAAATATATGATAGAGATAGCCACGAGGGAAGAGTTGGTGACAAAAAGGAAGCTGCGACGATATCAACCATGACGAAAGAAACCACAATATAAGAAGACGTGCTTTGATTGAAAAGGACAGTCCGAGAAAACATGGGTAAGAAGTATTTTAGGATAGGACATGCTTTGGTGAATAAAGAATCTTTGTATTTTTGGTCGATAGTGCCTATTGACAGATGTAATTGAATGTATGAAAATAGGAATGACAACCTATCGTTTAACATAGTGGAGTTAGTTGACTATGACATGTAGTATTCTATAAAATTGAGAACCCAAGATGTGTATGGGTTAGACAAATACATTATCAGTGGTCTGTGTTAGTCATTTTGTTTGTTGTTTGTTTGTAGAGTTGTAGAGAAGAGAGAGTCAATCCATAATGTGTGCAGATTAACAGTAGGGTGAAGGAGAGCAAACATCAGATACCTAAGACTAGAGAGAATGAGAGGAGAGATAACCTGTATAGATTGTAGAGAATATCTAGAATAGAGTCTTCAAGATGAGTGCACAGAGGAAAGGTGCCATATATTTCTCATGCCAGATGAAGAGTGTCTTTCTATTTTTTCATGGATGAGTTTCCATGTTCAATGTTGTCTATGTGTATATTTTATGAATGTGCTTATGTCAAATGAATGTATGTTGTGAATAAACATATGTGCATTTTCTTATGAATGAGTCTTTATATGCATATGCCGCATTGTTGTTAGTTGGAATCGCTAATAAGGAAGTATATTAACTGTTGTAATCTCTATCGATGGATAAGTAGATTAATATCTTGGATGCAAACAATAAGAGTAAGTAATATAACCACTGTCTTCGGTCGAGCAAGATAGTAAGGTGCTAAGCAAGAATAAATCCCTGCACAACTACATAAACCTGGTTCTGGTAGTTACCCATAAGAGATATCTCGGCTAAGACTGCATCTGCATCATAGGTGTTTCCAACTGATATTTTTTGTGTCAAACTAATATCTTGGGCTTTATTGATGGAAAAATAAGGGTATGAACCTAGGTCAAAGGAATAAATGCCAATAAATGGTTCTGTTTTCAAGACGGTGAATCATTTTGTGAGGGATATGTTTTAGCATTGGGCGAAGCCGGAAATTTAAGAGTGTGTGGGTTTTAAGGAATTAGATTATGCACAAGAATAAAGTGAAGGACTGCGGTTGAATCCGACCAAGTGGTTGGAGCGATATCTCTATACGCATATTCATGAAATTTTTTTTTATGAGTTTCCTATTTTGTTGTATGAGTGGTTGAAGCTAGCAACCCAGTGAAAAAATTTCCAAGGAGGAGAACCAATAGAGTGGAGTCCTTAGCCGATTCGTCGGCTACAAAGAACTAGCAACCCCATAGCTAGCCTTGTTTATTTTTGGGTTGATAGTATCCTAGGTAGATATATCACATAAATCATCGTCGACACTATAAGTTCATATAGTGAAGTAGAAATAGAAGTTTTCCAAGGACCTAGAGGAAGGCATTTGACATATTTGAAAATATAGATCAAAATGATCGTATGCAAGAAGGGGATCTTGAGAATGGAATCTAATGAGAAAAAACTGTGTATAAAGACTTGGGTTATGTTGCGGAATAGGTACAAGAAAAATGGAGCAAATAAGCTGAGATGTTCCCTGATGATAGTGAAACTGCACTAGAAGGTGGGCACCTAAGAAGTGGAAGGATATTTCGGCCAAGGAAAAGAAGAAGAACTGTGACAAGAAGAGGAATTTGCAGTACAACCAGAGGAGAATACTACGAGTTGACATCGCACCATGACGGAGGTTATTCCTATGACAAAGAGCAATTCCATTCTATCCCGGAAAGGGAACAAGAAGAAGAAGAGGCCCCAGATCTAGAGTACAAATACAGCACACCTACAACCCCATGTATGTATCTAGAGATAAGGTCCATAAACTCATATCCTAGTGGTTTTGTCAATACAAATAATACTAATTGTGGGAATAGTGGACAAGGGAGTCCCGCTAGCCAAACTGTTTATCTAGCAGTACCAAGGAGTAATATAATGTTTGGGAATGATATTAAGTTTCCGATATTCAATAGAAATGGGTTAGAATACCCAGAGCAACATTGGTTTCTATGTGAATTCATATGGACCTTGCTATAGGCCCAAGATGAAGCAATAAAGAAGGCGCAGATGATCAGAACCCTGAGGGGTCATGCACTTGACTGGTAAATTAAGTTCTTTTTGTTTCTAACATGAGTCACTTAGAAAATAATCAAACAAATTCAAGCATGAATAATATATGAATTTAGAAATACCTAATACGAATCTCAATGTATTACAAATATTAAAGTGATTAAGAAATTTTCTACGGAGTCTGTATGGGACTTAAGGCAGAGATTCAAGATGTTGATGGCTAAAGTAAGCTTCCATTTGTCAAAAGCACTGTACAAATAATGGTTCATTTTAGCATTGTTAATGCACATTCAAACTCCCTTGATGCAACAAAATATTGCATCGCAGACTAAAGCGCTGGAGTTGGCCATGAAGCTCGAATATTCACCTGTACGAGAGAGTTGTGCAAGAATGGTGAAAATTTAGTCGCAGCTATCCAACCTTACGCTACAACTCTAGGATATTAAAAAAGGGAAGGAATTCCAATAATAACACTGGTGTACCAGATGCATAACTGAAGGACACCACAAGGACAATTTTTCGACGTTCATGAACTATATCACATCGGGATGGTTTAATATGATAAATACACAAGGGATGCCTTGGTGTAGAATATACTAGACTAGAGTCCATCGGTCAAAATAGTGTTTGTACTTAAAACATATTGTAAGTGCACCAACTAGTTTATATTGTAAATTTTGTAAATCAGTAGGCCATGATGAGAAGGACTGTAGAGCATTCCAGCTGCTGTAGGAGAAAATGGTCGACACATATTTAATGAAGAATCAAGAGCAGATGAAAGCTAAGTGGTATTAAGCTCAATATTCTTATCCCCATTGTCCACATAATCAATACCCACAGCAACAATACCCTCAACCTAGGGGGGGTGGAAAATTTAGAGGTCGAGGACGAAGAGGAGGATTTGGTTGTGGAAGAGGCTAAATCATATGTTATAATTGTGGGCCACTGGGACATTTTTCCAGGGACTGTGTGAGTCCTAAAAAGACATGTTCATATTGAAAATCCTTTGATCATACTATTGAACAATATCTACAATTGATTATGAAGAGATATCCTAGAAATGTGGGAAATCCAAATCCTCTACAGAATCCCAATCCAAACCCCAATCACAATATCCAAAAGATATATGTTGAGACGAGGGAAAAAGTTATTGTTTTCATAACAAGGGGAGGTGATGTGACTAGATCATACCAATATGTGTGCAAATTGAACCCAAACAATAGAACAACTACACTCACAAAATTGCTAATCAAACATGAAAAATTCACAAAAAAGGAGACTGAAATTGGAGCATAACACAATCCTCTATTGAATAAGTGTACATAAACCAACCTCAATAAGTAATAGGCTGTCAAACTATATAACTACATCAGATATTTAAAATAATAACTTGATGCTATTCGAATTGGTAAAAAATAAGGCTTACTAAAACTAGTCAAATCCCCCATAGGTGCATAAAACACTTTCCTAATCTGAGAACATGCTCACAAATTGGATAAATCAGATGTATCAACTGATAAGTGAAGGAAAGATATCAGATCCATGATTTTGGATGGAGAAAAAAGAGGAGGATGGTGAAGGCAAAAAACAAGGCAGATACTCCTAGACTAGCTTTTCCCTTTCTCCTTAAAATTGTTGTAAAGCAAGGCAACCTTCAAAAAAAATAAAAAATGTGCTTTTACTATTATAGAATAGAAGAAGAGTTGCTAAAAATGTTTCCAGGATGATTCCAAAGCACTCCATGACCCATTTTTAGCATGTGTTGACTTCTAGGTGCAAGTGGAAGCCAACTAGCATAGTGGGGAATCTAGGAATTAGACAAAAGTGATTAATTAATGTCAAATATGGGTTAATATGGGTTTGTTTATTCTAAACCCCCTCCTTAATCCTGAATTTATGAGTAAATATCAGAAAACTATAGGTCCTAGCAACAAGTATTAGTCACCCTTTACATACTGCTTGTCCATACAACCAAGGAAAGAGGCGAAAACCCAGTGGGAAAATCTTCCCTTAGACATGGACATGAAACAAAATTTTGGAAATATTGTTATCAATCATAGTTCGCCACATGATCAGAAATCCTCAGCAGTGATTTGAGATTAATGATGGTATTCTTACAAAACACCTTGGTGAAGATGTATGCTACTTGCTCTAAAGATGTGCAGTAGAGTAGAGCAATGGTACCATCATGCACAAACTCCCTGATGTAGTGCATATGGATCTCAATGTTCTTGGTTTGTTGTCTCTGAACTAGATCACTGGAGATTCCAATGGTGATTTTACTGTCACAATAGATGAAAGTGGAAGTCTCTGATTTGATCCCACATTCTCCAAATATCCCCTACAACCACAAACATTGAGTAGTTGCATTCACAGCTCCTCTATACTCTGCCTCTATAGATGAGAGTGATATGGAACTCTACTTCTTACTTGACCAGATTATTGGTCTGTCTACAAGCATGAACAGATATTATGAAGTGTACTTTCGATCTATTTTATCACCTTCCCTATCACTGTTAGTAAATCCAACTTTCTCTAAGTCATATTTTGCTTTACAGAAAATCTCATGAGTTCTTGTTCCTTGAACAAAGTTTAGGATCCTCTTGGTTTCTCTCCAATGGATATCATGAGGATGATCCATGTATCTTTAATCCATAGTAACTGCATAATATAACTCAGTTTGAGTATGTGTAGGATAAATCAAACACTCAATCAATTGCCTATACAGTGTGTTATTTACCAAAGGAGAAGAACTTGCTTCATCAAGCTTAACTACTGAAAGAAATGGAGTATTTCTTGGATTGAAATATTTCATGCTGAAATTGCTGAGAAGATATGAAGCATGATTTTAATGATGAAATTTTATTCCATGTTGTGATTGAGCAATTTCGAGACCCAAGAATTGGCTCAACAATCCCAAATCTGTCATTGAAAATGCATGGTTCATTGCATCCTTCAAGGAGGAAATCTGTTTCTTTGAAATTCCTATAATCAATATGTCATCCACATATAAAATAATAATCATTAAAGAACCATTAATCAGCTTCAAATAGACATTCATATCAGACTTGCATCGAACAAAATTTAGTGACAACAGAAAGCCATCAATCTTGGCATAGCAAGCCCTGGGGGCTTGCTTTAGACCAGATAATGATTTCTTTAACTTGCACACTAAATATGGATTAGACACAAAACATTTAGGTTTCTGCATATAAATCTCTTCATTTAGATCTCCATTTATAAAGGCACACTTCACATCCATGTGATGTACCTCCCATTTCCTTGAAGCTGCAATAGCTAGAGCTAGCCTTATGGAGTCCATCTTTGCCACTAGTGAAAAGGTCTCATTGATATCAATACCTTCAATTTGTGAGTAGACATTAGCTACCAATATTTCTTTATATTTCAAATTTGAACCATCAGTATAAAATTTAGTTTTATAAACCCACTTATAGTTTACTAACTTTCTCCCTGGTGGGGGATCAACTAGTTACCATGTGATGTTCTTCTGGAGTGAGTTGTATTCTTCATTGATGGATGTTTTCCATCTTGGATCATCTTATGAATCTTCCTATGTATGAGGATCATATTCAACCATCAGATAACACTTCTCATCAAAGAGTGGATCTTTTACACAAAGGGCACTCTCAAATTGAGATCTAGTCCTCCTAGTGTCACTAGGATTCCCAACTAGTTCCCCACTTGCATGAATGGTATTTGTTTCCCATTTTGGTCTTGTAGGACTGTTATATTCTGCAATTAAATCATCATTATAAAACATATCAGAATCAGCAAAATAATTAGTCTCTTCACTTACAATCAATGGTTGTGGTGATGAAGAGGACTCTCCAACTTCAACTGCTGCTAAAGGCTCTTCTTCAAATTGAACACTTATTTCAATGAAAGCTTTGTTAGTGCTCACGTTGATCAGCTTGTACCCTTTTGAATCTTCAGAATGCCCATCAAATAGGCACTCTTGGATTTGGGGTTGAAAATCGTTCCTCATTTCAGTTGGAATTCTATCCCAAGCCTTTGAGCCAAAAATATTGAAATGGGTCACATCTGGCTTGTGCCCACTCCAAGATTCAAAAGGAGTGATTCCATCAAGTTTCTTATGTGGCACCTTGTTCTGGATATAGGATGCACAGTTTATAGCTTCGTCCCAAAACTTCAGTGGCAAAATTTTAGCCTCCGTCATGCAAGTTTCCATCTCCTTGAGTGATCTCTTCTTTCTCTCAGCAACACCATTTTGATGTGGTGTGTAAGGAATATAATGGTGCATATGGATACCTGCATATTCACAATAATGGATAAACTCATACTTGACATACTCTCCACCATTATCATATCTGAGGATCTTGAGTTTCCTCCCAGCTTGGTTCTCAACCAAGGCGCAAAAGACCTTGAAGAGGTAAAAAACTTTAGACTTATGCTTTAGGAAGTATACCCAACATTACCTGGAAAAATCATCTATGAAGGTGAGTGCATATTTGGATTGACTCATGGACATATGAGGGAATGGAATAGCAATGTCATTTTGGATTAACTTAAGGGGTGCATAGGTTCTCCCATGACTTGCTCTCTCATATGTGTGCTCTAGGTGTTTTCCTAGGATGCAACCTTGGCAGACTCCCTTAGAAAACCTGATCTTTGGTAACCCTATGACCATATATTTTTCACTCAAATATGAAATATACTTATATTTAATATGGCCAAATATCTCATGCCAAATATTTCTTGCTTCATTAGCATGAGTGAGAAGAGAATAGGGGTTTGAGTAGGGTAGAAAATGGGAAAACTTGTATACCTTCAAAGTGTGATCCACAACACCTTTTTCTATGACTTTACCATTCGAAATATTTGAGATTTAAACTTCATTGCGGGATAATATGAATTTATTTGGAGACCTAGTGTGGGTCATTTGATACACTAAGAAGAGGTTAGCAGCAAGAAATGGGACATATAACACATCATTGAAAGAACCATGGTTAAAATCAATGCTACCCTTTCCCAAAATATCATCTCCCAAAACAATTTTGGGACTTTTGAATTTTCAAGAGAGGATAAAGTATCCCTTATTGAAACCATATGTTTGGAAGCTCCAGAATCAATGATGAAGCTATGTGAGCTTGAGGTGCTAGCAACCAAGGCATGCACTCTCTCATTGTCTTCTGAATTTGATCCTCCTTCCCTCTTTCTTGCACAATCAGGAAGGGAGATGTTGTTCTTCTCTAGGAGTTGGGTCAGCATCTCAATTTTTTTTTTCATACAAGACCTCTCAGGATGATATCCCTTACTACAGTATGCACACTTACTCATTTCTCCTTTGTTGTTCTTCTTTTGGAAGTTCTTCTTTGATCCCGAGGGCTCTTCTTGAGACTTTGACTTGTCTCTCTTTTGCTCAGGTGGATTTTTCGATTTTTTCTTGCCCTTTGAATCCACGTTTGTATCTCTAGCAACCAAATCTTGGTCTTTGGAAGGTTTGATGGTGCCCATAATTACCAATTTACCTTGCTCCTGGGTGAGGGATTCCATGAACTCAACAAGCTTAGGCATCTTCCAGGTTCGAGTTGTCAATTTGGTGGCATGGAAGGTCGAAACAAACACTTAGTAGTCAGGACCAAGCTTCGAGAGTATGGTCAAGACTAGTTTCTCATCCTTCTTTTCAAATCCACACTGTTTTAGCTTGAAAACAAGGGCCTTAAACTTGGAAAAGTAGAGTTACAATGATTTGAAGCTAATGGGAGTCAAGGAGATCAAGTCATTTTCAAGTTGATGTCCTCTCATCTCATCTGTCTTTTCAACAAGCTCTTCAATATTCTCCAAAACCTCATTAGGTGATGTCAATGCATCAAGATGAAAGACGAGGTCTCTTGAAATTCTCTAGCACAAAAGACCGTAGGCCTCATCCCTCCTATTATTCCATTTAATTTTGTCTACAATTGCATTGGGCTCTGCCTCAGTTTCCATGGTAAACATGTGGAGACCTTTCTCTCTCAACAATATCTACATCTCAGCTTTCCATTCGAAGAAATTGAATGAAGTCAAGATGATCCTTTGAGATTGGTCCATATCTCATCAATTGTGCCCTCCAGTCAGCAAAATGCGATCCCAGTCAATGATGTCAAAACTACAATAGAAATATGGAAGGAGAGAAATCAATCTAAAAAGGCTCTAATACCATGTGGAAATTGAACCCAAGCAGTAGAACAATTACACTCACAAAATTGCTAATCAAACATGCAAAATTCACAAAAAAAAGGAGACTGAAATTGGAGTATAACACAATCCTGTATTGAATAAGTGAACATCAGAAAAACTCAATAATTAATAGGCTGTCCAAATATATAATTACATCATATATTCGAAAGCATAAGGATGTTATTCGAATTGATCAAAAAGCAGGCTTACTAAAACTAGTCAAATCCCCCATAGGTGCATAAAACACTTTCCTAATCTGAGTAGATGCTCATGAATTGGATGAATCAAATGTATCATCTCATAAGTGAAGGAAAGATATCAGATCCATGCTTTTGGATGGATAAAAAAGGAGGAGGATGGTGAAGGAAAAAAAACAAGACAGTTACTCCTAGACTAGATTTTCCCGTTTTCCTTAAAACTGCTATAAAGGAAGGCAACTTTCAGAAAAAGAAGAACCACGCTTTCACTATTCTAGAATAAAAGTAGAGTTGCTAAAAATGTTTCCAGGATGATTCCAAAGTGCTCCATGACCCATTTTTATCATGTGTTGACTTCTAGGTGCAAGTGGAAGCCAACTAGCATATTGAGGAATCTAGGAATAAGACAAAAATGATTAATTAATGTCAAATATGGGTAACTACGGGTTTGATTATTCTAACAAGATGCAGAGTGCAAAAAATCATAGGTGTGACAAACAACACAAAATAAAGTTTCATTCGACATCCAAAAAGAAAAGGAAGTATTCTTGGACGTGTGACTAGAATTCTTCGACATGAATCAATTGTTTACGTTTGCTGCTACATTACCAAGAAGACCAATAATGGAGATGCTTGAAAGATTTGATCGGTTGTTCTGAAAGCAACTGACATGAAAGGTTTGTAAGATTAAAGAATTTTTTAAAATTTTCTTATCATTAATACAAGATAAAGATGTTGTCGAAGAATTGACATCTCTAATAGAAGAACCTCAAGAAGAGATGCGACCAGACAGAAGAATTAACTATGTGAGAAAAAATATTAAATACCGGTCCTGAATTAAGGATGACTACCTGAATAGGAGATTAGGATATGGCCTATATTATTCTATACTTGAGATCTGATGTCAACATTCTGACAAGACAAACATGGGAAATCATGGGGAAACCGTGACTTGATTGGTCTCTTATTCATCTCAGATTAGCAAATCAGACAAAATTCCTACCTATCAGTCAACTAACTCAAGTGCATGTCGAGGTAGAAGGCCTGAGAATGTATGTTGACTTTGGAGTAATTGAAATTTTCGATGAAACAAACCTGTATCCTGCACTTTTGGGGGTCGACTAGGCGATTGATAATCATACCATCATCAATTTTAAGAAAATAATATTAACATTTGAATATTCATATCTAAGGTTGGTCACAGCAATTTATCCTGTAGAAGGTTAGAGATACGTGGAGTATTAAATAGTGAAGGACAAGGCAATTATCTTGACCATATTTATAACATCACATCTGCAAGGGATGATTATGTAAATTCAACGACCGACAAAAATATTAGTTCACGAAGTATTAGTTCTTGTACATCAGATTATGGCAAAGCATTGGAAAACTAGCATAATATGATGCATAAAGTATCCATGAAAAGGTGTGCAAGAATTACACGGTCGGTGCAAAAGGTAGGATATACCCGCATATGAAGGTTTTCCTAACCTTGCATCTTTTCTGATAGATTTCAAAGAAAAAGTCACACAACATCAGCGCTTGTTCACCCTATACTCTGAACTGAAAGCTATACCCGCTAGATGGTGACATAAAGAATCTATATATGAATGGAAACAATGTCGAAGATTGATGTATATAATATTCAGAGAAGAGATCATCTATATTGGTCGAAAGTATACAAGATTGACTAATCTTGTCTAACACATAGAATATTGCCATGCGACATGGGAGGCATGTTCGCGACAGGAATGGGTTCATCTGTTCATACACACATTAGATATGATACCAAGAAACTGGTATACATCAGTTGAACTTGTATACCACAAAGTTATAGATTGATAATTTTGTGTTAGATTAAATGCAAGTATCATGAATCCTACTTATGGTTTGACTTTTCCTAGGTCAAAATCAACATCAATTTGTATTTTAGGGTTTTTATGGATCCTTCTAACTCTTCTAGACATTATTATGGCTCTCAAAAATCCACCGTCACTCAACTCCTAGGATAGAAAATGCAGGAGCAGTGACATCGACAAAGCCAACTCTTGAAGAGAATTTTTTATCCAGTTGATGAGACTTAGTCCCTATGTTTCTAGTGTATGTAGTTAGACTATGTATTATTATTATAAATTACTTTTTTTTCAATTTTCCTATTTCATTTTATATAAATAATAAGGATCTTAATCATTCTCGATCACCCATGTAAAGACCTATATTTTATTGTCTCAAGCAATTTTGTATTTATATAAATAGATAGTCAATGAGGAGTGCACATGTGTACATTGTGGCAATCTTTCCACTTTGCATGCCTAGTATCCTTTTTGTGTATTCTATTCTAGTGCCTCAAATCATACACTAGAATATGATTCTATAGCGCACTTTTCCAAGCTTGGTGCTATATAGGACACCATTGCTCGAAAAAAAAACAATTCGCAGATTTTTAATTTCGTAAATTCATATAATTTTTAATTGCTCCTATCCTAAATCCGCAAATTCAGATGACACAAATAAACATATTGAGTTTCCTTTATTAAGTCCAAAACAAGAGGAATATTATAGGTTTTCCAATAGCGTAATGCAAGTTTCACATGACTCTGACATTTGTGGAAAGAAGCAGAAAGGGAAATAATTTTGGTGGCCATAGCCGAAAAGAAACCCAGGCGTGCAAACTGTATGGTGTGCAGATAAATGGTAGCAATCCCTAATATTTGGTGGTCAAGTCTACATCAAAAGATTCAAATATGGCTTCCAAATATGGTTCTTACACTGTAACAAAAGGGTAAAAACAGTTTTATAAGTGTATACATCTGATGAGTGTATACATTTGATGGACATTATTCATTTAAGGACCAACAGAAGAATAGAAACGGAATAGCCTATCGACCCGACCATTTGCACCAATCCGACGCTCAGCAGAGCACTGCCGCTGCCTAAATGGAGCTCTGGTCATCCGATTGGTGCAAATGGTCGGGTCGATAGGTTATTCCAGTAGAAAGTGCATATACGCATGAAAAAACAATCCATGCACAGATCATTACCGAAAAAATAAAAAATCTTTTAGGGATACCAATAGAGAGCTCACATTAAAAGAAAAAACTAATTGCAGAAAGAAAATACTAATTGCAGAAAAAAAAACCCCACAATTCCCAATTCAGTAGCAACTAATGCAATTTCTTTAGGGATTCAGAGCACACTGTGACGAATTGGTTTCTATAGAGGCCCATCAAGTTGGTTTCTACATAGGCCAACGGAAGTGAATGAATATACAATCTTTTACCGTATGAAAAATATACAACAAGGCCACCAACAGCTCGTTACTCTACCATATCTTAACTCCCTTTAATTAACTCCCTCCAAACCTTGGCCTAACATGAGCCCATTTTATCAAGGAGGAATTTAAAAGGTTAGTTTTATAATAATTAATAAAGTATATTTGAGTTTTATTTAAATATATATCAGATTTGAGTAAGACTAATTTTATTAAAGAAACATACTATTAGTAAAATATTTATATTTAAGAAAAATAAAAAATGTTTAATATTTTTTTATATGAAGAGTATTTGAGTTACCTGGTATGAAAATTGTATTTGAATTTGCTTATTTCACTCTAAAATAATATTTACGCATGTAAAGTTTATAATTTTGAAATATATAGTTATTTAAATATGCAACAAACTAAAGAAATAGATACTTTACTACACATTACACTTTATTGTTTCTCAAAATAATAAATTTAGAGTGTAGTAAATATCCATTTCTTTATCAAAGACAAAATCAAAGATCCTTCCATATTGTGAGTCACAAGTTCAAGGTTTAATTGTTTCATGATCAACGCCATATGAAAATTAAATACGTGTCATTGTTCAGTTTAATTGTTTCATTATGAACGCCAAATGAAATGAAATACATAATTGTTTGTGGTTTTGTGCTTTATTTTTTAATTTTTTTTAATCCACTAATATATATATATTTTTTTTTGCATTAATCCATTCTTTTTATGATATATAACTATACATTATACTATGTTTTTTTTTTCTTGTATTTTTATACATGCTAACAAGTGGGCCTCTACTCCACTAACATGTTATATTTGACATTTTTTTGTTGGATAAGACTTGTCAATCGTCCTCCATGTTGTCTATTTCTATGTTTCTACTCATCCTCCATGTCATCTATCTCTGTAGCAATGTGAATCTCAAAACAAGTGGACCAACACTAGCTTCCCATGGGGCATAGGGACCTTGTAAAGTGACCGGGGAAAAGCAAGATTGATCATCAATGGTCATATCGCAGATGCTTATATTATGTATAACAATTAACAACTATATTATATTAGTATTATATATTATATATTATAAAGTATATTAATATATTAAATATGTAGTATATAAATATATAAATATTTTATAATATATTAATATATTAAGTATATTTAATGATTGGTTGTGCAGATGAAGATCCCTTGTAACTTTAGTAGACTATTGAGAGGGTCAAACAACAATAGTTTTGTTCAAAAAAAAATATGAACGCAAACAATACGATGAGCCAACACAATGAAACCAACTTTACTACACAATATATGTGGGGATAACCATGATGAATGGATTCATATGGAGAATTATGGAGGTTGTGAAATTGACAATTTTTTGCTAACATTACACAAAATACAAGAACTTGTCGAAACTTTAATAGACTCTCGAGAGGGTCAAATGACTGTGGTTTTTTTCAAACGAAATATGAATGTGACCAGTATGATGAGTCAAACACAATCAATCCAAATTCATGACATGTCAATGCCCAACTGAAATGATGAAAAATATCCAAGACTTAACTCGACCGACACACTATGATGACGCACATGATGAAACTTGGTGGATCTGTCGAAGGGATGATACGAAAACAAAAAATGGTAACATAAGATATAGACATGATAAGCACATTATATTAGATGTTGTATGAATCCATCTACAATGTTACAATTTACTAAATTTTAACACTGTGATGGATTTAGAGACCTCATTGAAAGGGTGTCTCTAAATCCATGTAGAGGGTTTTTGAATCCATCTGTAGTGTTAAAATTTAGTAAATTGTACAAATTCATTGTCAAAACTGTAATTTTCTATTTTTGGACTAAAAGAACTAAAAATGACCAAATAAATTACCAATTCATATTATTAATGTTATTGTTATGTTGTCATTTTGAGTTTAGTTACATGTTATTTTGTCGTATATTTTATCCTGTGACCAAATTGGTCGTTTATCTTAGTCATTTTTTATTGGGTCACTTAAAATTACTCAATTTTGGTTATTTATCCCTTGAAAAAAATGTGGTGACTAAATTTTTTGGTTGCTTGGTGATTTATCTCTCATTTTGTACTAGTGTTTTTAAGCCCTTGATTGAGGTTTATAAAAACCTCAATCGATTTCTTACGCACGTTTTTAAATACCTCGATCGATGGTTTATGCGCAATTAAACTAAAGATTGATCAATCTATTATCTCGATCAACATTTCAAAATAGATCAATCGAACTTTTAATACACGATTAAAAAAATTGAGTGCTCCTATTTGTGTGTGCACACAAATAAAGAAACCTAACTTTTTTTAATCAAAGTTTTTATAAATTCATGTCAAATATATATTCCTAAGATGGATCATTTTCGAATTTAATTCAAATTAACCATGCAATTATAAAATTTAATCATTGAATTTAATTCAAATTAACTACAAGTATAGAATCATATCATATTTAATAAAACATTATTTCAGTAAGAAAAAATAAAAAAATCCCTATCGTAACTTCTTATAGATTTTATGTGTAAATATTAGTAGCAAAGTAATTGGAGTTATAGATGTGTTCAATCACATTTGTAACTCCAATTACTACAACCTATATTTACAAATAACTATAAAACCCCTCCATAATAGTCATGTGTTGTGTTACTATGCAACACACATGGTGAAACTAATCATGGTGTGTTGCTCATTTATACTTATAGCCATTGCAAGTTGTTAATTGAGCATTTTTTATAACGCTCAATGGAGCCTTTGAAATGAAAACCCTAAATGAATATATCAACTCTCGATCGAGGGTTGATAAAACCATCACTCGAGCAAACTAGCTCAATTGAGTGTTTTACTAACCCTCGATCAATAATTTTAAAATAGCTCAATTGAACGCTTATTAAGGGGCTCGATCAATATTTTCAAATCTTGATCGATCTCTTAAAAAAATCTCGATAGAGCTCCATTTTCAACATAGCCGCACCCTCCACTTGCCAAAAAATGTTACCCATCTTCATGGAAACATCCTTTAATGTGTTTCCCACTTTGGTTTTCAATTAGCACCTTGAATTCTTTGAACAATGCAAAGGCTTCAAACTTATGTTGGAGAAAGTAAACCCTAGTTTTCATGTTGAAGTCATCTAAAAAGACCAAAAAATTAGATGTTTCCTTGAATTGATGGAGTTTTTATTGGTGCACATTTGTAACTCTGGACAATATCTAATGGAGCTCTTATTTGTAAGAAATTCATTTTGAGAAGATGTCCTTGTCCTACATATCCAACATGAAACTCTCACATGTTGTATTGGATTGTTCACTAGGTAGAAAACTTTTCAAAATTTGCTTATTCTACAGAAGTTCCAAACATCCAAAATGAAGGTGTCCAAACCTTAATAGATGCCAAGTCTGAGTCTAGTCTAAGAGTGTTTTTTGATTTGCTGCAAAAGGATTTTGAATTTCACTCTTAAGAAAGTGATAATATTCTATTTTATGTCATTTTGAATCTTGCAATTAGTATTTCAATAGGATGTATGTCCAATATGATGCATACATCATCCTCAAGATAACCTATATATCCCTTTTTCATGAGCTTTCCTATACTCATGAGATTATGACTCAATATAAAATATACATATGGGATATGACTTTGCTCACCATATTTATTGTAGATTTTTATTACACATTTACCCTGCAATAGGTTATCAGTCCCTAGTTTCACTTTTTGAGTTCACGAAAATATCCATGTTTGAAAATGACTATTTATGTCATAACATATGGTGACTACACCCATTATCTAAACACCAAATATATTTAAAAGTTTCTTGTGCTACAAGACAAGTGACAAACATAAATTGGGGACTTTCTTCATCCATGTTTGAAAAAATTACTTTTTACTTATTAAGGTTAGCTTGGTTTTTTCTACATTCATGTTCAAACTCGCCAATTTTTTTACAATAGTAACATTGGATCTTGGACTTGTCAATACTTGTATGAGTGAGCTTGCTACAAATTTGTACGGCTACCCCTTTCAGTGTTGAAATTGAAATTTTGATTTGTTTTTTTGGGATGATCTTGATTTTTTGCTGCATCTTTTGTTTTGAATTTATACCTCTTCTTCCAAAATTTGATTTTCATTTTCCTTGAGAAAAACTAGAGCTTTAAAAACATTTTCCAAGAAGGGATTGTTGTTCTTTTTCATCCTTGATTCATGGGATTGCAATGATTCCATACACACATCTCTATATGGATAGAGATAGGCCTTTGGCATCTTTAATGGTTTCTATAAATATGATCAAACTTGGTTGATATACTCTTAAGACCCTTCTCAACAACCTTTTGATATATGAACTATTCCATTTATTATGTTTGGACTATATCCATAACCTAGTTCATGAACTATTCTTATGATTCTTTGTCTTTCATATCCAAGGTTTAAGAATTTATTCTAAGTGTTTGTAACTTAGTTACCTTTACTTTGTCTATTCCTTGATAGGTTATCTCCAATATACCCCAAGCTTTCTTTGACCTAGTTTCTTATACAACTTTAAGAAATATGGACTCATCCAAAACATGTTGGATGAAGAACAAAGCCACAACATATTTCTTCATGTTATCTTTTAGTTGATCTTCTTGTGCATGTTGTAGGTTGCTTGGTATTGTAGTTCTACAAACCTATTTTCAACCAAATCCCATAGATCTTGTGAGAAAAACAAGGTTTCCATCTTGATAGCACATACATCATATTTTTTACCAATCAAAATGGTGATCCGTGGTTGATGGAGATTGTTGCTCAACACCATTATTGCAAATCTATGTTGCACAATTTTTTGGTACGTGGGTACATGGGGTATGCAAACACAAGTATGTAGTACGGATAGAAGCTTTGCCCAAATTTATAGGAAATGTCAAGTTGAGAGCGACAATAATATAATATATTAAATTTTAATATATATTATTAATACATAAATTTATTAAAATATGAGTTTAGTTTTTAACTTTTTACCTATTTTACAAGTTAATTGTAATTCTAAAATATCAATAATGTATAATGTAAATTAAAATTATAATTATGTATGACAAATTTTATAACACTCACTATGGTTAGTAAATGATATTAAAAATCAATACCAAAAGTAAAAATTATATTAAAAAGTGAAAGTTAAATGATATTTCTTAGTGTAGTGAATGTGAATAAGATGAGATTCATGCAAATCACATCTTGATCTAATTTTAACTTAAAACACGCAGTTCGGTCAACATAACAAAGAATAAATATTAAATATAACTATTAAACATTGTAAGTTAATAAAATGGTGGGGCAATATTAAATTTAATGCATATTTATTATATTATTGTTTTAGAATCATATATATTATTTTGGTATATTTTTCAATGGATTTAAGGAACCATACATCATATGGAAAATAGAAAGCAAGCATAAACCATTTCAACCGAGATACATTATAGATCTGAATATTGTTGAAATAATGTAACTTTAAAGAATATTCTACTTGTACATTACAATATTATTATTCCTCCTCCGAGAGATGTCACTAATGTAAAAGGTAATGTAAAAGTCATGAGGTACACCCTTCATTGTAAGTCGCATCAATAGTACCCAGCAAATATTAATATAACTATTATTGTGAGTTTTCCTAGGTAGGTCAACCCAGTTAGTTTAAATGTTAGTTAGGAGTTTAGTATAAATAGGGAGGCACCCTCATTTATACACACTCACTCACTCATGTATTGCAAAAGAGAGAGAGAGAGAAAGAAGGAAGGACAGAGAAGGAGGAGGACNCTCTCTCTCTCTCTCTCTCTCTCTCTCTCTCTCTCTCTCTCTCTCTCTTATGAGACCTTGTTCTTTGGTCATTGAATTCTTGTAATCTATATTGTGGATGGTTTGTTGGGTTTTCCCATTTTGGGTTTCCCACGGTAAATTGTTGTGTACCTTGTGATTATGTTTCTTTCAGTGATCCTCATTATGTTGTTATTTTGAAAATATATTAAATCCTTATGAAGTTATGACATAAGCTATAACATCATGTAAAACTTAACATGGTATCATAGCTAGCCTGAATAGAGCATACTTCACTGTGTAAATCTCTCTCTTCTTCTCCGAACAAGAAAATTAGGGTTTTCCAATGAAGAGGATTTTGCACTTGCAAGTTACATTGGGAAGTGTGCCCTTCCTAGGCGCATATTTTGGCACCTGGATCAAAATTTTTCAATGGGAATATCCTCTGGAAATTCAAGCCCTAGTTTGGATTGGAACTAGAAAACCAGAAATCAAGAACAAGAACCAGAAACTAGAGTCCAGAAGTTTGCAAGTCCAGTTTCAAAGATTCAAATTTGGATTCTTCATAAACTTATTGTACCATCATACTCGACTCAGTCCAATGCATCTTTTGGTAAGTATGGTTTTCATTTTTTAGAATTTCATTTTTTTGTTGTTTTCTATTCTCCAGAACAAGATGTATTCAAACACTAATCTTGATGACAAGTTGAAAGGCATAGAAAACTTATGTGCTTGGAAATACACAATATGACTCATTCTAGAAGAGAATTTTCTTGCAAATTTTATCAAGTAATTTATGGTGGAGCCCAAAGAAGATGAAGTAAACAAAAAGTACAAAAAGACATGATTAGATTCAAGATGATCATAGCAGATTCTATTAGGGATCACTTGATTCCTTAAGTATCCTCCAACGATACACCTAAGGAGATGTCTAATTCCCTATCAAGAATGTATAAAGGAAGAAATATCAACTGAAAGATGAACTTGAGATCCCAACTCAAAAGTACAAAGGTGAGAAAGGGTGAATCTATCAAAGGATACTTCAAAAGGGTTTCTCAATTCAAAGAAAAACTAGAATCAATTGAATACAAGATTAATGAATATGAATTAGTAATGACCACTCTCAATGGTCTTACTAGACTGGGATTCGTACATCTAGACAATTTGTGCAATGAAGGAAAGCCTACAATTTCATGTCCTATGGGTAGAACGTGTTGAAGTGGAATCTAGTGTAGCAAACATAGAAGCACTTCTTAGAGATGATGACCATTATCTATCTACTCATACTAGGAGAAGAAAAGGAAAACATCATAAGGGGTATTATCCTCCTAATAAGTTTCAAAATAACAAAAAGGGAGATTACAAGCAGAAGGATTTATCCTCTTATCAATTCTACCATTGTGATAAGATATGACACATTCCCAGAAATGGTCCAACAAGAATAGAAGAATATGCGAGGGAGGATAAAAAAAGACATCATGCTCATTTAGAAGAAGAAGAAGAACAAGAATAACCTCCAAATAAGCTAGAAAAGGAAAAAATTGAAGAATATATTTTATTCTTCGCTCTCTTAGGGTATGTGACACCTGGAAGTGACACATGGATAATTGATAGTGGTGCTTCAAAGTACATGACAGTTTAAAAAAGGACTCTCTCTAGTTTTGAAGAAACAAACTCTCCTAAAAAAATTTCACTAGGAGATGACTATTAATATCCCATCAGGGGAATATATGAAGCCACATACAAGCTTGATTCAGGAGCCCTGATGAAGATGAAGGATGTGCTATATGTACCAAGCTTGAAGAAGAACTTACTTTATATCTCAGCCTTAGATAAAAATGATCTGTGGTTTCCTTCATAGATGGTGAAGTTCTTATGTGGCCTAGAGGAAAATCTCTAGAAGATGTGTCTTTCATTGGGACAAAAGAAGGTGGCCTATATAAATTAAAAGGTCACTCAGAAGCGGACTTGATACATGATACTACAAATCCATGTGAACTATGTCATAGAAGGATTTCTCACATAAATTACAAAGCATTACCACATGTGAGAAATGTAGTCATAGGTCTACCATATCTAAATATTGATCATGAAGGAGTGTCTAAAGGATGTGTGAAAGGAAAGAACATAAACAATCCATTTCTGAAGAGTGACACCAAGTCATAAGAAATATTGGAACTTATTCACTCATATGTATGCGATCCAATTCCCTCGACATACTTAAGTGGTTATGTTTATTATGTAACATTCATTGATGATTACTCTCGTAATACTTGGGTTTACTTTTTGAAATCAAAAGATGAAGTGTTTGGAAAGTTCAAGGAATTCAAATCCTTGGTAGAGAATATTTCAGAAAGAAAGAGCAAGACACTCGAGACAGATAATGGAGGAGACTATACCTCAAATGAATTTTGAAACTTATGCAAAGATGTTGAGACTTAGAGGGAACTTACCAATCCTTATAATCCACAACAGAATGGTCTTGCTGAAAGGAATAATCAAAACATTATGGAATAAATGAAGACTATGGTCCATGATCAAGATATTCCTATGCAATTATGGGTTGAAGCAGCAAGGACACGAAGTATATGCACTTGGGTTCAATACCCCTAAAGAAATGTTCACAAGAAACAAACTAGAGGTAAGTCACCTCGAGATATTTGGTTGTTAAGTGTTTGTTCATATTCCAAAAGAGAAAAGAACCAAGTTGGATTCTTCCAAAAAGAAAGGAATATTTGTTGGATATTGTGAGGTCTCCAAGGACTTCAGAATCTATATACCAGGTTCACATCATATGGAAATGATTAAGGAAGTAAATTTTGGTGAATATACATCTCTCAAGAATTCTAGAAAGTTCCAACTTGAAGAAACATATGAACAAGTTGTATCTCCCAAAGTTGCAGAACCGATGAAAGAAGTTGCACCTTCTCTGAATGGTGAGATTCTGGAAGAACATGATATGTTGGAGCCCCAAGAACCTCCCCACATGAATATCTCCCTCAAGGGAAATCTAGCTTTGGATCATGATATTATTCAAGAAGTATAAATGTATGGTTCTCTAGAAGGATTCTCAAGACAAATAAAGAAGCCAAATCCATTTCCTAGTTATGTGTGTTAGGATTAAATAATCCTCCTTTGTCCATATATAGTGTATTTGATCATATTTCCTAACTTAGGAGTCATTTGTATGAGTTTGGTGCCACCATGATATTGGTGCCACTAGTGCTACAGGTACCATTGGTTCCACTAATTCCATTTAGTGCCACTGATGCCAATCCGTACATTCTAGGAGCCACTATGAGTGCCACCAATAGCCTCCATCTGTTGGTGCTAGTAGGTAGGTATTTATGTTGCGCCAACCTCCAGTTACAATCAGTTAGATAACTCTCAGTTATTATAGTGCTAGTTTTGCATGCATGCATGTGGAGTGGCTCCTTTTTCCACCTACCCCAGTTGTTAACTGATTGTAAAATGATTTAGACATCAGGAGTTAGACTAGTCTCTCCCATGCAGTGATTTAGACACACTGAGTTAGCGAGCCGGTCATTTTTAGTTGGTAGATTCGAGTCTTATCCACGTGATTTGAATTCTCCTTATTGTAACACCATTGCATTACTATTGGATTAATACATATTAATGTTGTAATTAACTAATCAATTCTTATCATATTTCTCTCAAATTTTTCTTGTTCAGTGTACATTATTCTTGATATTCTAATGCATAATTCTACTTCTCAATTGCTCTCATTTGCATGTATATCAATGGTTCACAAATTTAACATCTTATTAGAGCCTTGTTCAGGCTAGCATCAAGTCTTGTTCGATATCTATTGTACACCAGAAGAAGTTGAGTTTCCACACAAATCCTAGAAAGATAACCTTTCTCCCTCAGGATTCTATCTAGAAAATTCTATCTAGGTGTGACGAACTCTAAGAAAGTGTACATGTCTAGGTGGAAAGGTTTGAAACTCAAATGATTGTGAATTGAATTTGGTTTTTTCATTGTTATTTTTAGGTACCTATGTAGCTTCTTTAGGAATTGATAGTTCAACATACAGAAATGTGTATTCTTTAGCTCTCATACCATGAATCCTTACACCCTTCAACTACTCTGATTGGAGGGAAAATATGCAGGTATCCTTGCACAAGCTTGGTCTATTTGGGATGAAAATGGGTAGAGAAATTGAGCCCCAACAATATGTTGAGAAGAACAACTTTTTGAATATGCTTGATGAGGCCTTCAACTTCATGTGCACTCAGATCTCCTGGGATATTTTGTTCCACCTTGAGGGACTAAGGAATCCAAAGGAATCTTGGGATAAGCTTGAACCTTTGTTTGGAAAACAAGATGAGCTTCGAGGGAATATTTTAGAGAATGAGCTCATTGCTCTACAACCCAACAGTTTCAAATATATTCAACAATTCTTCACAAAATACAAGTCACTATTACTGCAATGCAAACAATGTGGATTAGATAGGAAATATGAGAAGCTTGTGTTTTCAGTATTGAGCAAGCTTGGCTTAGAGTACTCATTCTTTGTCTCTACATTCTGTTCCAAAAGAGCTTCCATCCCCAATTGGAAGATGCCTACTCTAGATGGTTTTGTTGAGTCCTTAATACAAGAACAAGATAAATTGGAACAAATGGGAGTGATTCAAACCTCCAAGAATCAAGCACTCTTGATGAAAGACTCAAACAATGCGCAAGAAAGAGGAATCACAAAGGGAAGGATCCCAAAACCACTAATTCAAAGCCAAAGTAGAATGAGTTATCTTCCGATGGAGCCTCCAGGTCCAAGAAAAAGAAGAAATTCGAGAAGACTAAGAGCCCATACGGTATGAGAGGATTTCATACAGAGAACCGGTGCATAAAGAAGACAATCGACCAACTGTCAACACTACTTGAGCAGAAAAATATTTCCCTCCCACAAGGAGCAAAGAAATGTGATGATGGACAACCGCCAGAATATCATGAGAGATTCCTTGCCTTGAAGGAAGGCCTCACTCAGTTAAAATCTTACTTGATATATTCTGGAGAATCCAACCACATGGTTTCCTCTAGGGAATCCTTCACCACTCTCACTCTATCAGGAGGACTTATAATTCATATGGGAGATTACTCCCAAAGCCTAGCTACTGGGAGAGGTTCTATTAAAATACAACATGGTGAGTTTAATAATTTTCTCTATGTGCCCTCTCTTGTAGCAAATATGTTCTATGTTTATGAGATGAGTCATACAGGCTCTCCCAAGATAGTTACATTCGACTTTGACTCAGTAGGAGTCACTGAAAAATCTATTGGAAATCTCATAGAAAAAGAGTTTTCTAACCATGCCTCAAAGGAATACGATTTCTCTCATTTCCTTCCTACTTGACATCCAACATCTTTATAGACTCATGCCAATAGCACTAGCTAGTTGTGGCATGAGGGATTTGGGCATATCAATTTCAAATATCTCCAGCAAATTCACAATGACAAAATGGTTGAGAGCTTTCAACTCATCCAAACATCAGATGGAGTATGTCCTAGTTGCTTAGTAGGTAAGCATCCAGAGAAGAGGTATGAAGTTGGGAAGGAAACTAGAGCTGCCTCTACACTTGATATGATACATAGTGATGTTTCAAGACCAATTCCTACAACATCAAACAATGGTTCCATGTATTTCCTTGATTTTATTGATGATTGTTCAAGGTTCTGTTGGGTAGATTTTATGAAACATAAATCAGAGGTATTCAAAATTTTAAAGTTTTTAAAGCCTTGATTGAAAATAGTTTTGGAGAGAAGATCAAGTCCATTAGATCAGATAATGGAGGTGAATACATTAAAATATATTTTTAGCAGTATTTTGATTAAGAGGGGATTATAATGGAACACTCAGTTCCATACACACTACGTTAGAATGGTGTGAGTGAGAGGAAAAATAGATCATTGAAGGAGATGGAAACATGTCTTCTCCAAGCCAAGAATATTCATCCTTCTCTTTGGGATGAAGCTGTAAATTGTGCTTCATACATACACAATAGAGTGCCACACAAATCAGTGAAGAACTACATGGGCATAATCCTAATGTCTCTCACTTGAGAGTCTTTGGTTCCAAAGCTTGGTCCAGGATACCTATGGACAAGAGAAATTCCTTCGAATCCCATAGTAGTGAATGCATACTATTGGGATATGTTGAGGATGCAAAAGAATATAAATTAATGGAGCTTGCAACTAGGAATTTCTTCATAGAGTGCAATGTTTAGTTTGAAGAAGATCAGTTGCTTGATCCACCACAATCTGAAGCAAAAGGAGGTATAAACACTCTTCCATTTTCATTTGATGATGATATTTTTTCTTATGTTTTAGATTTAGATGAATAGGAACAAGATCAACATGATATTGATAATTATGTTGTACCTCGTGAGAATATGGATCCAGATACACCAACCATTCCAAATCAGTGGCCTAAGCCTAAATGGGCCCAAAATCTCATTGAAGCAGTTGGGGATGGTGCTGGTAATCCAAAGGACAGAAGGAGGAAATGGTCTTAGTATCAGAATGAACATGTTGCACTCTCTCACACAACTTCACTATCTACGGAGTGGTGCAACAAAATTCCAGGGAAATGCTACTTTATGATAGTGAATGATCAACAATTTGTCCCACTAAAGAACATAATTGATCATTCCATTCCTCCTCCAGAAAGAAGAAACACAAAGGAAATTCACCAGATCAGAATAAAATTGAGAGTTTCACATGCATAGTCTTAGGATTTTGCTGCAAAGAAGAATCAATCTACTACATTTTTGCTACATAGTGCTGCAAATTGCAGCAAAATTTTTACAAGTTATTACCCAAAGAGGCAAATTTTCTATTAATTATAGCTTGTTTTCTTGATTCACTGCTTGTTTTGAGGAGGGGATTTTCCCATGAGGTTTTCCCCATTTTCCTTATTTTATTAAGCATTTTTTTATTTTCCATTAGATTGTATGGGTGACTTTTGTCCTAGTTTCCAGGGCCCAAATTGTCCAAGTAAGGATTAAGCAGGGGTGTTAGGATTAAATAATCCTCCCTTATCCATATATAGTCTATTTGATCATATTCCTAACTTAGGAGTCATTTGGATGAATTTGGTGCCACCATGATATTGGTGCCACCAGTGCCAATCCCTACATTATAGGAGCCACTCTAAGTGCCACCAACATCCTCCATCAGTTAGTTGTGTTAGGTTGGTAGTTATGTTGAGTCAGCCTCCAGTTACAATCAGTTAGATCTCTCTCAGTTAGTCTAGCACCAGTTTTGCATGAATGCATGGGGAGTGGCACCTTTTTCCACCTACCCCTGCTATTAACTAATTTTAAACTGATTTAGACATGAGGAGTTACACTAGTTGCTCCCATGCAAGGATTTAGACACACTGAGTTATCCAGTCAGTCAAGTTTAGTTGGTAGATTCGAATATTATCCACATGATTCGAATTCTTCTTATTGTAACACCATTGTATTACTATTGGATTAATAAATATTAGTGTTGTAATTAACTGGTTAATTCTTATCAAATTTGTCTTGTTCAATGTACATTTTTCTTGATATTCCTGTACATAATTCTACTTCTCAATTTCTATCATTTTCCTGTAGATCAATGGTTCACAAATTTAACAATGTCACTTTGATGTGTGATCTTGTAGATAAAGAACCTACTTGTTTTGAAGTAGTTGTTCAAAAGAGAGAATGGGTAGAAGCCATGACAGAAGAATACCAATCCATAATGAAGATTGATGTGTAGGAAGTAGTTCCCAAACGAGAAGGTAAAAGAGTGGTATCTTCCAAAAGGATCTACAAGATAAAACATACAACCAATGGAAGTATTGAAAAATACAAATCAATATTTGTGGCCCATGGATTCTCTCAAAAGGAAGGAATCAATTATGAAGAGACATTTTCCATTGTAGCAAGATCCACTTCTATTAGAACCATCATGGCATTTGCATCCAAGAATAAATGGAAGATACACCAGGGTGAATCCAAGGACCTGGGTAACACTTTTTGGCAAGCGCATTTCGGCAAAAAAAGAAAAACGCACCTCGGTCGAGGGCTTGTTAAGCCCTCGACCGAGGTATGAACCTCGACCGAGGTATTTAGATACCTCGGTCGAGGTTCATACCTCGGTCGAGGGCTTAAAAAAACAAACTTAGCCCTCATTCAAACAAATGGAAAATTTACTGTGGTATATGGATGTGAAAACAACCTTCTTGATGGTGTTATTAAAGAATAAGTATACATAGTACAAACACAAGGTTTTGAAGTCGAAGACAGAAGGAAACATTTATGTAAACTAAAGAAAGATATGTATGGATTGAAGCAAGCTCCAAGATCTTAGTAGGGAAGAATCGATAGTTTTTTGGCGAGCTTGGGATTTACCAAATGTAAGGCTGATCCTAACCTTTACTTCAAGGTTATGGATGATGAACCTATCATATTATTGTTTTACGTGGATGATTTATTTCTGACAGGTAGTGAGAAGCAAATATCAGAGTGTAAGAAGAAGCTCGCAGCATAATTTGAGATGAAAGACCTTGGATTGATGCATTATTTTCTAGGCCTTGAAGTATGGCAGAGCCCATAAGGAATCTTCCTTTTAAACCAAGGGAAGTATGCAATAGAAATCCTGAAAAGGTTTGACATGTTGGAATGTAAATCCATGGCCACACCCATGGATAAACACTTGAAGTTGTTGGCTGACGCTTCGTCAAAATTAGTGGATGTGACACGTATAGACAAATTATTAGCTCATTGATGTATCTAATGAATACCCAACCAGATATATGCTTTTTCATGAACACCTTGAGTCAATATTTGGTTGAGTCCAAACTTGCTCACTTGGTAGGTGCAAAGCATGTAATGAGATACTTGAAAGGTACGGTAGACTGTGGTATCAGTTATACTAGATATCATGAATCCAAACTGTACAGTTATATTGATTCAGATTTGGCAGGAAGTGTCTAAGATAGAAATATCACTTCAGGAAGATGTTTCAATATGGGATCACCAATGATCTCATGGATAAGAAGGAAGCAGTCCATTGTGTCTCTCAGCAATGCAGAAGCAGAATATATTTCAGCTTATTCCACTGGTTGTGAAGCCAGATGGCTTCGGAAGTTGTTATCATATCTATTCAATCTGGAAATGGATGCCACAATGATTATATGTGATAACTAAAGCTGCATGAATATGAAAAATAACCTCGTGTTCCATGATAATATGAAGCACATAGAAATATGATGCTTCTATATTCGTGACATGGTACATAAGGGATCTATAAATCTCCAATATGTGAGCACAAATGATCAGGTTGCAGATGTGTTGACTAAGCCTCTATCTCGTGTGAAGTTTGAAGACTTCTTAGACAAGATAGGTGTTGTCCATAAGGAATTCCCTCCAAAGGGGGAGTAGTATTGATGATACTATGGAATCATGATCACACCAGCTAGCTCAGTTGATATTGATCATCCTTAGACTTGATCCTAAAATTCTGAAATGAAGGATCATCTTAAATGATTAACGATCATCTTAAATGATTAACTTGATAGACTTGATCTTGTATTTCTAAAAGGAGGGATCGTCTTAGATGTCAGTTGATATACTTGATCCCACAGTTCCAAAAGGAAGGATCGTATAGGATGTTGATTGAATGACTTGATCTCATAATTCTGAAAGGAAGGATCACCCATGTTGGATTTGATGTCCTAATTCCCAAAGGAAGGATCATCCTATGTACCTATGTGTTAGTTGTTATCAGTATTGGTAGATCCGTAAATACTTGATCCCGTAATCCTGAAAGGAATAATCATCTGAGTAACATATATGTGTTGTCCATGATCCCATAATTTTGAAAGGAAGATCACTAGTGTTCCTCATGATCTCGTAATTCCGAAAGTAAAGGATCACCAGTGTTGTCCATGATCCCGTAATTTGGAAAGGAAAGGATCACTAATGTTGTTCATGATCCCCTAATTCTAAAAGGAAAGGATCACCACGTCATGACCCTATAATTCCGAAAGGAAAGGATCACCCATGTTGTCCATGATTCCATAATTCTAAAAGGAAGGATCATGATGATTGTTGATATACTTGTTGCATTATGTTGTCATAAATGATGTTGTTGCAACCTTGAGTTGTTGATGATGATGTTGTTATACCTGGCACATTTCATTATTGTTATTCCATCTTTATGTTGATGAGCCAACCTTGTGTTGTCATTGTTGTTTTTATTCCATCTTTATGTTGATGATAAAGCTTCATGTTGGCTTTTTTAGTGATGTATCATTTTTTATACTGAATATGTTGATACTTCAAATCTATACTGAAGATGATGATTATTGTGTTATAGCAGATGATGATGATGACGCTCCAGCTCCATGTTACAAGTGATGCTCCAGTTCCATGTTTTAGATGACGATGCTCCATCTCCATGCTACATATGATGATGTTCTAGTTCCATGCTACAAATGATGATGCCTCAGTTCCATGTTGTAGATGATGATACTCTAGCTTCATGTTGTAGATGATGATTTTTTTCAAAAATTTCGATGATTTATAGATGTACCATACAATGTACCAAAAGATGATGTTGATGATGCCTCCTCCCTCTTTCTGGTGATGTTGTCTAGATCTGCACCAATTATTGTGTTGTCAATAGAATACCCTTATTATTAAGGAGATGTTTTGAAATAATGTAACTTTGAAGAATAATATACTTGTAATTTACATTATTATTATTCCTCCTTTAGGAGATGTCACCATTGTAAAAGGTCATATAAAAATCATGAGGTAAGCCCTCTATTGTAAGTCAGGTCAATAGTACCTAGAAAAGATTAATATAATTATTATTGTGAGTTTTCCTAGGTAGGTAAGAATTGTCAGTTTGACAGG
>LPNX010197754.1:91450-230572 GCA_001517045.1 Pseudotsuga menziesii | reverse complement strand
TCGTCCGAGTTAGGTTTAATGTTAGTTAGGAATTTAGTATAAATAGGGAGCCACCCTTCCTCATTTATACACACTCACTCACTCATGTATTGCACAAGAGAGATAAATAAGGAATGGAAAAGAAGAAGGAGAACACGTGTCTTTGGTTTTTTGGCTCTTATGCTTGGGGTTTGGTCTCTCTCTCTTATGAGACCTTTTTCTTTGGTTATTGCATTCTGGTAATCTGTATTGATGATGTTTTGATGGGTTTTTCCCTTTTGGTTTTCCCAGGGTGAATTGTTGTGTAACTTGTGATTTTGTTTCTTTCAGTGATCATCTTTGTGTTGTTATTGTGAAAATGTATTAAATTATTATGAAGTTATGAATTAATTTATAGAAACATATAAAACTTAACAAATACTAATCTCAATCTGTAAATAAATGCATGTTTACCAAACTGGTCGTCCGAGTTAGGTTTAATGTTAGTTAGGAATTTAGTATAAATAGGGAGCCACCCTTCCTCATTTATACACACTCACTCACTCATGTATTGCACAAGAGAGATAAATAAGGAATGGAAAAGAAGAAGGAGAACACGTGTCTTTGGTTTTTTGGCTCTTATGCTTGGGGTTTGGTCTCTCTCTCTTATGAGACCTTTTTCTTTGGTTATTGCATTCTGGTAATCTGTATTGATGATGTTTTGATGGGTTTTCCCTTTTGGGTTTCCCAGGGTGAATTGTTGTGTAACTTGTGATTTTGTTTCTTTCAGTGATCATCTTTGTGTTGTTATTGTGAAAATGTATTAAATTATTATGAAGTTATGAATTAATTTATAGAAACATATAAAACTTAACAAATACTAATCTCAATCTGTAAATAAATGCATGTTTACCAAACTGGTGATGTAGAGCATTTTGTGCCTATGTAGAGCAATTTTGTGCTTATTATGTTTCCCAAAGTAAGAAAACAATGAACATCATTACCTCTTAATGATAAATAAGTTCGAGTCTCTGACTGTGCATTCTAACGAATTCAATAAATTATAAATGTTAAATTTATTTATGAAATAACTTAATCTCCTATTTCCATCTCGAAAAAAATTTGTGGTTTCCGACAGTTCAAGTCCAACACAAAGATTTATGAATAAAACTATAAATTTATTTTTTGGTAACTGATGGTTTATTTAAGTTTTAATTATATACCTTCATTTGAGCACACATTATTTTCATCTTAACATCAAAGAAAGAGTAACCCAAATGAAAGATTAATATACAAGTATTTATATTCATCAACATGTGGTCAATTTAATGAATGAACACAATGACTGAACAAATAGGTTGATTGGGAAAATAAAATGAACGATTGTGATTTAATAAATAGTTGATGTGGGTAATGAAAAGGAACGCCTGACAAAAATAAAAATCAAAATAATTTGTAATACTGTCGATTTCTACTCAAAGATATGGCTGTAGGGATATTGGAAAATAAAGAAATGAAAAAAATAACAAAGGTGTGAGATAGAAAAGAATAAAATAAAATAGTGAACACTAAATCACAAAAAAATAGATTAACAATGAACATTGTGAATATCATTACCTGGAACCTGCACAATGAGGCTGGGCGAATTTGAAATTCTTACAGTTGGCATATGACACCCCCAAACTTTAGGCACTAACCAAAATTGTTGGATGTTGAGTTGTTGACCAACTGGTAGAATCTCATAATGATAAACAAAACTTACTAGATGTCGATCGGATGGGAGAAACCCATAAATGAAAACATAAGTGAGAACTCATAATTCCCAAGGGCCAAAACCCGAACTCAAAACTCCCAAAACTAAAACCATAAAACATTTCCAAGCTTTTTGGCGGAGGAAACACTTAGAAATTGAGAAAATGCAATCCAAGAGTGTATTGTGACTTTACATAGGAAGGAAGGCTATTTATAAAGCCTCAATGGATGTATTCCCCCATTTTTCTTTCCTCCACATGGTGGCATTAGCCTCTTTTAATTTGGCTCCATTCTTATCTTTCTTGCAAAGTATTTTTCTATGGCTTCGTCTATCTATGGATTGGGATCGTGAGGAAGCTCCTAGGTAGGTTCTAATCTTTAAAAATCTATAAAACACAAGTGCTTGTGATTGAGAGCTTTAGGAAGCTCCCGATCCATCAAAAACCTTCTCAAATCTCCTCGATGGATCAGGATCTCCCTCATGCTCCAAACCAAAGTATCCTAGAAAATGTTGGAAATAGTAATTACTTGTAAAGTCGTACGAGATCTCAACCAACTCTACTAGAGTCCACATCAGTTCAGTCTATGTCAGTCAGGATGACACGATGATGTGTTTACGACTCTCATATATAAACCTGTAAAATTAAAGTTCTGAAGTTAATTTTTAGGTAGATAGTTATTACAACCTTTAATGTCAAGACTATAGATTCAAGAAGAAGAAATCTTAGGTTGCCTATAAATAGTAGAAGAAGATTGTAAATTAAGCTAGACACAACAGAGAGAGTGAGAGAGAGATTAGAGGGTAGCAGAGAGTGAAGAGAGAATTGTGTTGAAGCTCATGCTTCTGTGTGTTTGAAGATGTCGAGAGCTGAAGCTCTGTAAAAGGTTAAATATCGCTATAAATTTCAAGTTTGCATTTACGACATATAGTTCTTTGTTATGCCCTAACAAGTTATATAAATCAAATAGTTTATGGTTGAATGCATGTTTGTTTAGCCACACATTCTATCCATAATTACTTGATTAAATGTTGTTTACATTTATAGTTTGAGGGAAAGATCAAAGAATCCATAAACATTTCACCCATTAAAAGTTCCAAGTTTTACGACAGAGTGGTCGACTCAAGTATTCCTAAATTTTTGGTTATATGATTTTGTAATTCTATCAAATTGTTGTGGTGTTGAGTTTTACTTCATGTTACCGGTCAATGAAAAATATTTGCAATTTATTAAGTCCTTAGGCCAGGAAATATCCCTTGTAAAATTCGACTAAAAGCAAACCGGTCGAAGTCGGTTGGTCGGAACTAAAACGGTCGAAGAAAATTAGTCGTAGTAAACCAGTCAAAGTAAATTTGTCAAGTAAGTTGGTCGAAGTAAATTGGTTGAATTAAGACCTATCGAAGTTGGTAAAACTGACAAGTAAAAACTTGTGAAGGTAAAAAGAGTTGGGTCCAAAATTCCGACCAAATTTAGTCTTTAAAAATATTGTTGAAATATTTTGGTAGACTTGTCTAGTCGGAGTTAGACACATTTTACCCGACCCAAAAAAAAGGAAGAAGTCGAAATCAACGTGAATTTTTTTATAACTGAGTGGTAACTCAAGTTTTGCTAACTGGTATCAGAGCAAGGTTTAGGAAAGAAATCTTGTCTTAAAAGTGAAAAAAGTAATTTTCTAAGGAAAATTAAAAATTAAAAATGGCTTCCACTTCTGGTTCAAACATGCAGAGTTTGCAAACTCCAATTTTTACAGGAAAGAATTATGAATATTAGTCTCTAACAATGAAGGCTTTGTTCAGAGGTCAAGATATCTGGGAGATAGTCCAGAATGGTTATGCGGAACCATCATATCATACGACATATAACAATATCACACAAGCCAAGAAAGATGCCCTGATGGAACAAAGTAAGAAAGATGGAAAAGATTTGTTCTACATAAATCAAGCCATGCATGAAAGCATACTCCCAAGAGTAGCAGCAGTGATTAACGCTAAGTACGCATGGGACACATTGGAAACTTCCTATCAAAGTTTGGACAAGGTAAAGACTTCCAAGTTGCGTATTTTTAGAAGAGATTTTGAATCTCTGTCTATAAAAGATACAAAGCTAGTAGACTCATTCTACACCAGAGTTTTTGGTTTGATAAATCAACTTAAAACTCATGTAGAAACCATAACATACCAAAGCGTGGTTGAAAAAATTCTTATAATTATTCCCCCAAGATATAAATCCTTCGTTGTGACCTTGGAAGAAAACAAAGATATGTTGGTGTTTACCATTGATGAGTTGCAAGCTTCACTCATCAATCATGAACATAGAATTAGTAGAACAAATACATCATTGGAAGGTGCATTCGCAGCATAGTCATCCATCAGTTGTGGTAGAGGCCAGGGGAGAAAGAAATCCACAGGCGGAGGAAGAAGTTCTTCCAGAGGAGGACATGGCAGAAGTCCTGCAAATGTCACTGGTAGAGGAGAGAATCAAAATCCAAGTCAGCCAAGTGGTCAGAGGTTTGATAAATTAAAAATTTAATGTCATTACTGTAAGAAATTTGGTCATTATGCATATGAATGTAGAAAGAAACAATATAAGCAAGGAAGGCAAAGCCCAAATCAGTCGACCAACACCAGCACTCTATCGATTGCAATGTTAATGGCATATGAATCTCCAATTGAATGCACTATTGTCCAATAAAGTCCACATGACATATGGTACTTAGAATCAGGATGGAGCAATCATATGACTCGTAATTTAAAATTGTTTTCTAGTCTAGATAATCCAGCTCAAAATGATGTTACACTTGGAAATAATTTCCAAGTCAATGTTTTGGGAAAAGGTACTGTTGGTATTCTAACCAAACAGGGGGAGAGTAAGGTTATTAATGATATCTATCATGTCAAAGGTCTGAAACATAATTTGTTGAGAATTGGATAACTGATGCAGAAATGTTACAGAGTCTACATAGAAGATTGTCATTGTGTGATTAAATAAAAGCATCCAAGCAACCAGCTAATAGCAAAAAGCAATCATGTGTTTCCATTGAGGATAATTATAGACATGAAAGGAAAGACAAATATAGGGGTTGCATTCAAGGAAAAAAGTAAAGAAGCAATCGTACATTTGGACAAGAAAGAAAATGACAGCGCTGATTTTCAGGCTAGATTTCAGACAAAAGTTCAGGATGAATCCTGGTTGTGGTATTTCATATTTGGACATCTAAATTTTGGTGGGCTGAAGCTACTACACACAAAGAATATGGTGAAATGATTGTCATTGATCGACAAACTAGAAAGAGTTTGTGAAGGCTGCATTTTTGGCAAGCAACATATAGATACGTTTCCAGTTGGAAAGTCATATAGAGCACCCAAACCACTTGAAATTGTGCACTTCGATATTTGTGGTCCAATACAGACATCATCCATTGGTGGCTGCAATTATTTTCTTACTTTTATTTATGACTACTCAATAAAATTATGGGTATATTTTCTTAAACATAAATATGATGCATTTCATTATTTTTATCAGTTCAAGGCACTCATGGAAAACCAGAGTGGACATTGTATCAAAATATTAAGGACCGACAGTGGAGGTGAATATGTTTCGAATGAATTTCTAAATTTTTGCAAGACCCATGGCATACAAAAGAAATTCACTACACGGTATACACCTCAGCTCGACGTTGCCGAAAGAAAGAATAGAGCCATTATGTAGATGGCATGCAACATGATGGTAGTCAAGCATTTGTCAAATGAATATTGGGTTGAAGCAGTCACAACTGCTATATATATCATGAACCGGTGTCCAAAAAAAGAGTGTGAAGAACAAAGTTCCTCGAGAATCATGAACAGGTATGAATCACAAAGTTACTCATTTAAAAAAATTTGGTTGTGTTGCATATGCTCATGTTCCATATGAGCTGAGAAAGAAGCTAGACAACAGTGGACAAAAATGTATTTTTGTTTCCTATTTTGAAGACACAAAAGCATACAAGTTGTATGATCCTATCGCAAGGAAAGTGATTATTAGTCGAGATGTTCAATTTTTCAAGAATGAATCATGGGATGGAACTATTGACATAAATGTCAAGATTTTGTCAAATGTCGACCATGATGACATGGTGGAGGAAGTGGTTCAAACACCACATGTAAGTCAACCGATTGCAGCACTGTCGACTCCCATGACACCGCGACATGGTTCAACAAAAGGAATATCGAAAAAAGTTGTATATCAATCTACGCTGACAAGCACACCAAGAGGACATCAGACTCCATCAATCATTTCATCGAGGTCAACATCAACAAAACCAGTGAAGACAAGAAGTCTCGGCGAAATATATGAAGCTAGTACACCAAATTCATTCTCTCTCTTTGCATTATTTTCTCCTATATATGATCCACTAACATTTAAGGAAGATGTTGAAGAAGAGGTATGGGAACAAACCATGGATGGAGAAATAGAATGCATTGAGAAGAATCAAACATGGGAGCTGGTATATGTACCAAAAGATAAATATGTAATCAGCGTCAAACAGATTTATAAAAAAAAATCAAGATGTTGATGGGAATGTGCATAAGCACAAAGCAATAATGGTTGAAAGAGGTTTCAAACAGCACCCTGGTATATATTTCAATGAAACTTTTGCATATGTCGCATGCATGGATACAGTCAGAACAGTCTTGGCCATTGCTGCACAAAAAAAATGACTTGTTTATCAAATGTATGTTAAGTCAACATTTTTAAATGGCTATCTAGAATAGGAAGTATATGTGGAACAACCACAATTCTATGAAGTTCCAAGTCACAGGATGAAAAAGGCACTCTATGGTTTGAAGTAAGCTCCTAGAGCTTGGTACAGTCAAATTGATTCCTATCTCACTGAAAATAGATTTCGAAAAAGTGAAAGTGAACCGACTTTGTACACCAAAGTTGATGAGGAAGGTAAGATGTTAATTGTCTTCCTGTATGTAGATGATTTAAAATTTACTAGTGACTTTGGCATATAATATTTTAAAGCAGTCATGGAAAGTGAATTTGAAATCACTGATTTGGGGTTTATGAAATTTTTCTTGGGCATTGAAGTCCAACAGTTTGAAAGTGGTATATTTATATCACAGTCTAAATATGTAAGTGGAGTTTTAAAAATATTTAATATGTCAAATTGAAAGAAAACCGCAACACTAGTAATAATAGGTTAAAAATTGAGCAAGAATGATGATGGATCGCCTGTAGATCCTATGCTGTTTAAAATGCTAGTTGGCAGCCTTATGTATTTAACAGTGACCGTGAATAGACATCATGTATGGAGTAATTCTAATCTCAAGATTCATGGATGTAAGTCTTTACAAAACCATTGTAAAGGGATACATTCCAGTATTGACAAAGTTATATTGGAATGGCAAGTTTTGCACAATGAACTCTATCATGCATTGAGCAAATTTAAGCTCTAAATTGTTTTTTTTTTAATATCCCCATCTTCTCATAATTAAGAGGGAGTGTTGGAAATAGTAATTGCTCTCAGATTCGTACCAAATATCAGCTGACTCTTCCAGAATCCGTATCATTTCAGTCTTTGTCAGTCAGCCTGAAAAGATGATGTGTCCACGACTCTCATATATAAACCTGTCAAATTAAATTTATGAAGTTAAGGTATAGCTAGATACANCCCACTCGGCATACTTTTGATGGACCCCGCTACCCCATTCTTTTTGGGGTAGAGGGGTCCATCAAAAGTATGCCGAGTGGGTACTCGTTGGATGTGGAATTTAATTCCGCATCCAATGAGCTCTCCCGATTGAAATTTGAGGAAAAACACAGGGAGATATGTCAAAAATACAAACAAAAAAGTAGTTTTCTTTATGATACCTATCCCCAAATTTATATTAAAAACGTGTTTAAGACCTATACAGTATTTCAAATTTAAAGCAATTTCAATGGCTAACACATGATGACATAGAATTTGAGTTAAAGTTAGAAGGCCCCATTTTGAGTTGAAATTTCCTCTAATGGTTATTACAACCTTTATTTTCAAGACTATAGATTCACGAAGCCTGCAATCTCAGGCTGCCTATAAATAGAAGCAGAAGATTGTAAATTAATTTAGACACAACAGAGAGAGCAAGAGAGAGCTCAGAGGGCAGCAGAGAGTGAAGAGAGAAATGTGTTGAATCTCAAGATTCTGTGTGTTTGAAGATGTCAAGAGATGAAGCTCTGTAAAAGGTTAAATATGTCTATAATTTCCAAGTTTGCATTTACAAAATATAGTTCTTTATTATGTCCCAACAAGTTATAAAAATAAAATAGTTTATGGTTGAATGCATGTTTGTTTAGCCACACATTCTCTCCAGAATTACTTGAGTAAATGTTGTTTACATTTATAGTTTGATTGAAAGGTCAAAGAATCCATAAACATTTCACCCAGTAAAATTTCCAGGTTTTACGACAAATGGTCGACTCAAGTCTTCCTAAATGTTTGGCTATATGATTTTTTAATTATGTTGAATTGTTGTGGCATCGAGTTTTACTTCATGTTACTGGTCGGTGAAAAATATTGGTAGTTTCTTAAGTCCTTAGGCTAAGAAATATCCCTTGTAAAATTCGACTAAAAGAAAATTGGTCAAAGTGAGTTGGTCGAAACTAAAATGGTCGAAGTAAATTAGTCAAAGTAAATCGGTCAAAGTAAATCTATTGAGTAAGCCTGTCGAGGTACAATGGTTGAAGTAAGACCTGTCAAAGTTGGTAAAACTGACAAGTAGAACTTGTTGAGGTAAAAAGAGTCGGGTCCAAAAGTCCGACCAAATTTAGTCTTTAAAAATCTTGTTGAAATATTTTGGTAGACGGTTCTAGTTGGAGTTAGACAATTTTTACCCGACCAAAAAAAAAGAGGAAGAAGTCAAAGTCGACGTGAAATTTTTTATAACTGAGCGGTAACTCAAGTTTTTCCAACTCAGTTTTTGCTAACAGGAAACTCCTATCCGAAGTGGCCATTTCACCTATACGATGCATCTAAAAATATCATATCTAAGGAAGCTTTTGTCACATTTGTAGTGTTCCATACCAGCTCCAAATCTCCCACGTAAATAGGAATAAATAGAAATGGTGGGTATATCATTCCTAATGGTCGGGAGCAGTACCCATGCAACATAGTTGAAAATCTTTTATTTGAAGTCAATTACACTAATGAATCGCATAACCCCTTTGTCTATCCTTGTTGACTAAGCATAATATTGTTGAATAACTCATTTTCCTTTTAAATCGGGGCCAATACAACATGAAAACAAACCCATTTCATATTGAATCTCAACACAGCTTTGATACCGCTATGATGGATGGTAGAGGAACCAAAAAATGTGAGCTATAGAACCAAAAATGAATGTTACAACACTTACACAATATATGCTATGTTTCTATGGATTAAGCAACAAGTGAATATGCATCATCCAAGATTCTCTACATACCTTATTTTATTTATTAACAAGTTCAACAACAATCACATAGGGGAAAAGTATTACGTTTCTCATTTGTTCCAATGCAATTGCAATTTTTTTTACAAAGAATACCAAAGCCAAGGAAGTTGGTTTAACTCGTGAGATAGGCAATCACACCTTCTCTAGGAACTTCTTTATCAAGTTTGAAGCCTTACAAAATTACAGTTGTGTTATTAATTCCAAGCTACCAAACAGGTCAAGAGAATAGAAAATAGGGTGCAATTTGATTAGGAACCAATGGAAGGATAAATTAATGTATCCACAAACAATCTTTAATATCATCAAGGTTTTGAGGTTCTTTTATCTTGTTAACAATCTCAAATGTGAAAGAGATTGTTAATAGGCCAAATGATGTTATTAGAGTAATTTTAATATTTAAAGTTTAATTATCTTACAACTTGATTTATATTTCTTTTAATTTAAAAAAGTAGTTGAAATGTCTCAATGGGAAGACATACAAGATGAAATTTGAAGAAACGCACTGTTAGAAGCCTTCTGAGGGCAGTAACATGAAAACCAACCTTCCCCCTATTGGATTCATGAGTTACATAGGTAGATGAGCTTCTTCGGTTTTGATTGCATGGATTACTTATATCTAGGTTTGTCTATGGTGTATTTGTTTTGGTCACTAACATGAAAACCCACCCCCCCCGTTGGATTCATGAGTCACATAGGTAGATGAGCTTCTTTGGTTTTGATTGCATGGCTTATTAATATCTAGGTTTGTCTAGGGTGTAATTTTTTTGTTTTTGTAAGGGGTAGTCAGTGAAATGGGAAGCAGATTCACAACCATGATAACAAAAACCATGTTCATGTGTCACAACAAAATGTATATTAGGTGGATTTATTTTATATTGACTGTGTTTTGTTGAGCCATTAGAAAATGTCTCATCATATTCAATTTGATATAATCATCCAAATATATAAAGTTTAATTATATCTATACTCTAGCACATCTACATAATTTGTGGTTGGATCATGTTGATAGGGATCAAATGGTTGAGAGATAGCGATGTAATGGAATACAATTTGGAAAAAAAAATTATTCTTAGATAATTAAATATGTTTAACTCTAATTTATCCATTCCTAACTACATGTTATCGCTCACATTCTTCTTGTTATCCATTTATCAACTATCAGTTGTTTTTTATATTCCTTTTGTGTTGTCTCACATTCTTTTAGTTATCTTCCATAAAGTGTTGGTTATTCAATCATCATTTATGAGTTATCAATGCATCACTACTAGTTATTTTTTATAATCTTGTTTTAGTAAATGTTTATTTCGAATTTTGAATGATTGTCATAGAATCAATCTAGATAATACACTTGTCTTATCCTCGTCCATAGATAAAAAGAATAGGCCATAGTCCACCCCAAATCTCAAATAAAAAATTGTATAGACATAAATATTTATTTTTACATTTGTTTTTTGAAAAACTCTTTGTTTTCTATTGATAAGTAATTACTTCTAATAGATTAAAAGCTTACCTTTTGTTAATACAAAGAAATAAGTTTACAACCTTATTATGAATGACCAAGATGTTATTTCTATAAAAACATATTTCTTTACTTTTAAATGTTCAAGGTAGTTTTATTATACTTTCAAATTTCAAAAAATTAATCATTTAGTCAATATTTGTTGAAATATATTTGATATTTTAAATTTAAAATTTAAAATTCAAAATAATTATAATTAATTTTAAAAATAAAATTATAAAAAATAAATGATTATGTTGATAATGATGATGATTCTTAACATCTACTGAGACCACCCAATTGGTTTATTCTACCTTAAGAACATTACTGTAAAATTTGATTAACAAGTTCTTGGGGGTTAGAATTCTAGCATTTAGATAATGAAACTCATATTGACTATGGGTGTACATATGGCACTCTAAAAGTACACAGATATGACGAATCCTTTCCTCACAAGTTGTGTTAGGAATTTTGTAGCCCCCCCTATTTCACTATTAAGCTCGTGGAAGTTTGTTCTTATCTTGGTTATATTAATCTTATTCTCTGAAGAGGTTAAGATAGAGAGATACTTTTGATCTTCCATATTAGGATCAATGAATTCCTTGTAATATCTAACTTTATTTTAACCTCTAAATTTTTCTTGTCCCACATTCCAGTTTTGAACAACATACAATTATAAATGGAAATTTGATATATAGCTTGTTTGGTTAAGGTGCAGATCTCATCACTAGGGTGCTCTTGGTTCAATCCCCTTTAGAAATGAGACAGTTAAGAGGAATCCAACCTCCCAATATTATAGCAAACAAAAAAAAGATTTTCATTTGCTTTTAATTTTTAAAATGATTTATTTATTGATAATTCATGAGTTTCGCGTATTTCTATCGTAGAACGTGATAGCACCTATTTATTTGATACTATCATCCTAATTTATTGTAATTGTTAGGCCGATAGGCGTATATATGTTAGAATTTTGGGGTGGACTACCATCTATGACAAGTGTACTTCCAGATTATGGGCGTCGTCCAAGATTAAATGAGAATGAGACAAGTGTACTCTCAAGATTGATTCGATGGGCATTGTCCAAAAATGATAATTAATAATTTCAAACAAAATAAACAAATATATTAATTAACATGTGATACGTACAATTAGTGATAGTTATAAAAATTAAAAATAATCTTCAACTATTCGATTATTAGATACAATATTAGCTTAACTCCAATTATTCTAGAACTATTAGCTTAACTTCACTTCAACTCTAATGAGAGTTATATTGGAAAACTATTAGATAAAACTATTAGCTTAACTCCAATTATTTTAGAACTATTAACTTATCTTCAACTTTTATCAAAGTTATATTGGATAACTATTAGGTACAACTATTAGTTTAACTCTAATGATTTTACAACTATTAGCTTAACTTCAACTCTAATAACTTAAGAATTAATAATAATTAATAATTTCAAAAAATAAAAAATAAAGATATCTTAATTAAATTGTGATAAATACAATCAGTGATAGTTCTAAAAAAATAAAATAATATTTAACTATTCGATTATTAGATACAACTATTAGCTTAACTCCAATCATTTTAGAACTATTAACTTAACTTCAACTCTAATCAGAGTTATATTGGATAACTATTAGCTTAACTATTATATACAACTATTAGCTTAACTCCAATGATTCTAGAATTATTAACTTAACTTCAACTCCAATCACAGCTATATTGGATAACTATTAGCTTAACTATTAGGTGCAACTATTAGCTCAACTCCAATGATTTTACAACTATTAGCTTAACTTCAACTCTAATCACTTAAGGCTTAGTCCAAGTGTACTTGGTATCTAGGAGTCTAGCTAATACTGCATTCATGTAAGAGTCGAACTTGTAATAAACTCCTCTAAACTCTTAATGTCCCTAATATTTTTTACTATATAAATATGTTGGGGATATAAATTAATCAAACCTAAAATAAAAAAATTATTCATGTAGAGCAAAGTTTTAATCAATTTTCTTGGCCATGTTTCAAGTGTGTTCTTGATGGCTGTATCTAGAATTTAGAGTACGGTTTTAGAAGCCATCTTTGGAGTATTTTGTTGTCTTTGTTGGCTGTTATGTTTATTTAATATTTTCTATTTGTTCATGAGAGAGTATGTATGCATAATGGTGAAATCTAAATTGTTACTGTTATAGGACTGCATATCTATGGAGGAAATCAATGTATATTAGGATTGAGGATCTGATATTCTTCTTGATCAAATATTGTTTTAACTAGATCTAACTTAATTCAAAACATTGAAACTCTACATGATGTATGATATTTATATGGGAAAAATAGACTTGGAAGCTTTTGAAAACACTTTTGTTCTCGTTTATAAAGTTACTGAAATAAAAACAAAAACAAAAAATCAAAATTTTACATGTTTGTGTTAACCGGGTTAGTGATAGAAAAATGGTGTTACCTCCTCTTAATACTATTGATCTGATTGTCATATGGTATGAAATGTTGTTTAATGGAAGTAGGAACCATAAAGATCGCGAATTTTAGGATTTTAGAGTGAAGTGTGTGGTATAATTAATAGTCGAAAACTGCTCCATCAATGCATTTGAATTTTTGGACTACTGTTGTGATTATGCTTGATACAATAGGGACTAGTGTTGTGATTATTAAAACTGTAGCAGCCTCATACAATAAACATTTATGGATGTAATACGTAAACTACTTAAGGTACATTATGGCGACATACAGAGTAGATTTCTATCAAAATTTGAACCACTTGGGGGATTTCCTTTTTCATAACTGTAAACCTTGGATGGAAACTAAAAATGTGAAATGAGTATTTTTTATTACAAGTAGAATCCTACCAAATCTTTAAGAGAGTTTAGCTATGAGTAAGTAGCATCCAAGGATGCTCTTTAGCAGTGTCTTTATGTTTTATGTTGGAAGTAGATCCAAAAATGGTCTTTACTAATCTTTTTGCCACATTCTTTAGGAGAAAAAATATTATCAATGTATCAAATATATACCTCTCCGAATATTCCAAACATTTTAATTTTATTAATATCCCGTTGTTGCTAGTTTTTATTTGAGCTTAGCACTGCTATTCACAATATATTATATAATTAAATCCTTGTAATTTATGGTAATTTTTATATTTGACTTTAGCAGTACTCGTTTAAGTTTAAGTCATCAAACAAAGGTCATTAATTTAGTCATTACCATTAGTTTACTGTTCTATAAAACTCCTGAATGATTCTTATGATCATGATTCACACATTCAGATGAAAGGTTCCCGTCATTAATTTAGTCATTGCCATTAGTTTACTCTTCTATAAAACTCCTGAATGATTCTTATGATCATGATTCACACATTGAGATGAAAGGTTCGCGTCTGTGACGAGGAGTTAAACGTCTAGCTTAGCGGAAACATAGGAAATGAAACTGTAAATGAGCTTAACAATCTGAATATACCTAAATTGGAGAACTATAAGTAAACACACATGAAAAATGCAATTACATATATGAGTTATACACCTACATTCAACTTGCATTGTCTGGTTCAACCATCTGGACTGCCATTTCATGCATTCTTTTGAGGTATTATTTGGTGGAGTAAGTTGTATAAGTTGTTGTGAGAAGATCCTCCTTTCTCGACTGCTCGCTTGGCGGTTTCCTTCAGTTTTCCAATTCTTTTCCTCATTTGATTTCCTTCCTCTCCTCCTATCAAATTCCTCGCCAACACTGCCAACTCTTCTCTCTTCATCGTTTTTTTCAATTGTAATCCTATTTCCCACTCTTCACAAACGAATTTTACAGTTGTATGTTGCTCGGCAAAGAAAAGCCAGCATATCATCGGCACTCCGGCGCTTATGCTTTCCAACGTGGAGTTCCACCCGCTATGAGTTAGAAATCCTCCCACTGATGGGTGTGACAGTACCTTTATCTGGGGTGCCCAATCCACCAACATACCTCTATCTTTTGTTTCCTCGATGAATTCCTTGGGCAATATGGCAGATTCACCTGCACTATATCTTGCCTTACAACCCACAAAAAATATTGGTTGCTAGAGGCCAAACCCCATGCAAATTCGAGGAGTTGTTCATTAGACAAAACTGCAATGCTTCCCAAACAAACGTACATGACAGAGCATGGATTCCGAGTATCTAACCATGTGAGACAACTACTTTCTTCTTTCCACATACTCAATTCATCCGACGGTCTATGATTGTTCTTCAATGGAATGACTGAGAGAGCAATAGAGGGCCAATGGCATATACACGGAGGTTAACTGAGAGTGCCTCCAAGACTGGGCCCTCCAATTCTTCGAATGTCTTAACTATTAGGGCAGCTGCTGATAACGCACCATGGCCTTCAATCATTCCGAATTGCAGACCGGGATCCGAAATGTCTGTGACTAAGGTGAAGAGGGGCAGGTTCCTCAACCGTAGCGGGGGCATTCCCGGTATGCAAGTTATTGTCACTTCATTAAGATATTCATCGGTAAGGCAGCTTTCATCTGTTCAACATGAAAATTTTCCATCAATATAATACAAAGACAAATTCATCCATTGTCTGTATGAACATATAAAAAATTGAAACTATATACCATTACTTTGTTACCGGCTCTCATAAGCATACAATTTCATTTTGAATATTGAAAACATTCCGAGTATAGAAACGGGCGTAAGCTAAACTCTAGACCATTTGCACCTAAACTCACGCGAGTTTTTTTTGCCAAAATTTCGCTGAAATTGTTTAAAAGTAGTTTTCAATGATTGGAATTGCATAAACTGGGTGCTTTAAGGGTAATCGAGGTTCCTGAATCCATTTCTGCAATAAAAATTGCAATTTTAACACTTGAAATTTCATTTTCAACAACAAATTGTGTTGTCGGATTCAGCTCAAACTTACCTAGGTGCAAATGGTCTAGAGATAAAAGCAGATACTTAATTGATAGTGTAGTATGTATATTTTCAAACATATATATTTCTTTTAAAAAAATTTACTAAATGTTAATAGGGATCAAATTTCTCTATGTGTTTCACATAAAGAATGTAATGCAATGTTTATAATTTTAATTTATTGTGTATTTTTTTAACTAGAATCTCTTTAATTTGTGGAGTGGCCTTTGGTCTAAGAAACCATAACCTAAGGGCATCTAAGCCATCAAAATTACCTATGGATCACACCTAGTCCACACCACACCAACTCTGAACAGGTTGAATTATCTCAAAAAAATTGAATCTAGCCAAACCATATCGAGGTCAATGAAGTGAGGCTTCGCTTAAGAATTTGTTGACTGCTCCCTTGTATCTCTTGTGATTTTAAACTTAACTCCCATAAATCTAGAAAAGAGAATTTACTTAGCTTCGACAACCTTCATATCATAGGAAATGTTGTTGAGGGGAATTATCTTAGAATGAATTGAATCTAGTGAGATCACATCCAAGTCAATGAATTGAGGTTTCTCTTAGGACTTTACTGACTGCTCTCTTGTTTTCCCTGTCATTTTGAACTTGACTCCCACAAATCATATTTTGAACTTAACTCCCACAAATCTAGAAACCAGACTTTTCTTAGATTTTATAACCTTCACGTGATAGAAAATGTCCCTAGGGAAAATTATCTCATAATGAATTAAACCTAGAAAAGAGAGTTTGCTTAGCTTCGATAACCTTCATGTCATAAAAAATGTTCTGGAGAAGAATTATCTCAAGATGAATTGCACCCAATTGACCTAGGAGGTATCCATATAAGATTCCCCTCTCTTCGTGAAGGTTTTCCCAGGAGGTCTTGACAAACTAGAAATGATCTAGGGTTCCATCGTAGATGAAAATCCTCTTTCTGGTGTTCCCAACATCTAGAATCCACTCTTCGAAATTCTCAATTCATTGATTTTGGAGCGAGGGATTTTTCCCTCTTGCATCTCCATCTCTGCAGTTTCAATTTTGTTATTAGCTTCGTCCTAGATTGAATTGCAAAAGAAGTGGGTCATGCACCTGGCCCTCTTGATATCCTGCGACTTTTCTTGCTACCCATACTCCTTTGAGGCTTTGTGGCCTCACCTAGTATACATACCCCCAATCTCACACTCGATGTAGCTTCCAAACCTCTCCTATCCGCACTTAAAACTGAGTACCGAAAAATGTATCTTCATCCAAGAGAAAGGACCTTGGGCTCCAGACATATTAATAATCGAGACCTTCCTAACGTAGCAAAACTAGGCATGTCTGGCACAGCCACGACACCCTGGTCACTTCGGTGACTAGCTGAATTGTCTGGCACTGCCCGGGAATGCCTTGAGGGCGAGGCCAGCTCAAGTGTTCACCGACAGACTACGACTTTACTATACGAAAACCACTTTGCATAACACTTTTCTCGTTTATCAATTTACTTGTGAGCTATTTTAACTAGCTTTCATACTTAGGAAAATTCTGACAACAACATCTCATCAAGTAAATAAAACACAGGACTTAACGGTGGGGTTGTGAAACCGACCAACCCACGAATGTTTATATTAACCATTGTCTTTACAACAGGCGGAGTTGCCAAAACCCACACAGCTTCTAGTTGGAGCTACCCAGCTAGTATTAACACACCAATTACAACTTTAAAACAAGGAGCGAGTTGACCCCTCTGCGGGTGTCCAACTCTTAGAGACTATCGATGGACATGTCCCCCAGATGTTTCTCCCGAATTGAGACTCTGCAAGAGATCCAACGTCTTCCAAGGTCAGTTCTCTCGTAACTCGAGATGCGTTTGAGTGAACCTTCGTAGGGTTGTGCTTGCGTTGCGGCTGGCAGACTTGGAATGCCTCCCGAGTCCTAACTCGCTTCCAAAAATGCACATTGATGCCCTCTTCTTCGCTTCCTTTCCAACAAGTGAATTCACTCTTTTATACATGTCATTTGGGCAGGTGCTCTTTTTCACTTGGATGACAACCCAATTTTTCCAACTTTTCCTGGACCAACTTCGATTCCGAGATGCCAATAGCATAAATGAAAAACTCCACGATATCTACCACATCACATGATGGGTAATATTCAATGGTGTTTCCTTCAAAATAATTTTCTTTCTCCAAAATTTGTTGTTCTCTGCTTGCTTGGTCTAACACTTGCTTGTGCCGCCCCTTTTCAAGTCTCGGCTAGAATAAAACATCGTCCTCTTGGCTGCTCGACAGTAAGTCCAAAGGAAATCTTGTCCAATGATCATCAGATGATCGTCTAATGGAATGATTTCCAAGTCCAATTTTACATGTCATCTTCGCACTCTGAGTGGTGTTGTGTTTGCTCTTCCCATCACTTACTCCACCTCCAAATTCACTGCCTTGAACTTGGCTTGACTTAATCCAAGTACTCTGTGAAGGGATGTCACAGTCTTGCTGCTCACCAAGCTATGAGTAGCGCGTGTCAATTAGTGCAAAAACTCTTAGGCCACTTACTTTAGCTTCCACAAAACTCAAGATTTGCAAGCTTGCTTCTGGACTCCCTGTCATTTCACCAAGGCAAGCTTGTATTGCTTTCATGGCTTCGGTAAATTTTGTCTAAAGGTTGAGGTACTTCCAACACTCTCATTGTTGATATCCGTGTTGTTGGTCTCCTTTGAAAACAGGCTTCCTTCAACGAAAAGTTCTTTTCATAGCGGTCACCCTCGCAAATATAACAGTCAATTCGTTTCTCCTTCAGCACCCTTAGCTACATCCAACTTGACTCACCTTGAGCGTCTTGTGACCCTTCCTTTGCCTTCCTCCCAGCCGCTGCTTGGTTTGAAATTTTCTGCAACCGGTGTGTCTCTGGTTTTGCCTATGGAACCAAGTCCTGGAACACTTTTTTCATCCCACACTTGATCTTTCCCCAACATTCCCCTGTCGCATCCAACAAAGTCTTCGACAATTTTGGCTCGTTTGGTCCTTCTTGCAAAGTTCCTTATACATTTTCCACGGAGATCTCCATTTCTGTCAACCAACGAAGCTTTAGCTTCCTCGGGTGCACTCCAAAGGTCCTCCACCCTGAGTTAGCCATAGGTCTCAGTGAACCGGGGCGTCATGCCTCTGTCTTCAACAATTTCGGGAAGCGCCCCTTTCAACAACACCCTCACAAGTAGCTTTCCGTCCACTTGTGGGGGTGCTTAATCGAACTGCTGAGTGTGAAGCGCCCCAACATGCGTCTTCAAAAGAGATGCGCGATGCACTCTCTTTCAGCGTCCAAGGTCCCAGCCGTCCAAACTTCGGCGCCTTCATAAAATTTCACCCAGACTTTAGCGTGTTGCTGTTCCGACAGCGTGTTGTCTGTGGTTCTGCGGACTGCGGTGTGTTTGCTTAGCGCACTTAGCGAACCTCGAACTGTTCTCACCGAACTTATGTTTGAGGCTTAGCACACCTACCAAGCTCGTTGCCAACCCTGTCTCATGCAACCAATTTTTCGGCCGCTGTAACCACCTGCGTCCTCGTCGCTCTCTTTATGTTATGTATCCAACGATGCCTGCGCTTTTTGTTCCAATGGGCCTTGTGCACACCAAAGGTAAGTGTGGGTGTCGGTTGTGGGAGCTGGTCTATTTGCACTTGGCCACCTAACACCAGTGATAGCTTACTCAGTTAACCTTTTTCGAAACTCGAAACTGACAGTATTTTGTTTCTTCTCCGTGTTTATGGAAAATTAATTTTTCAAAAAACTACTATTACACTCTCCTGCCAAGTTGTTTGTTGTGTGAAGAGGAAACAGGCGGCCAAGAAAGGACACCCCAGATCTTTAGAGTTATCTGCAGGACCTGATTTTACGTCTTCACCCACGTTTTTATGGAAAATCAATTCTACAACAAACTATTATTACACTTAGAGTTGCCAAATACTTGATTTCTACTGGGCAACTCTAAGTCTAATAATAGTTTGTTGTAGAATTTATTTTCTATGAAAAAACGTGGGAGAAGAAGTAAAATTAGGTTGTTCTTGGTTTTAAGGAAGAGTAACCGAGTAAGCTATCACTGGAAGGCGTTGGGTGGCCCCCTGTACAAATTGTGCAACAAGTTAGATAGATAGCTTACTCCATCCATGAACCCCACTTAGCATACTTGGTCGATGAGCCCCACTTAGCATACTTGGTCGATGGCTTGGTCGTTCCATCGTTTTGGGCAACGTGCTCCTCACCATGCCACAATTTAGTCAACCGAAAATCGTTCTTTGCCCACTTGGGCGCCCAAACCACAGTCTTGGGCAGGAGCGCTTGGCTCCTTTGGGCGTGAAGCTGACATGCCTTAGGAAGCTTGGTCCAATGGTTATAACAATTGGCACACAAGGGAAAATCCCACTCTCAGTGTGCTGGAAGCGGGCTTCAACATAATGATGACGATTTCGGTTTGAAACTTGGTGCAGCCTGAACGCGTAGAAGGTTGTTTGACAAATTCTATAGAAAACCTAGTGTTCAAAATTGTTATAGAACATGATTGAACCGATCTTGATATCTAATAAGAATTTTGAAAAATAAATTAAAATTAGATTTAATTATTCGAAACCTATACAATATGTAGTCACTTTAACTTGTTAAAATGAAATGTGCACAAAAAATACAATCTTACATCCCTCGAAGAGTGTAGAAGGGTCGTTGGATGAGAGAATCCAAGTGTCTTCCCTTACGATGGTTTTTGGGTCGAGGGATACAATAACCCTATCTGCAAAATAAGTTTCGCGGAGGGAATGAGCCTCGGTCTCTATGGCGTCATCCTTCATCAAAATAAGTTTCGCGGAGGGAAGGAGCCTCGGTCTCTATGGCATCATCCTTCATCAAAATTTCACACGTAGGGATCCTTGCTTCGTACCCAGCTTTCATAGCCCGGTTTGGAGCCTTGGAGGACTCGATCTTCTGTGCAACTTAACCATTATGACGACGAACTGGAGTTAATGGGCCTAGGCTTCAAATTTGAAGCCTTCAATGTCATAGCCATGTTTTTCAGTGCACCTAAGTGGTGGCACACCTGGGTAAGGTGTCGCGGTTATGATGGTTCGACAGGGAGTTGTGCTCTCACTTGGCTAAGTTAGCAAGCGCCCACATTCACCACCAGCACGGAGGTCGGGAATGTGGCGCGGCCCAAGGTCAGCGCCCACGTGACTTGGCACAGGCGCCCCTTGGAAAAGATGACATTGATGATGGGCGTGCGACGCCTATGAGGCGCGCGACCCTTGAGCATGCGGATGGGCATGCAAGTTAGTGAAGGCGTTCGGTAAACAGGCACGCGATCCTAGGTGTGGGCGTGTGGCCAAAGTGTGCGAACGACCCCTATGTGCGGACGGACAGATGTACGGATGGAGGTGTGGACGGACAGATGTGCGGACAGTTGGGCGCTCCGGTAAAAGAGCGTTTTGGTAAGCAAACCGATGGGTGTGCGGATGACAGCAGTTTGGTGACGGGCGCGCACGCACGACGGCACGGTTAGCGACGAACGGCGGTCAAGTAAATGGGCGCTCGGTCAAAGTAAAGGGGCGCGCAGCTCACCAGCAAAGTGTGCGCGCAACACTCTAGAGGCTTCGGCAAGTGGACCCGTGAACGCCTAAGTCAAAGTAAACCTTGGTGCGGTGACACCAACGAAACGGTTAAGTGGGCCAAGTGTGTTTTGAGGTTGACTTGGTGAACCGACAATGGGTGACTTGTGCGGTAAGCAAGATGTCAAGTTGAAATGGGCAAGACACCTAGAAGGCTATAAGTAAACGAAGTGCAAGTCATTTCAAATCAAGCAACAAGTGATTGATCAAAGAGGATCAAGCTGCTCGAAATCTAAGGGAAAAGAACAGAACTACACAGAGGTCTACGGCATCGCTTAAGAGAGGCAGAGGAGGCTGGGCGTCTTTGGCAAAGAGACAGTCTTTTACATTTTTGTATCTCTTGTATTTTCTGGGTGTAGCAGCGGAGTTGGGCGTGCACCAAGAGCTCTGCCTTGGGCAACTCCGTTTATGTATTACTGTTCCATTTTTATACAAAGTTAAAGGGCTCTGCCAAGTTGGGCAACCCACCATATTTCTCTGTGTACTGTGTTTTACTTAGTGTTGTGTTTTACATGTTTTTGGCTAAGTGTTGAATGTGCCGGCAAGGCAAATGGCTAAGTAAACAGTAATAAGAGATAAAGTTAAAAAGACATAAAAATTGTTTCCGCAGGGTTAAGGCGTAGTCTGCAGGCTAGGCACTTGGGCGGGCAATCCCTCAAGCAGCCTTCCTGGCAGTGCCGCACACCACCTTTGGCGAGTCAAGAGCGCTTGCGAAGTGTGGCTGTGACATTCAAGCCCTTCAAAGGCCATTTTAAACATCATAGAAGGGCACAAGGAATTTTACTATGCAAAAAAAAATTAGTTTCACTTCCAACACTTCAATAATAAAATTGAGTAAGCCTTGGTAAATTTGCATGGATGAGGATCTCAGTCCCAATTGACACGAACCACAGTGGGCCACTAGGTTGCCTAGTGCCAAGTTCAAGTAGGTGAGTCAGATTGTGACTCACGATTCGATGTTCAATTTCAAAGCATTTAATGACATTAGCATGCATTATTGATTCACCAACTTCATTAAATCTTGGCATGAGATGATGCCACCTGCCAACTCCATTTTCCATCTATCATCTTATTGTTCACTGAGTCACGTGATCTCACAACTTACAAGTCACTCGAGTATTTGAGTATATGATGTGAAATTAAATACTCATATGATTCATATCTATGGATGGTGAATTGATTTGATAACCCTCCATTGTCAAGGCTCTGTAAGGAAAAACTAATGGTGTTGTTTTTTGGGTTACAACTTACAAGTTTCAATTTACAATGCATTGAGCAATCTTTGTTAGATTTGAACCTAACTTGGTCCAATGGGTATGTAAGATTCCAAACCGGGTTTCACCCAGTGCTAGACATTTCTATTATGACCACCACAAGACTGGGATGATGGATCTTTGGTAGCAGGCTAGCAGCATGCCGCCCTTTGTTTGTGCTCATGAATCATATCCTATACTAGTTAGTCCAAAATTCTAGGATTTATTCCAATTTCCATTCATTTACTGGGGTCAAAATCATTTGAATCAGCACTCCTAGTCTCCCACGGTCCACCTAGGCCGCTTAGTCTACCTGTCTCATCGGAGGAAGGGGGTTATGCAGTAGAGACAAAGGAAACTGGAATGGAGGGCCATCCAGAGAGAATGGTTGTACAATATGCATATACTCATCTCTAAAAGAAAAGAAAGAATTTGTCACATACCTAACTGAATATTATCATTACTTAATTTGTTGGGATGCTTACACAGTAACTCTTGCGCCCGAGCTATTTATGAGGGTTTCCTATGTCTACAATGGTTACGATTTAGAGAGGCTCATTCCCATCATTATAGTACCTTTGGGTTTCTCCTACAAATATCGCTATTACGTCTCCCCTCCTCACTCACCTCACCTTTTGACTTGAGTTGTCTTCTTATTCTTCTTCTTCTTCTTCCTCCCGTGGCCTCTCTGATCTACGCCCTAAGCGCCCTCATAACGAAGAATGATCTCTAAAAGTCTCTGGAAACCTCATGAAAACAATACCTAGTTTTCCCTCGCTTGCACAGATATATCTATGTTATCTAGAAGCAATTATACATGCATTCGCCTACCTCGGGCAAGGTAAACCAACTCAGGAGTGCTAGGATATTGTGGAATTGAGATGGCGTTGCTTCCAATTGTCTTTCTGTAGAAGAAAATGGTTGCACACTCTAATTCGTTGTTGTCTTCTGTGGTGGGCAACTCGAAGGTCCCACCTTTTTCACAGGTAGGAGCAAGAGAAGTAAAGGTAGAACGTTGGGTAGGCTGGATTGAGCTTCCCCGAACTTAAAGATATTGGTGAAGTCTGTGAAAAAAAAATTATTTTGGGTTTACGAGTATAGGACAATCGAAGGTCGAGACTCACACTCTCAACTCTCCAATTCTATGCTTCAGTGTCTCCCTAATTTCTATTTCCTCCAGAAGATTATGCAGAGATAAGTTGTCGATTTGGTTGTCGTGAATTTACAGGTATGTATAGAATTTTACACTTGTGTAACATTTTATATGTGGATAAAAGTTAAATGTGTTTCTTGTTGGAGTTCCTTTTGGTTCTATAAATATAAGAGTTTAAAATTTCTCCATTCAAAACGTTGTTTGAAATTTGTAATGTATTATGCGATTGTGTTTTTGCCAGACTAAGTCTCAAATACTCAATAGATGTACAAACCTTAAAAAACCCAATATTTAAATGAAATCAGAACCAAAATAATGTATACTTTTCATAGTCAAGGACCACAACTTTGCTTGGGCGGAGGAGCAAGAAGAAAGAGCCTTGTATTTGAGTTCCAAATCTGTCAGTGTTATTTATCTATTGTGAACTATAAACATTAGGTTGAAAGAAAGAACAATATTTGAATATAAGTGTTTGAATTGTTCCAATTTTCTTAATGAAATCTAATAGTTGAAAGGATAAAATATTTAACAATAGACACTGTAAATGTTGTAGAGTCTGACCCCTTTGTTTTCCTATCAACCTTCTAATAATGGAAACAAGAAGTACAATTTGTCTAACAATATATCTAAACAAGGGAATCCCTCGACGGGCGTTCATGAATGAGGGACTGGGAGTGCAATGATCTAGCGAAGAACATGATTTCAACATCCTTGTTGTCGCAAACCTTGCCAACGTGTGTTTATGATTCATCTTCCTTGTTGACTTTGGTATAAACTAGACACCCAACTTGTAGTGATATTTGTTGGAGAATTTAAAGTTCTTCCTTATAGTGGACTAATAAATACTTAACCTTTTCGATAGGGCTAATAAACTCGATATAGATTGGAGGGACTATCCATAATCTACCTAAAATTGGGGATTTTGTTTAATCACTTCAAATTGGGTATAAACTCGATATACATTGGAGGGAATATCCATAATCCACCTTAAATTGGGGCCTTTGTTTGAATCTCACTTTGATTTGAGCATGTGGGGAAGACATGATTCAATTCTAAAAATAACTGCTAAATTTAGGGTTAATAAAAAAGTTTCTCCATGAAAGAATTAGGTATTACATTTTGGGGTTTTTCTTTTAGGTAGGCCCAATAGAGCCATCATCAAGCTAAATCAATCCTCCATTCAAAGGTCCTTCCAAATTCCAATGCCTTATTTGATCAATGACCTAACAACCAAGTATTTCACCGGCCCTACAGAATTTTCCCTTATCTAAGGTCAATAAACTATATGCTCCAGGGACCGAGAGAGTACATGGTTTACCTCACTAATTCCATATAAATGTTGAATCACTCGGGATTTCTTTTTATTATCATTTTTTTTTATACATTGTTTTTGATAAATAATAAAATTTTGTTGTACACTTCCAATCTCAAATAAAAAAAATAATTTATTTTTACATGTCAAAATTGAAGGGTTCAATTTCTCACAACCCTTCAAAAACCCTTCAAAAAGTGAAATGGAACCCTCCCCTTCAAATTTGATCCCTGAGTGGGCCCTTCTCCGTCCGTCTCATCGCTGACACCCTCGTTTCCGGAGTAGTATAAGCGCTAACGAAAACGCCCTCAACCCGCCGGAATTTGGAAGTTCCACCCGCTATGAGTTAGAAATCCTTCCACTGATGGGTGTGACAGTACCTTTATCTGGGGTGCCCAATCCACCAACATACCTCTATCTTTTGTTTCCTCGATGATTTCCTTGGGCAATATGGCAGATTCACCCTGCACTATATCTTGCCTTACAACCCACAAAAAATATTGGTTGCTAGAAACCAATCTCCTTGCAAATTCGAGGAGTTGTTCATTAGACAAAACTGCAATGCTTCCCAAACAAACGTACATAACAGAGCATGGATTCCGAGTATCTAACCATGTGAGACAACTACTTTCTTCTTTCCACATACTCAATTCATCTGACGGTCCATGATTATCCTTGCCATGGAATGACTGAGAGAGCAGTAGAGGACCAATGGCATATACACGGAGGTTAACTGAGAGTGCCTTTAAGACTGGGCCTTCCAGTTCTTCGAATGTGTTAACTATTAGGGCAGCTGCTGACAACGCACCCTGGGCTTCAATCATTCCGACTTGCAAACCGGGATCCGAAATGTCTGTGACTAAGGTGAAGAGGGGCAGGTTCCTCTACCGTAGCGGGGGCATTCCCGGTATGCAAATTATTCTCACTTCATTAAGATATTCATCGGTGAGGCAGCTTTCATCTGTTCAACATTAAAATTATTCATCAGTATAATACAAAGGCAAATCCATCCGTTGTCTAAAAATAAGTCTGAACGTATAAAAATTGAAACTATTGAGACGTAAATTATATAACATTCTTTTGTTACCGGCTCTAAGAAGCATACAATTACATTTTGAATATAGAAAACGTAGATTCGTAGATTGTTAGATTGATAAATGATAGTGCAGTATGTATATTTTCAGTTTTTAGTATAGATTTATTTTTAAAAAATATACTAAATTATCATAAGTGTAATACATTGTTTATAGTTTTAATTTGTGGATTTTTTGTTTCTAGGGGTATTTAAGCCATCAAATTATCCAGGGACAGGATACAATCTCTCTAGATGGAACAAGTTTCACCACTACCTCAAGATGCCTTCATGATATCAGGTTTGACCCTCTTTAGAATTAAACCTTGTTCATTGGTGAAAAACTCTTCTCTTTTCATGAATGGATCCAACCCTCCTTTTCAGATTAATTCACTTTGTTTTTTCAGCTTTGTCTAAATTCCTACTTACATTTGTCAACCTCTAAAATTTTGGGTAGCCCTCGTGTTTTTATGGTGTTAAATCAATTTTTTTCATCAAAATAACCACAAAGCTCCAGGGTTTTTATGGTGTTGAATCCATATTTTTCATCAAAATAACTATTAAAATGTAGTTAAAATCCCATATAAAACCAAATCTTTAGCTCAAACTCTAAAATTTTTGGATACCTAGGGTTTTTATGATGTGGAGTCCATATTTTTCATCAAAATAACTATTAGTTAAATTCCTATATAAAACCAAATCTTTAGATATCTCTTATTTCTTATAATATTTTATTATTTTTAAATAAAAAACCCATGCCGAAAGGCCTTGCAAAATTGTAATTATTGTGGCCTTATTATTTTTAAGGGACTCATGGTGTGACGTGTCCAATCTCGATTTTTTATGATCGCGGATTTCCTTCGTCTAATTATGGTTGTCCGAAATTTAAATAGACCAACTAAGGCTCTTACCTATGTCATTGAAAAATACTATTTGAATAATTTTCGCTCAATTTTGGTCACTTATTTTGAGTGTAAATGGTCTAAGTCTACTTTAGCTTCTTTGGGAAGTAAGTTAAACTTTAAACCATTTGTATCCAAACTATGGCCAGTTTTTTCCGTCAAAATAGGGCAGAAAATTGTTCAAATGGTACTTTTCGGTAATTGGAATTGCATAATTTGAGTACTTCATGACTAATAGAGGGCCCTAAATCCATTTTTCAATAAAAATTGCAATTTCAACACTGAAAATATTATTTTCAACAAAAAAATCATATTGCCTCATTCCCACCAAACTTACCAAAAAAACATACAAATGGTCTAGAGTTTAGCAACTCTAAAGTTTAATAAGAATGAGATGAGTAAAATATAGATTTATTCATCAAAGTATGTTAAAATTTTATTATCTATAATATTTAAAAAATTATTTAAAAAATTATTATTTAAACTTTATATTTACCATCAGAAATTTACATCTAAAATATCAGAAATTTAATTTCTTTATTTTTTTTCATTACCATACTTTAAATTAAGAAAAATCTCTACTCATAAACTAAATATAACCATAAAAATAGCTACCCAAACAAAATTTATATTTTAATTGTGTAGAAATTTATGCTAAAGACTTAAGTTAACTTTTTATTTTTAATAAATATATATTAAATTAAAATAAATATTTAATCAAAATTAAATATAATAAATAAAATTAGCTATTTTCAATTTCATAATTAAGTATAATAGATTTTAATATTTAAAAAATTATAACTAATAAAAAAATAATAAACCAAAATCTATTTTTATCTATATACCTAACATACTATATTTTTGTATAATGTAAAATATAATTACGAATTGATACATTACAATATATAATTATAAATTGATACAATATAAGAAGAATAAAATTTAGATTTGGTTATGCTATTTACAAACTATTTTTATCTATATACCTAACATACTATATTTTTGTATGATGTAAAATATAATTACGAATGGATACATTACAATATATAATTATGAATTGATACAATATAAGAAGAATAAAATTTAGATTTGGTTCTGCTATTTACAAACCATTAATAAGAGCACACCCTATCTTTTTTTATACATTTTCTTTGGTTAAAAAAATTATAAAAACATACAAGTCTTCTTATGAAACAGCTTTTGAATAGTTGAATTCCTTTTTATCACCAAAGTTTATATTATTAATAATTAATTGTTACAATTTCATCAATATAAAATGACGTTTATCATATTTCGATAAAATATTAATTTACAAACTACATTTCTTTCTCATATATATAGATATATTGTAATATTGTAAGTAAGATAAGACTTGCTATTTTATTAAAATACACTAATATAAAAAAACTAACGCCCAATTATGTCCCCCAAAGGAAACTATAGCAAGCTAAGAGGTGGGAAATGGGAGTTCAACCAAGATTCAACCATATTAGAACAGAGACTCTTGTAAGAGGGAATCCAAGAGTCTTAAAAATTGAACAAAAAGGAAGGACTCAGATATACCCAAAACGAAACCCTTCCTTTTCTCGGATTGATAGAAGACAAACTACCTAAAAACCCATATACGAGCTTAGCATGAAACTACTAATAAATGATTTATCAATGTGTGAGGTGCAAAAGAGGAATTTCATTGGGCTTGGTCATAATGAGTTGCATCCAAATCCCTATCCACATCCAGGTCAATGAAGTGAGGCTTCGCTTAGGGCTTTACTGAGTGCTCCCTTGTTTTCTTTGTGATTTTGAACTTACTCACACGAATCTTGTGAGGACAATTTACTTAGCTTTGATAACCTTCATGTGATAGGAAATGTCCCCGAGGGAAATTATCTCAGAATGAATTGAATCTAGCGAGACCACATCTAGGTCAATGAAGTGAGTCTTCGCTTAGGAATTTGTTTAGTGCGAGTCCCTTGTATCCCTTGTGATTTTGAACTTAACTCCCACAAATATAGAAAGGGGAGTTTACTTATCTTCGATAACCTTCATATCATAAGAAATTTTGTTGAGGGGAATTATCTCAGAATGAATTGAATCTAGTGAGATCACATCCAAGTCAATGAATTGAGGTTTCTCTTAGGGCTTTACTGAGTGGTCTCTTTCTTTCCTTATCATTTTGAACTTGACTCCCACAAATCTAGCGACAAGACTTTGCTTAGCTTTTATAACCTTCATGTGATAGAAAATGTCCCTAAGGGAAATTATCTTAGGATGAATTAAACCTTGAGAAGAGAGTTTTCGTAGCTTCAACATGATAACCTTCATGTGATAGAAAATGTCCCTCAGGAGAATGATCTCAAGATGAATTGTGCCCAATTGACCTAGGAGGTCTCCATATAATATTCCCCTCTTTTCGTCAAGGTTTTCCCATGAGGTATTGACAAACTAGTAAAGATCTAGGGTTCCATCGTAGATGGGAATCCTCTCTCTGTTGTTCCCTAGATCTAGAATCCACTCTTTGAAATTCTCAATTCGTTGATTTTGGAGTGAGTGATTTTTCCTCTTGATCTCCATCTCTGTAGTTTCAATTTTGTTCTTAGCTTCATCCTAAATTGAATTGCAAAAGAAGTGGGCCATGCGCCTGGACCTCTTTATATCCTACGACATTTCCTACTACCCATACTCCTTTGAGGATTTGTGGACTTACCTCGTATTCATAGCCCCAATCTCAAAGTTGATGTAGCTTCCATACCTCTCCTATCTACACCTAAAACTGAGTACAGAAAAATGTATCTTCGTCCAGGGGAAAGGAACTTGGACTCCAATCATATTATCACACGACACCTCCCTAACCTAGCAAAAGTAGGTTTGTGTGTCACATCCACGACACCCTCATCACTTCGGTGGCTAGGCAAGTTGTCCAGCACTACCCGAGAATTCCTTGAGGGCGAGGCCATCTCAAGTGTTTGCCAACAGACTACGACTTTACTATAAGGAAATCACTTTGCAAAACACTTGTCTCATTTATCAATTTACTTGTTAAATATTTTAACTAGAATTCATACTTAGGCAAATTCTTACAAGCACATCTCATCAAGTAAATAAAACACAAGTCTTAAAGGTGGGGTTTCCAAACCAACCAACCCATGAATGTTTATATTAACCATTGTCTTTACAACGGGTGGAGTTTCCAAAATCGACAGAGCTCTACTAGTAGGAATATTTCACCTTCTGTGGACAGTAAGGTGTTCCACTGGTCTGAATGGTTCAGATCCAGAACAAATGAACGACAAAGGTCGAAGACCCTCCTTGGACGTCGTAGATACCTGGAATGTGATGCTTCGATAGTAACCTTGTGTACCTGCAATCAGATCAAACACACAAACACATCAAAGCTGCCAGAATATAATATACTAATCCATGTTAGTGACTAAGGAATCTAACAACATATACATGTGAAATCAAACAACAACAGTAATGTGGGACAGAAATCAACTTTGCATTAAGATAAAAATGGAGAAGTTTACAACCAATTAAGCCTTAGTGTTGACATGCATCTCCATGAATCCAAAACTTTCATCCCCATAAGCTCCAACTTTTCTATCTATGCTCTCCAATGGCTTGGGCCAAGTGATCAATCCAACAACAAAACAATACCTTAAGAGTTCCCCCCTCAACCATGGACATTAGCTCATATTTATAAGGCTCAATGGATAGGAATGGTTGAGAGATTTGTGGATGAGGTGGCCTCTAAGATCCTATTATGGGGGATCTCGAGCTCAACTGACCCACAATGATAGGGATAAGGGAGGACACGAGGCTCATGATCTAGAAGCCTTGAGAATCCTCTCTTTTTCCCCTTTTACCTAGGGTACCACATTTCTCCTCTTATGACAAAGCGGTTCAGGTATGAACCGCTTATGGACCAATGGCACCAGGTGGAATGGCTAACAGGGAAAGCGCGGTGCTGAGAATTTTTATGTAGAATTGACAGATAGCATGGGTTTCCACTCCAAGTGCTGGGATTAAGGGAAAATAGGTATGTCAAAGGTCTTATCACATGATGATGACAGGATTTTGGTATAACAAGATGTCCCCCAAAGCATAAGTCTTAGAGGGATATGATAAACGAGAGCTTTGAGAGAACAAGTTGTTGCTATGAAGTGAAAATGTTGGCTCGATAGGAGCATGTTGTCAAGTAGGCATCTATAGTACATCAGTATGTTGAATCATATACACAAGTAACCAAGTCATGGCTGTAGACCAATACAAGGTAGATCCATGAGAGGAATAAACAAGCATGGCTACTAGAATGCAGCGTAGATGCATGTGATAGAGGACTCAAATTTGGACATAGCTACCAGACATACAATGTAGATCTATGTCATACAGATGCAAATTTTAGCATAGCCACGACCATACAAATGTGGATCCATGCTAGATATACAAAAATCCAATGCAACCTGGGGAAAAGGAATGAGCGCTTTAAACAAATACCTAGGGTCTTCATCTCATCTTTCACAAAGTACAATTATATCCATGTGATTACAATGATCTGAAGTCGAACATGGTAGAAACCACTAGATTACCGGCCAATGATGTGAACCGTTAACAAGTGCGAGGGAGATCAGCATTAATGTCAATGATTCCCAAGGTACTCTAGTACAATCTACTGAGTGCGAATAGATGTCTTGATGTCAAACACCCAGTTGATTCTATCGATCAAAGGTCAATGATGTGAACCTATGTCGAGAGTGAGAGAATCTGTCATTAAGGCATACAGATTTCAAGGTACCAAATATTGTTTCTAAGACTATTTCTCGGATAATGAGCTGATGTCGACGGGAAAAGTCTCGTCGAAGGAGGGCCATGATGAGTTCCATATCGATGAGACGAAACTCAAAACATAGTTCTGGAATGATGTGAATTTAGTAACCATAAGACTAACTCAAAAATACTGACACAAAAGACTGTGTAGACTTCAAAGGTAAAACTTCTTCAAATCCCCTTTGAACATCGGGCAACACAACAAAAAGACTTGGCAGCATGACTGAACAAGACAAACACATAATGCGACAGTGGACAATGCATTCTTCTGAAAGACTCAAAGGAGTGACATGACTCATGAAAGTGGATCGTTGCGGAGATCACCTGAATACCCATTTAACTGACATGATGTGTAGACAAGTGCCATGCTCAAAGGTAATGATAAACAACTGCCATTATTTGCAAAATGATTCCCTTCCCATTTCCCCCATCATGATCAATGAGTGCCTCTTTTCAGTTTTACGAGTTCAAAGAGGGTAACAAACACTTGGTATATCTTGTCGAAAGACAAGTCCATACTCATATGTTTTACGAACCTGGGAGAGGAGGGGTTCATTCCCAAAATAGGCCTCTCAATGTTTAATTTAATGAGTCCACTGAAAGAAAACTCGACATCGTTCATGTTTAGAGAGTCTGAACAAATACGGAAGAAGACTCCATAGGGATCCTTTTCTGTATCATTTAGTCCCTAAGGACCGAAAAAGTATAAAATCATACCTTAGGGAAATATTCCAGTCATGATTGGTTGGAGTGTTCCTTTTTCATAAATAGTCCTATCCGAACTGAAAAAGAGATAACCTACCGTCGGACAGACGACTCTTCAAATACTTTAACGAGCGTGAAAAAGACAAGATCGCTCAATGATCTTTTCGTATTTAGGGAGCCTGAAAAGAGTTTAAAGAGAACTCCATGAGGTTTCTTTACATAATGTCACTTTTTATGAGACTGGAAATAATTGGAAATGGACTCGACGATCTTTTCATATTTAAGGAGCCTGAAAAAGAGGTGAAAAGAAGACTCCATGACGCTTCTTTACACAATGTTAATTTTTTACGAGCCTGGAAAGAAACCGAAATATACTTGGACCTCTGATACTGGGTTTAAAGAGCGTGACCAAAGTGTCACAACAAATGCTCATCGACCTTTTCCATTTTATGAAAGTGTGAAAAAGCCATAAACAAACTTCCAAAGCTTCTTTCTATAGTTCTCGTATTCTGCAATTGACTCAGAAACAAGTGTTAAATGCATTTATAACAAGCATTAAGAGATTATGACAGATAAATTTTGACTAAAATATGATTTTATATCAAAACTATAGTATATCAAACCCAAAAATGGCTATATAAGTCATGTAAATAGTTAAAAATCAAATCATTTCACTATTTACCCATAGTGGAGAGCATTTGGAGCACTTTCTTAGCCATATCTTTAGCAGCTGATACCGGGAATTCCCATTGTCCGTTTTGAGCACCGTCAGTTGCAGGTAACAGCTAAAACCCTACTCCTTCATTTCATAGCATTTATTTTGAGTTTTGATGGAGTTTTGGGCTCATATGGAAATCCCTAAAACCTTAAAAGCGGGCACCACGCATACCCCTTGCGGGATACGCGGTACCTCCCGAGAACCACACCTATAACATAGTTGACAGGTGGTGCCACCCCTTGTCTCCAACGGTGCACAGGCGGTGCCAGCCGTGGAGATTTTAAACTAATAGCATGAGCAATAATAAGTCATTCTTTTGATTTTTAATGATTAGAGATGATTGTAATGCATGCTATGATTGTTTTTGGTAGGTCTTGGTTACTCAAAACTTGGTGATAGGAAAGAAAGACAACATGACATTGATGATGCTTTCGCCAAGAGAAATGCAGGTTGTATTGCCACATTACGGGACTGTGGGCTCCTGAAGTTCTTCTGGACCCCAAGCATGGTGTCACACAAGCGGTTACTATAGCACATACTGCGGATGTGGAATCCAGAACAATAGTACTTCGAATTTGGGGCCCATATTCTAATAGTGGAGGTAGAGGACATCTACTTCTTGACTGGTCTCTCGAGACGAGGTGCCCCCATCTCACTGACAGGTTTCCATGGAGGGGATATTACCACTCAAGAGATGATAGATCATCACTGTGCTCTAGGGAGAGGACATCGGGGAAGAATATTCCCATCATAGCAGTGATGGATGGGCCCCTATGGACCATCTTATTTACTATACAGAGGGTGGTCGGGAGTCAGGGTGTGCACAAGGCTTCTAGGGCACACATGTTATATGCCATAGAGGCCATGGAACCCACGGTATTCAACTGGGTGGAAGCCATGCTTCCGATATTCAAAGATCAACTGACTAAGTGTCGGGAGGGAGAGCTAAAGCAGTTTGGCTTTGGATTCATTTTAGCTTGCTTCTTCTTCAAGTGGGTTCCACAGATGAGACCTTAGGTGGTCTTTAGGAGCTTGAGAGCGCGGGACCCCCGTATGTTGAGGTGGGTCTAGATCATGGCTCGTACAGGAGTAGGTAAAGGGAAGGTGAATTTCGATGACCCATTCTTCAGATGGCTCCGAGATCAGATCCTCATGGTTAAGGATTATGCTTACACAGGTACGGACTTCATCGGAGATCCTGACCTACCACTCCCACCTGGTGGACAATGGGGTGACATCAGTAAGAAGCAAGAAACTCTAAAATGGATGAAATGTTTTAATGTTTTAATGTTTTATACTCTTTATGTTAAGTGACGAGACTTGTATATTCTCATGCAGATGTTGGAGCAGCACAACCTGGAGGAGCTTCTTCGTTGGATAGGCGAGATGGAGCTCGCTTTGTACCATAGGGTGATGATATCACTGGGGAGCTAGAGGAAAACTTGGAGAGGTTGACCTTGGATATCTTAGATGCTTCCATTGATGACCTCCTGATGAGATATCAAAGATCCACAGTGGGAGTACCGGGTCAATTTAGTAGGCTGCTACGTAGAGTAGCTCGAGCAGTAATGTGCTACCACAAGCATCACTAGTGTACGAGATATGTACTGAAAGCTGACAGCTTTAGGATTTTGTATGGTAGTTTTTCCTGAAGGCCTATGTGCTTCAGATGAGGTCTTAGGACCTATTTTTTGTAAACGTTTTACAATGTACCATGTTTGATTTCAATGTCATGAATGGGAAATATGCCAATATAGGATGTAATTAGCTAATGAGTCAGCAACTATATTATGTTCCCTAGGGATATGCCTATAAGTGATGATTTCAAATGATCTTTCTAGCCAACGTACTCTCCGAAAGAGGCGGAGGAGCACAGGGTTTTTAATGGTGCAAACATGGTTTAAATGGAAAACCACGAGTTGTGAGTCCATCAAGACTACTAGATCACGAACATCTCGGGAGGCAGCTTCAGTTAGAAGACCAATGACTGCTTCATACTCGGCAATGTTATTAGTAGCGAGACCTATACAAACCGCTCCTGAACTGACCAAATCTTCAGCTAGGGAATAGAGGACCCAAGTAGTCGAGGCAAGATTCAAGGTGTGGCAGCAAGCACCATCAACGAAGCTATAGAAAGCCATTTGCATGACCAAAACATGGTATAAACATATGCGGACACTAAACTCAAAACCATCTTGAAAATACTAAAAGCACACAAAAAGTCAATCAATATACATATATACAAGATACAATCCAAGAAAGACCTAGGCATTGTACCTTTTTAGGTACAACCCATTGTGAGGTTGTCTCAAAGGGATTCCATCATAATCGACGAGCTTGTAGGCTCCTTTCTCTAAAACCTTAGAAATGACTAAAGGTCCGTACCACATGGACTCGAACTTACCCTTCCCTAGTTTGTCATATCTTTGATCATAAGTCAAAACTAGGTCACCCTTGTTAAAGACACGAGTTTGGACGGATTTATCATACTATTCCTTGACGCATTTCTTATGTGCCTCATTAGCCAAGGAAGTATCTCTCCAAGTATCGTCAAGGTTATTCAAGTACAAAAATCTTTCTTCCTCCGCGGAAGTGTCTGGGAGAAGTTCGACGACAAGTTGTATAGATGAAATCTAACATTGAATCGGTAAGACAGCTTTGAATCCATAGACAAGCTGGAATGGCGTGAAACCAGTAGTTGTTTTCACCGAAGTCTGATAATCCCAAAGAATAGAGAAAATAATGTAGTGCCAGTTGGATTTATGATCTCCAACCATCCAACGAAGCATAGTTTTCAAAACTTTGTTAATGGCCTCTACCTGACCATTAGCTTGTGGATAATACGGCGTAGAGTTTTCATGGCGAAAACCTAGCTTGGCACTTAGTTCCTCCATCATTTGATTACGGAAATGGGATCCGTGATCAGTAATGATGGACTGCGAGACTCCAAATCTAGCTATGATATGATTTGAACAAGAAGAGAGCGATAGTCTTACCATCTTCTGCGTATGTAGGTATGGCCTCAGCCCATTTTGTGAAATAATCAATGGCTATGATGATGTAACCATGCCCCCCAGCTAAGGTAGGCTTACAATGCATGAAAATAATCCCCCATTTGGCGAATGGCCCAACGACAATGATGGGGTGTAGCGGAGTAGGATGGGTGCGCTTTTTAGGGTAAAAGTGTTGACAAGGTGGGCATTTCTTAACAGCCTCATGATAGTCTTTGAAGACAAAAGGACATAAATAGCTAGCGCAAAGGATTTTCTAGGCTGTAGCCATCCCAGATAAATGACCGCCACATGCTCCAGAGTGGCAATCATTCAACACATGTTCAGCCTCCTCATGGGTGAGGCATCACCAGAGAATAGAGTCAATCCCACGTCTATACAAGGTATCATTCAGGATGAGATAGTACTTCGCGTGGTGATGGATACGGCGGTGATGATCACGGGATAAATGTGGCTGAAATCATTGTGTTTGGAGATAAATAAGAAAATCTCCATAACAAGGATCGGTAGTGCTAATCAAGAACAGGAATTCATCCAGGAATGAATCACTGGGCTCAGATTTTGTTGAAGCACAGGGAAGATCACACATAAGCTCGACAAATACCAAGGATTTCTTTGATGTGGCTTTGGCAAATTCCAAATCAAACTCCTGAAGTATGACAATCTAGTGGGAGTAGTTGCCCCCAAGCACCTGATGAGTTCATATGTAATATATAGGGTTTTGGTCTGCTAATACAATGGTAGTGCGGAGCAGAATGTAGTGACGAAAATTTTGTACAGCAATGACCATGGCCACTGCCAACCTTTCCACATGTGAATAGCGAGTTTTGGAATCCATGAGATTCTTATTAGCATAAAACCATAGCGATGGTAGTAGCGGAGGCAGCAATATACAAGAGAAGGTCCTTTGAATAATCCGCCGGGTGTATCACGGGTGAATGAGTCAGAGCATGCTTAAGATTATCGAAGGCGCGTTGGGCTTGGTCATCTGCAGATACCTGGAATGTGATGCTTCAATAGTAACCGTGTGTACCTGCAATCAGATCAAGCATGCAAACACATCAAAGCTGCCAGAATATAATCTACTGATCCATGTTAGTGACTAAGGAATCTAACAACATATACATGTGAAACCAAACAACAACAGTAATGTGGGATGGAAATCAACTTTGCATTAAGATAAAAATGGAGAAGATTACAACCAATTAAGCCTTAGTGTTGACATGCATCTCCATGAAACCAAAAATTCATCACCATAAAGCTCCAACTTTGCTCTCTATGCTCTCCAATGCCTTGGTCCAAGTGATCAATCCAACATCATAACAATACCTTAAGAGTTCCCCCCTCAACCATGGACATGAGCTCATATTTATAAGTCTCAATTGATAGGAATGGTTGAGATATTTGTGGATGAGGTGGCCTCTAATATCCTATGATGGGAGATATCGAGCTCAACTGACCCACAATGATAGGGATAAGGGAGGACACGAGGCTCATGATCTAGAAGCCTCGAGAATCCTCTCTTTTTCCCCTTTTACCCAGGGTACCGTGTTTCTCCTCTTATGACATAATGGTTCAGATAAGAATCGCTTATGGACCAAGGGCAACAGGCGGTGGCACCGCTTATGGAAAACAATAGAAAGGAAGTGCGAGCAAGGAACCGCTCATGGCTAACAGGGAAAGCGCGGTGCTGAGCATTTTTATGTAGAATTGACAGACAGCATGGGTTTCCACTCCAAGTGTTGGGATTGAGGGCAAGTAGGTATGTCAAAGGTCTTATCACATGATGATGACAGGATTTTGGTATAACAAGCTCTTGGTGGGAGCTACCCAACTAGACCACACAAATTACAAATTTACAACAAGGAGTGAGTTGACCCCTCCACCGGCATCCAACTATTAGCGTCTATCGATGGACGTGTCCCCTGAATGTTTCTCCTAAACTGAGTCTTGAGCTCACTCTGTGAGAGCGCTAGCATCTTCCAAGGCCGGTGCTCTCATAACTCGAGAAGCATCTGAGTGAACCTTCGTATGGTTGTGCCTGCATTGCATCTCACAGAATTGGAATTTCTCCCAACTCGCTTCCCAAAATTCACAATGATTCCCTCTTTGTTGCTTCCTTTCCAACAAGTGAATTCACTCTTTTATACTCGTTGTTTGGGCGGATTCTACCCAAGGTGGGCATGCCCATGCTTAGCATTCTCGCCAAGCATCCACATCAGTGTCAACTACCTGATCCGTGCACTTGTTGGCCATGGTGTTGGGTGCTCTAATTCTTGGGCGCTTGGGCGCTTGGGAAAGTGCTCCCCAACTCCCCGTCGTCACTCCCTATCGATTCACTTAAGTGCTCGACTCCTCGATGCTCTCTTTACTCTAAGTTTCCAACGTTACTCGCACTGCCAGTTCTGATGGGCCTTATGTGCATGAAATTTAAGTGTGGGCATTAGTTGTGGGAGAGCACCTAGTCATGCTCCATGTGCTCCACTTACCATACTTGGTCGTTCCAACATTTTGGTGAAGACAATCCTCACCATGCCACTACCTAGTCAACTGAACGTCATTCTTTCCCACTTGGGTTCCCAAGCCATCCTCTTGGGTAGGAGCACTTGGATCCTTTGTGTGTGTGGATGCTTAGTCCGATGGCTGTAACAACCTCCCCCACTTAAGTTTGTTTCCGTCCCGACAATGTCTCCAAGTAAACCTGTCCTTGGAAACATGCTACAACCGTTTCTAGTGACCTTCACCTGTGTCGTGCTTCTTGGATGGCCTACAACACTCATCACAACTAGGCGAGATTCTTCAAGAAATACCTCACAATCTGTGTTTCATCCCACTTACTCTGCAACTAGTACTTTATGCCTTTCTTCCTGCTTCCGTCCACTGTACACTGTATGAGTAGACCGGTTGGGTAGTTAGTCCAGTCATGGTTTCCACCTCACAAGACAAACTTCATCATTCTGAAACCAACTTTCCTTAGATTTTTTTAGTGTCCTCAATCTATCTACGTTTTTCACAAGTCTCCCCTTGTCTTTCCTTGGTGAATGTTTCTTCGTTTCTAGGCTACCTCTCCAAGGCGCCTAAGGCCTCACCACTGTCGCCAAAGGTAGTGAGCCTAGATCTTGTTGGCTCACGTGAAGAGAAGTGGTAGGTGATGCCATGGGCCACCACCTCCAATGTCTTCTCTACACATATGCCTTAGTGCAACTTCAATTTCTGTGTATTTGCATTGAAGCTCTCCCAACCGATCCTAATTTAGTTCAGACTATGTGATTGCGAATGTAAGTGTGCTTACATCTGTCGCAATCTTGCAACTGTCATGTGAACCTGTCAAAGACACTTCCTTTTTCTTTGATTACTGTAGTGTCTTCTTAGTTTTTCTCTTAGCACTCTTACTCAACCCTTTGAGCAAATCGTTCATCTTCCTGCATAATTCTTGATGCTTTGAACTATCCAAAGTTTTTATCGTTCCTTATCCGGCTTGCATTTGAAGGATGCTTGTTGAAACGAATTCCTTAGTATCTCTCTTGTTCGGTTTCTCTGACAAGTGCTTATTTTCCAAAAAAGTGACGACTGCCTCTATTTCACTTGGATGACAACCCAATGTTCCAACTTTTCCTACATCAACTACGATTTTGAGATGCCAATAGCATGAATACAAAACTCCATGATATCTGTCGCGTCACATGATGGGTATTATCATGGGGGGTTCGCTAGCAAGGCAATAGTTATCACATCCATTCATATTGGGGGCTTGAATACTCCTAAAATACTAAAATATATATTGCCTCGTATTAAGGGGTCAATGGGGTTTTATAATTTGACATAGCGATATAAATATTGGGGGTTATTTTATTTGGGTGGGCCGAGGGAATAACATTCAAATCGTGGGATGGACATATATATATATATATATTATTCTTCATATATTTGGAGGTATCCCACATAGACATGTTGAATGCCTCCATGGTTGACTACAAACACGTCCCTGCACTACAAGAAAAATTACATTATAGCCTCACACAAAATTGTTGTATATTAAAATATTTAATTTAAAATAATATTTTTATAATATTATAATTACGTTGATAGTTTTTTTATTAATTTTATTATATGGCTTTTAAAATATATATATATATATATCTAACTGTTTTATATGAAAACATTTTATACTACAATATTTAATTTCAACTAATTTTTCTATAATATTATCATTATGCTTATGATTTTTTTTTGTTAAATAGTTTTTAAATGAAAATATTCATATCATTACATTCATCATATTATAATATTATTGATTGAAATATTAATTCCAATTAAAATCTAACTCCATAAATCCATCTTAAAAAATAGCAAAGAATTTGATTATATCATTGGATCATATACATAAAAAATTGAGGATTGTTGTCTTAGTTTCATACGGAAACCACTTCCCAATTAAATAAAATTACAAATATTCCAAAATAGAATACTTCTCGACCTTATAAAAATCAATAACCTCTTGGATAACCAATGTTAAATGTATATGGGAGTGTCATTTAATTTATTTTAAGATTTTAAATAGGAAATGAAGAGAATCTGCTCTAATTTTTGACTAATTTTGATCTTGTGTAGATATAGAAATGAGATTCATTTGTTGTGGAAAAATATTTGTTCTCTAAACTTGGAATACTTTAAGCATAAGAAGATATCTGCACATAATTTATCCAAAACAACAAGAGTGTTATTTTACCATATTTTATTATGCATGTATTCAAAATCACATACAAATAGCTTTAGAAACAAGAATAGAAAACATTTATTAAGATTATTAAAAATATTTTATGGAGTTTAATTTATTAAGCTTATAGAAAATATGAGCTCTCTATGGCTATACTTGTAGTAACATGATACAAAATTAGTAGATTAGCAGGTTTTGGTGTGAAACATGTGCAATTCTCATCTTTTCTAAGCATTGCACTGACTATTGGACTATCGGTATTTCACATTCTTTGTTACATTGATCTCTTAACTGGGTTTCCTTTTACATGTTTTTCCCTCCCCATTACTATTTCGTTGGGTCTTCCACTATCCAGCGCTAGAAATGAATCAATCTCCCTTGTAATCCTGTTGGGATAATTACTAGCATTATACTATTTTATTTATCATCGCGTTTGCTTATACTAAGATGCATTAGGGCTCTTGTTGTTACAGCTTTACATTATGATATAAAGGGGCTGTTAACATTGTGTTAATAAAATGGGTACCTACAATATCTAGTGAAACTAGGGGTTTCCTTAATTGGAAAGGTATATTGTGAGCGAGTTCAACAATACAATTATAAGAAGTATTTTCTAATATTTAGTGAAATTATGGATATTCTTTAATATCATACGAACGAACGTGATCTGTCACAAGTTCATTGAGTGAACCCCCTGCAGGTAATATTCACTGGTGTTTCCTTCAACATAATTTTATTTTTCCAAAATCTGTTGTTCTCTGCTTGCTTGGTCTAACACCTGCTCGTGCTGCCCCTTGTCAAGTCTCGGCTTGACTGAAACATTGTCCTCTTGGATGCTCGACAATGTCTCCAACGTGCTTCCAATAGCGACTCCTGCGAACTGTGCTGGTGCAAGAAACAACTTCCCTCCATTTTGCTGCATAGTGTCTCCTCAAATGCTCAAGGATTCAACCTCCCTGTAGATCGAATTGATTCTTTTTTCCAACGAAGCCACCCTTCTTACCGAAGAATGAACAACTTTCTTTACTATGCTTGTCTTGTGCTCTTCAACTGAAATTTGTTTTTGTCGCATGATGTGTTGAGACAAGTCTATGGAATTGATAGAGTATTCAAGTACCTAAACTGAAGACATCCTTGGCCACCATCTTAACTTGCTCTTTTGTGTCATAGTAAAACTCCATGCCAAGAACACCAAGTGACTTGTGTGTGGAACCGACACAACACACGATAATTGAAGGAAATCTTGTCCAATGATCATTGAATGATTTTCTAATTGAACGAATTCCAAGTCCAGTTTGCATGCCATCTTCCAACTGTGAGTGGTGTTGTGTTTACTCTTCCCGTCACTGACTTCACCTCTGAATCCACTGCCTTAAACTTGGCTTGAATAAATCCAAGTACTTTGTGAAGGGATGTCGCATTCTTGTTGCTCACCAAGTTATGAGTAGCGCATGTGTCAATTAGTGAAAAAACTCTTAGGTTACTTACTGTTGCTTCCACAAAACTTAGGCTTTGTAGGGTTGCTTCTTGACTCCCTGTCATTTCATTAAGGCAAGCTTGTATTGCTTTCATGGCTTCAGAAATATCGTATAAAGGTTTAGGTACTTCCAACATTCTCATTGCCGCTATCTGTGGTGTTGGCCCCCTTTGAACAAAGGTTTCCTTCAATGGATAGTTCTTTGTATAGTGGTCACCCTCGCAAATATAATAGTCAATTCGTTTCTCCTTTGGAACCATGGCTACATCCGGCTTGACTCACCTTGAGCGTCTTGTGACTCTTTGTTTGCCTTCCTCCCAACCGCTACTTGGTTTGAAAGTTCCTGCAATTGACGTGTCTCTCGTTTAGCCAATGGAGCCAAGTCCTGGAACATTTTGTCCATCCCACACTTGATCTTTTCCCAACATTCCTTCATCGCATCCAAGAAAGTCTTCGACAACTCTGACATGTTTGGTCCTTCTTATTAATTCTTGAACATGATCTAGGAACTAGGAATCAAAATCATCAAAGAATAATTAACAAATACTCATGAATTGGTAATAATCGGAACCGGAATTGGTTTCCTCTCTGTATATTTAATAAACAATGAATGGTTACAATTCCAATGTCAAGTAATAGCTTAACTCCATGAAGAATTCGAATACCTAAGGAGACAATTCGAATTCAGTGAGTGAGTCTGGCTTAACTGACTCTTAGCCATTCAATCACACTCAGTTAACCACATGACCAAAACCCTAATTGACTCACCAAACCCTAACTGAAGTCGGAGTGCAATAAATGACTGAATCTCAACTGAAGGAGATCAAACACACGGTCATAGCAAGCCAACCATCAATTGCTAGTGCTCCATGACTTCAATGAACCCTGATGAGGTTAACTGAAGCTGAACTGACCATCAGAAGTTGGTGGAGGTGCCTTGTTGACTCCAAATCATTAAATAATAATAAATAATAATTAAATAATATATTTAATGACTGGAGGCTCCTTAACTGATTGGTTGGACTGATTGTAACCACCAGTTAGCAATTAGGTGCGTTAATGTCACTCAGATCACCCCCAGAGTGCTTTAGTTAGCCTCCTTGACTATAGGAGAAGGCTAAGTTAGCCTCCTTGACTATAGGTAGGCGTGGGTGTGACTCGATGATGGCAATTAATGCTCCACTGATGTCAATTAATGTCAATTATACTTAGGATAGTGGTTTAACTAGGCTAATTTGACCAAAAAGAGTGTGTATGATGGTAAATGTCTCCAACACTTCTTTCAACGTTCCTTAAATTTTTTCCATGGAGATATCCATTTCTATTGTCCAATGAAGCTTTAGCTTCCTCGGGTGCACTTCAAAGTTGCTCCACCCTCATGAGGTCTTCACTTAGTAAAACCATGTCATAGTGCCTTCGTTCATGGGATATTAACGAATACCCGTAGTTTCACTAGATATTGGTAATTACTTACAAAAATCATTTTGTTGAGCCCCCTCCCAATACATATTTCCAATTAAAAAATCCCTATTTTTACAATATATTCCTTATTTTTACTAGAAACTTTTCTTTATACCCCCGATAGCGATAAATCCCCCATACTCTATTCCCCTCCCCCCAATACCTGTAGTATATTGACCTTATTTTTCACAATTAAAAACCCCCCTTTATGAATGAACGTGATAAGATAGTGTTCAACAAGCTGAAACCCTTGTGGTGTCCACCCTGAGTTAGCCATAAGTCTGATCGAACCTAGGCGTCCTGCCTTTGTCTTCAACAATTTCGGGAAGCACCCATTTCAGCAATGCCCTCACAAGTAGCTTGTCGCCCACTTGTCGGTGTGCTTAACCAAACTACTAAGTGTGAAGCGCCCCAGTGAAGCGTCTTCACAAGAGCCACTCTCTCTTTTAGTGTCCAAGGTTTCGAGCCATCCAAGCTTCGGTGCCTACGTCAACTTTCACCCAGACTTTAGCGTGCTACTGCTCCAACAACATGTTGTCTGTGGTTTTGGGGACTGTGATGCATATTCTTAGCGCACTTAGCGAACCCCAAACTTTTCTCACCGAACACATGTTTTGAGTTTCATCGCACCTACCAAGCTCTTTGCCAACCTTGGCTCGTGCAACCAATATTTTGGACACTGTAACCACCTGCCTCCCCGTCACTCTCTTTACGCTAAGTCTTCAACTCTGCCTACGCTTTCGATTTCAATGGGCCTTGTTCACACCAAAGGTAAGTGTGGGTGTCCATTGTGGGAGCATTCCCCACTTAACATACTTGATCATTTCATCGTTTTGGGCAAGGCGATCCTCAGGCCATGCCACTACTTAGTCAACCAATCATCATTCTTTCCCACTTGGACGCCCAAGCCACCCTCTTGGGCATGAGCGCTTGGCTCCTTTGGGCATGAAGGTGGCATGCCTTAGGATGCTTGCTCCAATGGTTGTAACACTACGCACACAATGGGAAAATCCCACTCTAAGTGTGTTGGAAGAAGTCTTCAACATAATGATGATGATTTCAGTTTGAATCTTAGTGCAACCTAAGCATATAGGAGATCATTTGACAAATTCTATAAAAAACCTAGTGATCGAAATTGTTAGAGAACATGACTGAAGCATCCTTGATATCCAATAATAATTTGAAAAATAAATTAAAGATAGACTTAATTTTGATGCTCTAACTTGTTAAAATAGAATGTGCAAGTCGCATGAAAATGTTGTTCAGGGACACTTGGTCACTCTCGGTACGGGATGAAATGCTAATTGTTGGGCATGGTAAGAGCATTGTTAAAAGGTTGAAGAAGGACTTGGGAAGTCAATTTGCAATGAAGCCTTTGGTTCCAACACAACAAATATTGGGCATGATGATTATACGTGACATAAGGAACAAAAAATTGTCACACTGCTTACGTGTCATACTCCATAGTGAGCAAGTCAAACTCTGATATCTCTTTAATGTGATTTTCTTTCCATTGATGTGGAAGGAAGTATACTATCTCATATCTCTACCGTCGCCTATGTCCCAATTGGAACACTTAATATGCAAGCAAGCAAGGAACTATATTTCTCCAAAAAAAGATAGAAGAAATGTTACTTGGAAAGACATAATCTGAGTTGTCCCAGAAGACTTAAGATGGGTGTAATTAGCTATGGTATATGATAGAAACTGTATCTCTTAAACATGAACAACTCTTTGACCTTTCTCTATGTTATACCTTCTGCTTTCACATTCAATTCTAATTATTGACTCAAATAGAAGAAGGATAAAAACTTACTAGAATAGCAATTGAAATTTAGAGATGAAAGCATAATGCACAAGTCAAATACCATTTAACAATATTAGAGCAATTTTTTTTATTAGTAGCCCGATCCAACACAAATTGGAGGGAAAGTTGCAAAGATAGTAGTTTACCAAGGAGGACATGTAGAGAACAATATAAAGTGCGGAGTTAGGAACCTGTGAAGGACATGATGTTGGTTTCCTAACAATATTTCCTCCCCCCAATTTTGGAAAAACTTTAAACCTGAAAAGATGCAATACAAGCCTAATGGAAGACCACAAAAATAAGGATGTTTCAGTTAGATGCAATAATATCTCACTTTTGACCAACATTTTTATTACTCACATGCTTAAGCCTCTTGCACCACATTAGAATTTTTTTCCAATATTAAATGGAAACCCAAAAGCCTTCTATGGATTGATCTTGTATTGTTTATCACAGCAATGATGGTAGGCATATATTTTAAACTCCTGTAGAAAAGGTAAGAGAAAAATGGGTGAAATATTAAACCAATGAAGGGTGTCTATTGAAGATACATGCATCAAACATTTGCACTTGAAAGTTACATTCAAATAATTCAATCTCTAATTAAAAAGAACAGAAGGAATTGAGAATGCAAATGATTAAAATTTGCATTCTTGCATAGATTTAGTGGCTAACAAGAAGTAGTGTGAAAGGGATGGAGAAAATAGGCAATTGTCTCTAGTCAAAATAGTCAATTGTAGAGAATTGTGTGCTTGTGCAAGCTAACACGTCAAAATCTAGATGCCAGTTCCATCGGTTATTGAAATTGGCAGCTACTATTAAAATACAAGATGATCATGATAACTTACTCTGCTTTCTATGTGAAATCTGCAAAATCCTTTCCCTTTCCATATATATCAATGTCATGTTTGAATATAAAGAATGTATAAATACTTATTACCAAGTATGATATGTTTTATGCACCGTACTTGCTTAAACTGGCATTTGCAGATATGGATTGACAGCGGTCACATGAAGACCAACAGATATGGAGGACACAGATATGGATGGATGTATGTTACATGCATACTCCATATCTATTGGTCTTCATGTGACTGTTGTCAATCCATGTAATAGATGTTCATCCATCTCTGCAAATGTTGGTTTAAGCAAGTACGAGGCATAAAACAAAACATACTTGGTAATAAGTATTTATACATGCTATATATTCATACATGACATCGATATAGATGGAAAGGGAAAGGCTTTTGCAGAGTTCACATAGAAAGCGGAGTAAGTTATCATGATCATCTTGTCTTTTAATAGTCGCTGTTAATTTCAATCACTAATGGAATTGGCATCCACGTGGAGTGTAAGTGCAATTACCCAATCTCATTCAATATAGCCAACTAGATCCTCTCTATTGCTAATTGCCTCCATCAATCTCTCGTGCTCTGAATGAGGCAAGAAGTAATGTACCTTGGTTGATATTGTCTGTAGATGGATGTTCGTGCCAATAGTCAAATTTGTGAAGTGATAGACCATAGAACCTGGTATGTAATCCATGAATACATGCCCAATAGTTCTTCTTGATTTCCCATCTAGTGTAACATATTCACCCTCAACCACCATCGAGCCAATAGGAAATTCATTTCCATCATCATCAATCACTGATCCGTTTAGGATTTGCTTACCTTGAATCCATTGTGCCAACCAATAATCTGTGCCCCATTCATTGTCTTTTGGGGGAACAACTGCATATATGTGTCTTGGTCGTACAAGATCTGAGATATGGTCGTAGTCTATCGAAATAGCTGACTGACCCTCCTCTAAAAGGGTTGTTTCACCGACTACACATGGATCTACTGCAAGTGACACACGATCCCAATAATCAACCCAATCCATGCATTCGCATTCATCCCATTCACGACTGCTACAAGGGATACAAAAGCAAGAAAGTTTCTGCATCCATATTTCAAATAGGGGGTTGCTTGAGCTTCGAACCGAATGAAATCCACGTGTTCCTTGTACTGTGCCACAACTATAGGAACATGATCGATCTATGTCAACCACATGCCAAAAATTCCTGACTCGCCTTCCCACTCCTGTTGATATATGTTGCACTTTAGTTCGGTCTGACATTGTTGCAGAGCACCATTGAACTATGGATTCTACATCTTTGATATGGGGGTTTCTTGTAAACCTCATCTCCTCCATTCATAGTGCGGTCTTGATGCATGCACCGGCCCTGTCATGCTCACCTTTGTCGTTCCCGATCTCAAAGTAGTTCCATATATGCAGGACATTATAAGTCTTATGTAACATACTAATCCATTGGAATACTCAGGAATTTTTGAACTGGCCCGTACAACCATCTGACCATATTGAATGTTGATCCATCTGTATGTCTCCCTCCTTTAGCTGATCATAAAAAATTCAAAAACAATGTTGCACATAATGCAGATCATGGCATCTGTCATCACTTATGTAAAAGTTTGTCTCCTTCTGTATTATCCTATTGTTAATGCTGCTCTTAGGGCCATGCCTATACGTAATATGTACCATGATGCTGACTTGGTCAGAATGGTAGTATTGAATCTGAATTTCATTTTGTGGCTGAAAGGTGTAGTTTTCTGCAAAATCCGTAATTGACAATATGGTCCCAATGGGAAAGTTGCACGGGGACTTCACTTAGTGAACCTCTCACATAGCACGTGCGATTGTGGGATATTAAAGAATACCCTTAATTTCGAGAGATATTGACCCAAAATATTTTTGTTGAAACCCCCTCCCAATACTTAAAACCTCCTCCTCACCCCTTTTTATACCTCAATCCTTATAAACCACCCTACCCAACCCCACCTTAAACCCCTCATCCCCCCAATACCTGCAATATATTGGTTCAATTTTTGATAATTTTAAAACCCACAATATGAACTAACGTGATAGGATATTGGCCAACAAGTGAAGCCCCCATGGAAAGTTGTCCCTACATTTTCTGTACTACTCATCCTGCATTTTCTTTACTGCTCCATCAAAAGATCACATACTTGTACATGTTTCCATGAAAACAAGGGCCGTATTAGAATGTGACCTTTAAAGAATGTATATGTAGAAACTAAACAGGTAAGAGGAAAAACATGCAATAATGATTTGCACCTGTGAATTCACCAATACAATATTTTTACTTTCCTTTGCACTGTCTGATTGATAGGTTACGTACTTGAAGCTCTACATCTCCACCTTCATATTCCCAAATTGATGCTCATTGCTTCCATGAATGCAACGGTTCAAAAGAGAAAAACCAATGCACCCGGAAAAATTCCCATATAGACATGATTTTCCATAGTATTGTTTTCCTTCATGCCTTGGACGCATGACACTGTCGATAAAATCTCTGGATGCATTCGATGGTATTACGGATTCATTGTAGCATTGCTCAAGGTTAGTATGCAAATCACAAAATATATGTTTATACATGTCATAAAAATATTCATATTCTACATGGTATCTACAACAACACGTGTTTCGATCAATGCATATATGAACATACCATGGTTTACATTTCTCAAAAGACCTTTGGCCCAGGTTCGACTGTGTGTGTTCATTCATGAATCTCTCATAGATTTCAGTATGTGTTGTGTCAAGGAAGTGTTTGACGTTGGGTTCATGTTCAGTAGAACCTTTTCTCAGCTTTAGCACATCTCTTTGATTAGATGAAGGTCTAGTATGATCATGCCAGAACTTTTGTACTAAGTCCTTAACATCATCAATTAGCTTCATATCTCGACGAGGAAACCTGCCGACAAAAGCCCAACAATCTTTTCCACCTGGAGTCTACAAATTTGCTCTTATAATAGAGTACTTCTAGACAATTTTTCTATTTAATTTAAGTATCTAAGAAGTGTTTGAAAGGAGGTGACGTTGCCATGTGGACTTGCTTACAACTAATTCTGATAACACACAACAAGCCGCACAAAGATATTTAGTACGGGACATCTTCCCAATCGCATTAAAAGCAGATTGGATATTTCTAACAATATGATTGTTAGCCTCTTAACTTCTAACCATCTTTATTCCTAGAATTCTCTTAACAACAACTAAACAATTTGACTTTAACAAACATAGTAATAATTGACATTTAGTTGCATCGCCTTTGGATTCAAAATATTCCTTCATTAATTTGCTACATTTCCAATCGATAGTGTGTTTGGGCAACTTACCTTCAAGGCCTGATAGACAACTTTCATCCACATGGATACATCTAGGAGTCTGTTTTCTTGCAGTAGATAGTCGAGGTAGGGAAGGTGGACATGAGCTATGGATCCCAAGGCTTCTTTGTTGTGGTGCTTCATTCACATGTCGGTCCATATTGGGAGTGTGCTCGACATGGTTGTGTTCTTCTTAGAGAGATTGCAAATTAATCATTTCTCCTAGGTCCAACACTTCATACTTAGCGTCTCTCAATATACCTATGTCTTTAAGAGCTTCAACATGGGTCGTTGATGGATTGTTGGTTGGAGACTGTGTTGATGTTGGAACTTGAGTTGGGTCCATTGGGCGCAACCGCTTCACCCGTGGTTCTGAAGTAGAGGTTGTTATGTCATCAACTCTGTTAGGATTGGTCGCAGTATCAGTGGAAATATTTGGACCATGTCTCACTCTCTCCATTGCCAACCTGGAATTTTCTCTTACCTCATTTTCCTTTTCAATGGGCATATTCCTTCTAGTTTTTCTTGCTCTATTACGTTAGTTTCCCATATCCAAAAGTTTCTTTATCAAAACTATGAGGTCTACTCCTACATAAGAAGCAACAAATAAGGTATTAGTTCCATTATAAACGATACATGATGTGTTCCAACATAATTAACTAAAGTACAAATATGTTAGTATGCTAATTATTGGCATTGATACATAAACATTGATTAAAGGTTTCTCTTTATGTTCAAACCAAAGTTTCATTTCTATACTCTATTTGAGTCAAGTAAAGAGAGTCAAGTTCGCAGGTATTACAGCTATAGGATTATGACTTCCTTTGTGTTCAAAACATATTGGAAGTCAAAAGAAGATGAGTGAAATATTCTTCATTTCCAACACCTTCGGACGAGATGACATTACACGTCATATGCTACATTAGTTGTGAGGGAAGACACAAGTTGGTGTTTGGATGTCTTGGGAATAAATTGAATAAATTACACTCATTAAGTTACAAGTTAACTATTAAGAGAACAAATTGACTAATTACACAATGAGGAGGTTGCAAATCCCTCGAAAAAAGGAGAAATTATTGAGGTAGAGGCATCCCTGTCAAGCTCAAAGGCATGTTATGATAAATCTAGCATGAAGAGGAGAGCATGGACAAGTTGGTGAACTATTCAATATGGACCCTCTCCCATGATTACTTCCAAGGTTTTTATACAAATTGAAGAGTCTCAATAGAGAACCTCATCTATGCCATCCTTGTAGGAAATCAAAATATATTCATGTGCAAATTATTATTAGTCTACATTGCATACTTCATCTTGTATAGAGAATATGGACAACTTGGTGAACTATTCAATATGGAACCTCTCCCATGATTACTTCAAAGTTTTTTTTTAAATTGAAGAGTCTCAAGAGATAACTTCATCTATGCCATCATTGTGTGAAATCAAAATATATTCATGTGCAAATGTAAATTAGTTAACATTGCATGTACTTCATCTTGTATGGAGAATATGAGACTTGTTTAGATGTGAAGTTGGGATTTATTCTTATGAAATTAAATGTTGTTTATGAGAGAGATATTCTTGTAGGAATATCATAAAACATAAATCAATGAAATGATCTGAAAGCTTGTGAATTAAAACAATTATTTACAATTCACCATACCTATTCAAAATGATCTCTTCTTGCAATGAAAAATTGTAGTGTGAATCTTTACACGGACTTCCAAGACCATTGGATATGTTTGTTAGATTCCAAGAGTAAGCTTCTATCCAATAGATCAAAGAGTGGTGATGGATTGTGAGCCAAATTACACAGTTAAGTAGCACAAAACGCACGAACAGCAAAAGAAAACCCATAACTAGAAACTGAGCAAAACCCTAGTTTACATTATTTTTTTAAACTAGTAACAGGTGCACAGACGCATATTTAAGCATGGACATGCGTGTATAAGACCACGTCTGTGCATTTACCTGCATGCATAGATAAACATGTGCACGCCCCTACCTAACATTTAGAGCATTTACTCACTAACGTTTATCTCATTTAATGACTAACATTCTTCAACAATGACTTCGTATTTGTGATTAATATGAGTATTTTTACAATATAGTCTTCACCACTACTTTCTTCTTAGGCCCATGGGTTCCATTATGAGGTCTTAGGCTCCTTGCCTATGGCTAGTGGAGGGTAAGGAAGGACTCCAACACTAAACCTATCATCATCATCATCATTATTCCTCAACATCATCATCATCATCATCATTGTCATCATCACCATTATTGATCGTCATCATTGTCATTTTCGTCATCCTTATCCTCATCATCATCATCATCCTCGTCCTCATCGTCGTCATCATCATCATCATTGTTCATCATCATCGTCATGGTCATCATCATCATTCCTTTGAAAATGCTTGAAAATAAAATCAAAGAAAAGTTTCAACTACACCTATCATCATCGTCGTCCTCATCCTCATCCTCTTCATCATGATCATCATGATCATCATCATCACCATCGTTGTTCATCATCATTGTCATCGTCATCATCATCATCATCATCATCCTCATCCTCCTCCTCATCATCATAGTCATCATCCTCATCATAATCATTGTCATCATCCTCATCATCATCATCACCAACATTGTTCTTCATCATCATCATCGTCCTCATCCTCATCCTCATCATCCTCATCATCATCATCATTGTTTCTCATCATCCTCGTCATCATCATCATCCTCGTCATCATCATCATCATCATCATCATCATTGTTTCTCATCATCCTCGTCATCATCATCATCCTCGTCATCATCATCATCATCATCATCATCATCACCATCATTGTTCATCATCATTGTAATCATCATCATCATCATCATCCTCGTCCTCATCCTCATCATCATCATAGTCATCATCCTCATGATCATCATTGTCATTGTCCTCATCATCGTCATCACCAACATTGTTCAACATCATCATCATAGTCATCCTCCTCCTCCTCCTCATCATCATTGTTCATCGTCATCATTCCATTGCTTGAAAATAAAATCAAACCAAAGTTTCAACTAAACCTATCATCATCATCATCATCATCCTCATCATTATCATAATCATCATCATCCTCATCATCATCCTCATCCTCATCCTCATCGTCGTCGTCATCGTCGTCGTCGTGATCATCATCATCCTCATCCTGATCATCACCATCATCATCATCATCACCACCATTGTCATTGTCATCGTCATCCTCATCCTCATCATTGTCATTGAAATCATACTTATCATCATCATCACAATCATCATCATCATCATTGTTCCTCATCATCGTCAGCATCGTCATCATCATCATCACAATCATCATCATAACCACCATCATCATTGTTTCTCATCATCGTTAGCATCATCATCATCCTCATCATCATCTTCATCTTCATCATCATCACCATCATTGTTCATCATCATAGTCATAGTCATCATCATAGTCATCATCATCCTCATCATCATCATCATCGTCGTCATCAACATCATCATCCTCATCATCGCAATCATCATCATCATCATCATAATTCCCGTCATCATAGTAATAGTCATCGCAATCATCATCGTCGTCATCATCATCATCATCATCACCATCATCGTAATCATCATAATCATCATCATGATCATCATAATCATCGTCATCATACTCATGGTCATCATGATCCTCATCCTCATCATCATATTCATCATCATCATCACCATCACTGTTCATCATCATCATCATCATAATTATCATAGTCATCATCATCATCATCATCATCATTGTCATCCTCCTCCTCTTCCTCATCATAGTCATCATCCTCATTTGATCATCATTGGCATCATCCTCATCATCATCATCATTGTTCATCATCATCATTCCATTGCAATTGCTTGAAAATAAAATCAAAACAAAGTGTTTACTTAACAAATGCGTGCACGCATCTTTAACGCCTACGCACAAAGTAGCATGCTCGCACTTCTAGTGCGTGCACATTGTGCTTTAAACTACGCACACGCGTGATTTAAATTTAGAATTTGGGCAGCACCTTTTTTCCAACCTACGTGGTGGATGACTTGGTTGCTTTGGTTTTAGGTTTGGGTTGTCCAACCAAGTGGTTTGGATTGTCTTATGACATAAAAACTTGTTTTGTACCACTTCTCCTATTTCGTGCATGATTTTTCATATGCCACGCTTGTCCTCTGCTAATGAAAATTCACACACTTGTGTAGTTCTGTCTGTAGATTCTGAATATGTAATTTTTATTTAAATCTATTATCTTTTTCTATTTTTTTATTTAATTTTAAATGGACTAATGCCAATCTAACACAAAAGGTAGGCTATTTGCTTCGGCTATAACTTTTGATTGCCTCACCTATTTAGAAAATGGAAAAGAACTCGCACAAGAAGACATAAAGACCTACATCCTAAAAAAAAAATATCATTCATTGACTATGTTAATACCAATATGTGGTGGACCAACACTCGACCTTGTCATTTTAGGGCGTCATTGACTTCCTTAATTTGAAAAATTAAAAATATAACATAAATAAATATGGAAAAATAACGCTGCACTAGACACGCCTGTTATCTACAACTCTGTATAATGTTTTTCACAAAATTCCACCATTTGCATACCAAACGAGTGGAACAATGCAAACATATTCATTATTTTTTGGGAAAAATATAACATACCAACCTTAGAAGAATAGGTCATTTTTTGGGATTTATGCTTAGTTTCCAAAAATAAAAGTTATATATTCTGGAAGGTAATCCGATTTTCCACGTTTCATATTCTACACCATATTCCAAAATGTTGTGTAGGTACCTCTAATATTGTTTTTTGACATTCAAATTTCTGTTTTTCCAGAAGTCCATTGCAACAAACGCATCATAAGTGACCAACATTAGCTTGCACTAGACCTTATTTTTTTGAAAAAATATATGTTTTCTATTGGTCATGTAACGAGCGTGGATCCAAATCCTAGGCTCTATCAAACGCCGAGATGGATCAAATCTCTCGAGGTGCAAACCTCTTCTTATGTAACCATTGATTTGATTCAAACCAAAAGACACATCTTTTTATTTAAGGTCCACATATAATTTAATTATTATTAATATTTAATATTAGTTATGGCAAACATATAATAATTTTTATTTTTTCAGGAACCAACAATGCATCATTTCCCCACACATGTTTTTAAAACCATATGCAAGGCCATCCTACAATCATGGGTTGTTTAGGAGGCCTTGCACTGGTCTTAAAACCATTTGCAAGGCCCTCCTAAACCATGTACAATAAAACCATGGGTTGTTTAGGAGACCCTGCACATGTTTTAAAAACCATGTGCAAAGCCTCCTAAACCATGTACAATAAAACCATGGGTTGTTTAGAATGAATTGCACGTGGTTTTAAAACCATGTGCAAGGCCAACATTTTTTTGCAAATAATTCAATTTTGTGTTTTTTTTTTACTGATAATTAAATTTTTACTTTTTAATTTTTTTGTTAGGTAGGAAGATTCCAACATCTCCCCATATTAGATTGTTTTTTGTGGCAGACATTTATTTTGGCCTATTAGAAAATTTATTTTTTATTAATAAAAATAACTTTACAAAAGTGAAATTATTTTTTATTTTGTGTTACAAAATCTCTTCCATAATATTCACTATCACTATTATTTTCTGCCAACATGTTACAAACTTTACATCACCTTACAAGATCTCTCCCATAATATTCACTGTCACTATTATTTTTTGCGGACATGTTACAAACTTTACATCACCTTAAAGGATCTCTCCCATAATATTCACTGTCACTATTATTTTTTGTAGACATGTTACAAACTTTACTAACATTACATCAAGTTACAAAATCTCCCCTATAGTAGGCTCTAGAGCGCCTCTGGGTGCAATTACTTCTAAAGATTAAAATATTACCTTTAATTAATACAAATAAATAAGTTAACAACCTTATTATGAATTACTAAGATGCTATTTCTATAAAAACATATTTCTTTACTTTTAATTTCCAAGATAGTTTTATTATACTTTCAAATATAAAAAAATTAATCATTTAGTTAATGTTTGTTGAAATATATTTGATATTTATAATTTAAAATTTAAAATTCAAAATAATTTTAATTAATTTTAAAAATAAAATTATAAAAAAAAATTGATTATGTTGATAATGATGATGATTTTTAACATCCAGTGAGACCACCCAATTGGTTTATCCTACCTAAATTGTAGCATTTAGATTATGAAATTGAGATTGACTATGGATATACATAGGGCACTCTAAAAGAAAGTGAGATTCTTCCTCAACACTCATATATACACAAAGATATGGCAAATCCTTTCTTCTCAAGTTGTGTTATGAATTTCCTAGCGCCCTCTATTTCACTATAAAGCCCATGGGAGTTTGTTTTTTTCTTGGTTATATTAGTCTTCAGAGAGATATGTTTGATTTTCCAGATTAAGGTCAATGACTTCTAGTTTTGAACAACATACAATTATAAATGGAAATTTGATATTAGATTGTTTAGTTAAGGTGTGGGTCTCATCAATAAGGTGATATATCAATGCCCTCTACAAATGAGATAGTTAAGAGGACACACAAAATCCAACCTCTCATAGCAAACAAAAAAATGATTTTCATTTGCTTTTAAATTTTAAAATGATTTATTTATTGATAATTCATGAGTTTCACATATTGCTATCTTAGAATGTGACAGCACCTATTTATTTGATACTATCATCCTAATTTATTGTAATTGTTTTGATTTGAGCTTAGCACTACTCTTCACAATATATTATATAATTAAATCCTTGTAATTTATGGTAATTTTTATATTTGAGTTTATAAATTTAGTCATTGCCATTAGTTTACTGTTCTTTAAAACTCCTGAATGATTCTTATGATCACGATTCAGACATTAAGATGAAAGGTTCCCGTTGTGACGAGGTAAAAGTTTACTTGAAGCTTAGCGGAAACATAGGAAATGAAACTGTAAATGAGCTTAACAATCTGAATATACCTAAATTGGAGAACTATAAGTAAACTCACATGAAAAATGCAATTACATATATGAGTTATACACCTACATTCAACTTGCTTTGTCTTGTTCAACCATCTGGACTGCCATTTCATGCATTCTTTTGAGGAATTATTTGGTGGAGTAAGTTGTCTAAGTTGTTGTGAGAAGATCCTCCTTTCTCGACTGCTCGCTTGGCGGTTTCCTTCAGTTTTCCAATTCTTCTCCTCATTTGATTTCCTTCCTCTCCTCCTATCAAATTCCTCACCAACACGGCCAACTCTTCTCTCTTCATCGTCTTTTTCAATTGTAATCCTATTTCCCACTCTTCACAAACGAATTTTACAGTTGTATGTTGCTCGGCAAAGAAAGGCCAGCATATCATCGGCACTCCGGCGCTTATGCTTTCCAACGTGGAGTTCCACCCGCTATGAGTTAGAAATCCTCCAACTGATGGGTGTGACAGTACCTTTATCTGGGGTGCCCAATCCACCAACATACCTCTATCTTTTGTTTCCTCGATGAATTCCTTGGGCAATATGGCAGATTCACCCTGCACTATATCTTGCCTTACAACCCACAAAAAATATTGGTTGCTAGAGGCCAAACCCCATGCAAATTCGAGGAGTTGTTCATTAGACAAAACTGCAATGCTTCCCAAACAAACGTACATGACAGAGCATGGATTCCGAGTATCTAACCATGTGAGACAACTACTTTCTTCTTTCCACATACTCAATTCATCCGACGGTCCATGATTGTCCTTGCAATGGAATGACTGAGAGAGCAATAGAGGGCCAATGGCATATACACGGAGGTTAACTGAGAGTGCCTCCAAGACTGGGCCCTCCAGTTCTTCGAATGTGTTAACTATTAGGGCAGCTGCTGATAACGCACCCTGGCCTTCAATCATTCCGAATTGTAGACCGGGATCCGAAATGTCTGTGACTAAGGTGAAGAGGGGAAGGTTCCTCAACCGTAGCGGGGGCATTCCCGGTATGCAAGTTATTCTCACTTCATTAAGATATTCATCGGTGAGGCAGCTTTCATCTGTTCAACATGAAAATTATTCCATCAATATAATACAAAGACAAATTCATCCATTGTCTGTATGAACATATAAAAAATTGAAACTATATACCATTCTTTTGTTACCGGCTCTCATAAGCATACAATTTCATTTTGAATATTGAAAACATTTCGAGTATAGAAACGGGTATAAGCTAAACTCTAGACCATTTGCACCTAAACTCAGGCGAGTATTTTTGGCCAAAACTTCGCTCAAATTGTTCAAAAGATAGTTTTCAGTGATTGGAATCGCATAAATTGGGTGCTCCAAGGGTAATGAGGGTTCTGCAATAAAAATTGTAATTTTTACACTTGAAATCTCATTTTCAACAACAAATTGTGTTACTGGATTCTGACCAAACTTACCTGAAAAGGTGCAAATGGTCTAGAGATGAAAGCAGATGCTTAGATTGATAGTGTAGTATGTATATTTTCAAACATATATATTTATTTTTAAAAAATATACTAAAAGTTAATAGGGATCAAATTTCTCTATGTGTTTCACATAAAGAATGTAATGCAATGTTTATAGTTTTAATTCATCTAATTTGTGTATTTTTTTTTACTAGAATCTCCTTAATTTGAGGAGTGGCCTTTGGTCTAGGAAACCATGACCCAGGGGCATCTAAGCCATCAAAATTACCTATAGATCGCACCTAGTCCACACCACACCTAGTCCACACCAAACCAACTCTCAACAGGTTGAATTTTTTATGTATCCTCCCAACTAGCTCACCCCTAAGGGGAATTGAACTTGGGTCACCCTACTCCGAATGAGGTAGCGAAAATTGAGAAAAATGTTATGACGACATGCAAGTGGGCTTTGATCCACACGAGTCATGAAATCAATTAATACAATATCTCTGGGTGGAACCACACATTTGACCACTACCTGAAGGTTCCCCCATGGCATCAGGTTTGACCCTCATTAGAATTAAGCCTTTCCCACAGGTGGAAAACTCATCGCTCTTCACCAATGGATGCAACCCCTTTGGACTTAAATGTTAGGAGGACATGGGGTGGACTTTGATCCATTTATGTGTCTAGTCGTCACAAGATCATACAATCTCTATGCATGGAACCACACATTGGACCACTACCTCATGGTGCCTCTAGCTCCAAGTTCTTCCCTCATTTTGCACCTAAAATTTGGTTAATATTTTTTGGTCACAATTCTGCTGAAATTGTTCTCAAAACGACAGTTTTTGGTAATTGAAATTGCATAATCATATATCATGTTACCAAATTCCAGCTAAACTTACTAAAAAAGAAAAAGTGCAAATAATCTAAAATTTAGGCAACTCCATCTCCATAATTATGAATTGGTACAATATAAAAAGAATAAAATTTAGATTTGGTTATGCTATTTACAAACCATTAATAAGATTTAGATTACACACCCTATCTTTTTTTTTAAACATTTTGTTTGGTTAAAAAATTTATAAAAAAATACAAGTATTTTTATGAAAAAATCTTTTGAATAGTTGAAATCCTTTTTATCACCTAATTTTATATTATTGATTAAAATTATTAATAAATAGTTACAATTTCATCAATGTAAAATAACATTTAACATATTTCGATAAAATATTAATTTACACACTACATTTCTCTCTCATATATTGTAATATTATAAATAAGGTACAACATGTCATTCTATTAAAATACACTAATATAAAAAAACTAATTATGCCAAATTGCATCCTTCCAAAGGAAAATTTTGCAAGCTAAGAGGTGGGATTTGGGAGTTCAACCAAGATTCAACCATATTAAAACAGAGACTCTTGTAAGAGGGAATCTAGCAGTCTTAAAACTTGAACAAAAGGGAGGGATTGACATATGCCCAAAATGAAACCCTTCCTTTTCTTAGACTGATAGAAAACAAACTACCTAAAAACCTATATACAAGCTTAGAATGAAACTACCAATAGTTGATTTATCAATGTGTGAGGTGTTGAAGAGGAACTTCATTGGACTTGGTCATAGTGAGTTGCATGCAAAACGGTGACCACATCAAGCTCAATGAAGTGAGGCTTCGCTTAGGGCTTTACTGAGTGCTCCCTTGTTTTCTTTGTGACTTTGAACTTACTCACACAAATCTTGTGAGGAGAATTTTCTTAGCTTTGATAACCTTCATGTGGTAGGAAATGTCCCTAAGGGGAATTATCTCAGAAAGAATTGAATCTAGCGAGACCATATCCAGGTCAATGAAGTGAGGCTTCGCTTAAGAATTTGTTGACTGCTCGCTTGTATCTCTTGTGATTTTAAACTTAACTCCCATAAATCTAGAAAAGAGAGTTTACTTAGCTTCGATAACCTTCATATCATAGGAAATGTTGTTGAGGGGAATTATCTTAGAATGAATTGAATCTAGTGAGATCACATCCAAGTCAATGAATTGAGGTTTCTCTTAGGACTTTACTGAATTCTCTCTTGTTTTCCTTGTCATTTTGAACTTGACTCCCACAAATCTAGAAACGAGACTTTTCTTAGATTTTATAACCTTCACGTGATAGAAAATGTCCCTAAGGGAAATTATCTCATAATGAATTAAACCTAGAAAAGAGAGTTTGCTTAGCTTCGATAACCTTCATGTCATAGAAAATGTCCTTGAGGAGAACTATCTCAAGATGAATTGCACCCAATTGACCTAGGAGGTATCCATATAAGATTCCCCTCTCTTCGTGAAGGTTTTCCCACGAGGTCTTGACAAACTAGTAATGATCTAGGGTTCCATCGTAGATGAAAATCCTCTCTCCGGTGTTCCCAAGATCTAGATTACACTCTTCGAAATTCTCAATTCATTGATTTTGGAGTGAGGGATTTTTCCTCTTGCATCTCCATCTCTGCAGTTTCAATTTTTTTATTAACTTTGTCCTAGATTGAATTGAAAAAGAAGTGGGTCATGCACCTGGCCCTCTTGATATCCTGTGACTTTTCTTGCTACCCATACTCCTTTGAGGCTTTGTGGCCTCACCTCATATACATACCCCCAATTTCACAGTGGATGTAGCTTCCAAACCTCTTCTATCCGCACTTAAAAATGAGTACCGAAAAATGTATCTTTGTCCAAGAGAAAGGACCTTGGGCTTCAGACATAATAATAATTGAGACCTCCCTAACGTAGCAAAAGTAGGCATGTCTAGCACAACCACGACACCCTGGTCACTTCGGTGACTAGCTGAGTTGTTTGGCACTTCCTGGGAATGCCTTGAGGGCGAGGCCAGCTCAAGTGTTCAGCGACAGACTACGACTTTACTATACGAAAACCACTTTGCATAACACTTTTCTCGTTTATCAATTTACTTGTGAGCTATTTTAACTAGCTTTCATACTTAAGCAAATTCTTACAAGCACATATCATCAAGTAAATAAAACACAAGTCTTAAAGGTGGGGTTGTGACCAACCCACGAATGTTTATACTAACCATTGTTTTTACAACAGGTGGAGTTTCCAAAACCCACACAGCTCCTGGTTGGAGCTACCCAGCTAGAACACAACAATTACAACTTTAAAACAACGAGTGAGTTGACCCCTCTACGGGCATCCAACTCTTAGCGATTATCGATGGACATATCCCTTGGATGTTTCTCCCGAATTGAGACTCTACAAGAGATCCAACGTCTTCCAAGGTCATTTCTCTCATAACTCAAGATGCGTTTGAGTTAACCTTTGTAGGGTTGTGCTTGCGTTGTAGCTCGCAGACTTAGAATGCCTCCCAAGTCCCGACTCGCTCCCAAAAATGCACATTGATGCCCTCTTCTTCGATTCCTTTCCAACAAGTGAATTCGCTCTTTTATACGTGTCATTTGGGCAGGTTCTACCCAAGGTGGGTGCGCCCATGCTTAGCATGCCCGCCAAGAATCCACATCAGCATCTAACTACCTGGTCTGTGCACTTGTTGGTCGTGGCGTTGGGCACTCCGCTTCCTAGACGCTTGATCCAACTTCCCCACATAATAATATGCACGCTCCTTCGCTTATCCACTTTTGCAGTGGTTGTATCCTTTGTTGGTGCATCCTTCATGGGATGGGCAGGAACTTGGGCAAGTGCGTCCAACTCCCCACCATCGCTCGGCTCCCCAACGCTCTCTTTACTCTAAGTATCCAATGTTGTCCGCGCTTTTGGTACCTGTTAGCCAAAATTGAGCTGACTAAACTTGAGTTTACTGCTCAGTTAATATTAAAAATTAAATATTTTCATGTCGACCTCTTTTTCTTTTTTTTCACTTGTTGGGTGAAACTTGTCTATCTCCTGACTAGACAAGTCTATCAACTTTGGTCTTCCTTTCGACTCGACTGATTTACTTCGACTTACTTGTCAGTTCTACTGACTGATTTTACCTCGACCATTGTCACTTTGAAGTCGGATGACTTTGACCTCTAAGTCCGCTCACCTCTTCGACCTCTCAAGTCGGCTGACCTTTTCGACCTCTTAAGTCAACTTACTCAACCAACCTTGTCGGTTCACTTTGGTCGAAATCTACAGAGTATGATTCTTAGTCTAAAATACTTAAGAAATTACAAATGTTTTCACCTGTGAGTAGGTTGAAGTAAAATGGACACATTGACAAAACCAAACAACTTATAAAAACATATGCCCAAATATGTAGGAAGACTTGAGTCGACCAATGTGCCGCAAAACTTGGAACTTTCACGCAGTGAGAAATTTATGGGTTCTTTGATCTTTCACTTCACTGGTAAATGTAAACAACATTTACACAAGTAAATATGGAAATATTGTGCGGCCAAATAAACATGCATTCAACCATAAACTATTTCATATATATAACTATGCGAAAATAACGAAGGTATTACAAACTTGTCTGTTCAGACTTGTCGGCTCATCGACTGATCCTTTTACAGAGCTTCAGCTCTTCGACTGAATCACTTACACAGAAGCTTGAGCTTCAACTTCTCTTTTCTCACCCTGGAGTTCTCTCATGAGTTATGCTGTCTCATTGTCTATTGTCTAACTTGATTTACAATTTGCTTCTTCTATTTATAGGCAACCTGAAAATTGCTTCTACATGGGTCGACTAAATCACCATTAAAGACTGTAATAACCATCTACCTAACAACTTAGCTTCAAAAAAAAAAAATTCCACTAGTTTACATTACCGAATCGTGGATTCTTCCCTGTTTTCAAACTAACCGATAAGATCTTGACTAATACAGACTCTGACAGAGTCGGATGAGAGCCAGGTACAGATCTACGAGTGATTAATATTGCAAACACTCCCCCTTAATTATGAGCAGATGGGGATTTTTAAAAACAAAATTTACAAAATGTTTCAGAGCTTAGACATGCTCTGTTTATGACAGAGTTCACTGTGGAGAACTTGTCATTCCAAGATAACTATGCAGATACTTGAAAGTATCCTTTGCCAATGGTTTTGTAAATATGTCTACAAGTTGATCTTCAGAGGTCTGCAAAATTCCAAACAAATTTCTTTGTTGTTCACCAACTCTCTTATAAAATGAAACCTTGTGTCAATGTGTTTGGTTCTCTTGTTAAACACATGATTCTTTGATAATGCTATGGCTGAATTGTTGTCGTAGAATATGGTTGTCAGTTCTTGATGGTTCTGTGACAAGTCTTTTAACACTCTCCTCATTTAGACTGCTTGACATGCAGCACTTGACGCTGCAGCATACTCTGCTTCAACTGAAGACAAAGTTACTATGGGTTTTTTCTTTAAATCTCATGAAACAACACCTGTACCAAAATGAAATGTGTACCTAGATGTGCTTTTCCTGTCATCTATGCTGCCTCCATTGTCACTGTCAGTGTAGCCAATGAGTTTAAAATTTTCTAAGGTTGAATACATAATACCAAGGTCTTTTGTGCCACTTACATACCTCAGAATTCTTTTACCTGCTTTCCAATGTGAGTCTTTTGGTGACTCCATGAACCTTGAAATCAGACTTACTCCATACATGATGTCTGGTCTTGTCGTTGTCAAATACATAAGGCTTCCAACAAGCCTTTTGAACATCCTAGGATTGACAATGGATACTTCATCATCTTTGCTTAATTTTAAACTTGTTATTACTGGTGTTGGGGCTGTCTTGCAATTAGACATGTTAAATATTTTTAAAACTTCACTTGCATACTTTCTCTTTGATATAAAAATACCACTTTCAGACTGCTGAACTTCAATGCCCAGAAAAAACTTCATAAGCCCCAGATCAGTCATTTCAAATTCACTTTCCATGACTGCTTTAAAATCTGCTATGCCAAAATCACCAGTAAATATTAAATCATCTACATACAAGAAGAATATTAACATCTTACCTTGCTCATCCACTTTGGTGTACAATGTTGGTTCACTTTCACTTCTGTGAAATCCATTTTCAGTGAGATAGGAATCAATCTGACTGTACCAAGCTCTAGGATCTTGCTTCAACCCATAGAGTTCCTTTTTCAGCCTGTACACTTTATGTTCTTGACTTGGAACTTCATACCCTTGTGGCTGTTCCACATATACTTCCTCTTCTAGATAGCCATTTAGGAATGCCAACTTGACATCCATTTGATGAATATGCCATTTGTTTTGTGCAGCTATCGACAAGATTGTTCTGATTGTATCCATGCGTTTAGCAGGTGCAAACGTTTCATTGAATTCTATGCCGGGTTGTTGTGTGAACCCTCTTGCTACCATTCTTGCTTTGTGCTTTTGCACATTCCCATCAACATCTTGCTTTGTCTTTTAAATCCATTTGACATTGATTACATCCTTGTCTTTTGGTACATCAACCAATTCCCATGTCTGGTTCTTCTTAATGCGTTCTATTTCTTCATCCATGGCTTGTGCCCATACTTCTTCTTCAACAGCTTCTTTAAATGTTAGTGGATCATATATAGGGAAAAATAATGCAAAGAGAGAGAATTAATTTGGTGTACCAGCTTCATATATCTCTCGTAGACTTCTTGTCTTCACCGGTTCTGTCGATGTCGACCTTGACGAAATGCTTGATGGAGTCTGTTATCCTCTTGGTGTACTTGTCAGTGTAGCTTGAGTTGTTACTTGTGTCGATGGTCCTTGTGCTGAACCATGTCTTGGTGTCATGGGAGTCGATGGTGCTGCGACCGGTTGACTTACATGTGGTATTTGAACCACTTCCTCTTCCATATCATCATTGTTGACATTCAACACAATCTTGACATTTATGTCGACGGTTCCATCCCATGATTCATTCTCGACAAATTGAACATCTCGACTGATTATCACTTTCCTTGTGACAGGATCATACAACTTGGATGCTTTTGTGTCTTCAGAATAGCTGACAAAAATAAAATTTTGCCCCTTCTTGTCTAGCTTCCTTCTCAACTCATATGGAACATGAGCATATGCAACACAAACAAAAACTTTTAAATGAGAAACACTATAATTCATACCTGTCCATGCTTCTTGGGGAACTTTGTTCTTCACACTCTTTGTCGGACACCGATTCATAATGTAAACGGCAGTTGCGACTGCTTCACCCCAATATTCATTTGGCAAATGCTTGGTTGCCAACATGTTGCGTGCCATCTCCATGATGGTTCTGTTATTTGTTTCAACAATATTGTTCTACTAAGGTGTATACCGTGCAGTGAATTGTTTTTGTATGCCATGGGTCTTGCAAAAATTTAGAAATTCATTTGAAACATATTCACCTCCTCTGTCAGTCCTTAAGATCTTGATGCGATGTCCACTCTGGTTATCCACGAGTGCCTTGAACTGCTGAAAATAACTGAATGCATCAGATTTATGTTTCAAAAAATATACCCATGTTTTTCTTGAGTAGGCATCAATAAAAGTTTACTTGCAGTGACCAATGGATGATGTCTGCATTGGACCACAAATATCAGAGTGCACAATTTCAAGTGGTGTGCGTGCTCTATAATACTTTTCGACTGGAAAAATCTCTCTGTGTTGCTTGCCAAAAATGCAGCCTTCACAAACCCTCTCTGGTATGTCGATCAGTGGCAATCCTTTCACCATATTCTTTATGTGCAGTAGCTTCAGCCCACCAAAATTCAGATGTTCAAATCTAAAATGCCACAACCAGGATTCATCCCGAACTTATGTCTGAAATGCAGCTCACAAATTAGCGCTACAATTTTCTTTCTTATCGAGGAGCTCGACTGTTTCTTCACTTTCTGCCTTGAATGCAGCTCCTGTGTTTGTCTTCCCTTTCATGTTGGGAACTATCCTCAATGGAAACAAACGGTTGCTTGTCATTGGCACTTTTGCTATCAACTGGTTGCTTGGATGCTTGTCTTTAATCACACAGTGATCATCTTCCATGTAGACTCTGTAGCATTTTTGTATCAACTGTCCAATGCTTAACAAATTATGTTTCAGACCTTTGACATGATAGACATCAGAGATATACTTACTCTCTCCCTGTTTGGTTAGAATATCACCAGTGCCTTTTCCTAAAACAGTAACTTGGACATTGTTTCCAAGTGTAACATCAGTTTTAATTGAATTGTCTAGACTGGAAAACAAATTTAAATTACCAGTCATGTGGTTGCTGCATCCTGAATCTAACTACCATATGTCATGTGGACTTTCTTGAATAGCATTGCATTCAAGTGGAGATGTCGATGCCATTAACATTGCACTTGTCGAAGTGCTGGTGTTGGTCGACTGAATTGGGATTTGCCTTCCTTGGTCATATTGTTTCTTCCTGCATTCATATGCATAATGACCAAACTTCTTACAATAATGACATTGGATTTTTTATTTATGAAACCTATGGCCACTTGGCTGACTTGGGTTCTGATTATCTCCTCTACCATCGACATTTACAGGACTTCTGCCTGATCCTCCTCTTGAAGAACTTCTTCCTCTACCTCTGAAGTTGTTTCTCCCCTTGCCTCTACCACGGCTTATGGATGACTGTGCTGCGAATGCACCTTCCAATGATGTTTGTGTTTTGTTGAGTCTATGTTCATGATTGACGAGTGAAGCTTGCAGCTCGTCAATGGTAAATGTCGACATGTCTGTGTGTTCTTCTAAGGTCACAATCAAATTTTCAAATCTTTGGGAAAGAATTCTGAGAATTTTTTCAACAACCCTTCGGTCTTCTAAGGCTTCTCCATGAGATTTTAGTTGGTTTATCAACCCAACAACTCTGGTGTAGAATATGTCTACATTCTCTGAATCTTTCATGGATAGAGATTCAAAATCTCTTCTCAGAATCTGCAGCTTGGATGTCCTTACCTTATCCAAACCTTGATAGGCGGTCTCCAATGTATCCCATGCCTACTTAGCATTAGTTTTTGCTGCTACTCTTGGGAGTATGCTCTCCATCTTTTCCATCTTTCTTCCTCTGTTCCCTCAACACATCTTTCTCAGCCAGTGTGAGATTGTTATATGCTGTCATGTCTGCTAGTTCTGCATAATCATGCTGGACTATCTCCCAGACATCTTGACCTATGAATAAAGCCTTTATTGTTAAAAACCAATATTCATAATTCTTTCCTGTAAAAATTGGAGTTTGCAATGAACCAGAAGTGGAAGCCATTTTAATTTTTAATTAACTTTCCTTAGAAAATTAATTTCCACCTTTTAAGACAAGATTTCTTTCCTAAACCTTGCTCTGATATAAATCTTGCTATGATACCAGTTAGCCAAAACCGAGCCGACTAAACTTGAGTTTACCGCTCAGTTAATATTAAAAATTAAATATTTTCACGTCGACCTCTTTTTCTTTTTTTTCACTTGTCGGGTGAAACTTGTCTATCTCCCGACTAAACAAGTCTATCAACTTTGGTCGGCCTTTCGACTCGACTGATTTACTTCGACTTACTTGTCAGTTCTACAGATTGATTTTATCTCGACCACTTGTCACTTCGAAGTCAGCTGACTTCGACCTCTAAGTCGGCTGACCTCTTCGACCTCTCAAGTCTTCTGACTTCTTCGACCTCTCAAGTCGGCTTACTCAACTGACCTTGTCGGTTCACTTTGGTCGAAATTTGCAGAGTATGATTCTTAGACTAAAAGACTTAAGAAATTACAAATGCTTTTCACCTGTGAGTAAGATGAAGTAAAATGGACACATTAACAATTCCAAATAACTTATAAAAACATATGCCCAAATATGTAGGAAGACTTGAGTCGACCAATGTGCCGTAAAACTTGGAACTTTCACGCGGTGAGAAATTTATGGGTTCTTTGATCTTTCACTTAACTGGTAAATATAAAATACATTTACACAAGTAAATCTGGAAATATTGTGCGGCCAAATAAACATGCATTCGACCATAAACTATTTCATATATATAACTATGCGGAAATAACAAAGGTATTACAAATTTGTCTGTTAAGACTTGTCGTTTCACCGACTGATCCTTTTACAGAGCTTCGGCTCTTCGACTGAATCACTTACACAAAAGCTTGAGCTGCAAAATTCCAAACAAATTTCTTTGTTGTTCACCAACTCTCTTATAAAATGAAACCTTGTGTCGATGTGCTTGGTTCTCTTGTGAAACACATGATTCTTTGATAATGCTATGGCTGAATTGTTGTCGCAGAATATGGTTGTCTGTTCTTGATGGTTCTATGACAAGTCTTTTAACACTCTCCTCATCCAGACAACTTGACATGCAGCACTTGTCGCTGCAACATACTCTACTTCAACTGAAGACAAACTTAATATGGGTTGTTTCTTTAAATCCCATGAAACAACACCTGTACCAAAATGAAATGTGTATCCAGATGTGCTTTTCTTGTCATCTATGCTGCCTCCATTGTCACTGTCAGTGTAGCCAATGAGTTTAAAATTTTCTGAGGTTGAATACATAATACCAAGGTCTTTTGTGCCACTTACATACCTCGGAATTCTTTTACTTGCTTGCCAATGTGAGTCTTTTGGTGACTCCATGAACCTTGGAAGGCGTTGGGTGCCCCCTGTTCAAATCGTACAAAACGTCAGATAGATAGCTTACTTTGTCCATGAGCCCCACTTAGCATACTTGGTCGTTCCATCGTTTTGGGCAATGTGCTTCTCACCATGCCACAATTTAGTCAACCAAAAATCATTCTTGCCCACTTGGGCGCCCAAACCACAGTCTTGGGTAGGAGCGCTTGGCTCCTTTGGGCGTGAAGCTGACATGCCTTAGGAAGCTTGGTCCAATGGTTGTAACAATTGGCACACAAGGGAAAATCCCAAGCAGGCTTCAACATAATGATGACGATTTCGGTTTGAAACTTGGTACAGCCTGAACGCGTAGAAGGTTGTCTGACAAATTTTATAGAAAACCTAGTGTTCAAAATTGTTATAGAACATGATTGAAGCGTTCTTGATATCTAATAAGAATTTTGAAAAATAAATTAAAATTAGATTTAATTATTCTAGACCTATACAATATGTAGTCACCTTAACTTGTTAAAATGAAATGTGCACAAAAAATACAAACATTATTCAATGAACAAACATCTTACATCCCTCGAAGAGTGTAGAAGGGTCGTTGGATGAAATTATCCAACTGTCTTCCCTTACGAGGGTTATTTAGTCGAGGCACACAATAACCCTATCTGCAAAATAAGTTTCGCGGAGGGAAGGAGCCTCGGTCTCTATGGCGTCATCCCTCATCAAAATTTCACACGTAGGGATCCTTGCTTCGTACCCAGCTTTCATAGCCCGGCTTGGAGCCTTGGAAGTTGGAGCCTGGAGGGCTCGATCTTCTGTGCAGCTTAACCATTACGACGACGAACTGGAGTTAATGGCCCCCTTCTGCTTCTAGATGCGGCTTGTCCGAAGAGAGACAGTTGTTCGTCCGTCTCATCGCTGACACCCTCATTTCCGGAGTAGTATAAGCGCTAACCAAAACGCCCTCAACCCGCCGGAATTTGGCAGACCAATTTTGGTCTAAATCATAATCGCAAGGATTTAAATCGTAATTTCAATTATTTGTGTGGCTTTAAAATCAACGAATTATTTCAGACGGTCCAATAAAATTCATAAAATTACGCCAATAGTGAATTTAACAGCAAAAATTTGAGCGATTTTGATAAAAAAATATTGGCCGAAAAAGCGATTTGGTTGGTGTTTATCCTACGCGCTCATTTCCCACGCCGATGTCAGAGATCCATCGCTTACACGGAGTTACACCCTCATTTCGCACGCCGGTGTCTGCGGTCATGCTCGTGACATGCATGATGCACCCTACTTGGTGGTATATAATATTTATTAAAAAAAACAAAATATTATCAACGCTACCAGACTAGATTCTAGAAATGCCTTTAAACTCGAGGTTTATCTTTCTTCTCCTTATCCCTTCTCAAATGCATGTTTTCCCTAACTTTTTGTGCACGGGAAGGCCTACACATTTCGAGACAACCCTAGTTTTTTTTGGCTTCCTCACGGCATCAAACTGCGCGTCAGTGATGTGAGGATATGGCCATGCTTATGGCAGAATGAACATCTGAAAGGGGTGTCCCTTATTGGGATTTTGACATTATATGATACATAACGGGTAAAAGTCCCAATCTCTTCCATTTCCAAACGATAAATAGGCAGATCCGTTTTAGCTCAGATGCCGTTATGAAACACAAGTATAAATCTCTCAGTGCTTCATAAATCTGACATCATTTTAAGAAAATTGATCAATCACTGAAATATTAAATCATAGTGATCAATATCCAATTAAGATCGGTACATAATCGATCAATTGTCTAACAGTCGACCTATGAATCTGTCACAATCAATTCATGTAATAGATTCACAACTTATGCTGCAAGACTTAAATTTAGATAGATCTCCGACCTCTGGGCTGGTTGCAGGATGCAGCGTGATTGGTTCTGGGGATACAATTAACTTGAAAAAAATAGCTTATAATTACTAGTACAATCGACTAAGATGTTAATATTTGTTACGTACCTTTGAGAGGAAGATATCCTTTGTCGATGAGCAGAGGGATGCTGAAAAAAGCCGTGAAACCGAACGCACTGGTCGGCCAGAACACTACTCTCGGAACACCATAGTCGTTTGCAATGTACTGCATCTTTGATAAAAGTCCATCCGACACTATAAAGGTGACTGGAGGAACGTTGTGAAGTTCGCGGAGCTTCTCCATCAACTTGCCCAAATGAATATGAGCGTTAGCCGCCATGGATTCGGCGAGCTCTGGAAGATTTTGATATTGGCTACCGAATTGTTGGGGAGGCAGGCCATCCGGCACAGTTTCGAATCTTATATTCATATGACTCTTATTATCCATCATGGAATCATCATCGGTTGTAATTAACCCACATTCAACAAGGCGCGCTTGTACAAATTCGGTGTTGACGAAAGTGATATAGAACCCGCAGGCGGACAAAACCTTCGCAAGATTCATGAAAGGCTTTATGTGGCCCTGCAACGGAAATGGAAATAACAGGGCATGGAGGGGCCGCTGATCAACTGAAACTGACTGCGCTGATTCCATCTGTTCATTCATGGATGGAAGCGCTGTGAGAAGGATCTGAATTTTGGAAAGAACGCAGCGATGCAGAAGTATTTATAGAGATTTTCCACAACATAATTCAATTCATTAAGATGCGTGCATGTAGATCAGATACATAAAACTAACGGCTATAGATATTGTTGACCCTTTCGAAAGGCGTACAAATTAATGACGTGAGCATCGAGATCTTATCTCCTCCTTTCACGGTCTTTGGTCATTGAAATCACGTTGCAGAGTTTAAATTATGTTTCTGATATATTATTTTAAGATCTTCGATAGCGAATATCTGGAATGCCGATTAAATTAGAATAACTTATCAGATGAAATCATAAGCTAAGTCAGTGCTGTTTCATTTAAAACTTGCAAAGTCAACGAATCCTTGACCCTAATGGCAATTTTGATTATTCAAACCAAGTTGCAGATTTTATAGCATGTTTTTGAGGTATTATTACTTTATGATACTGGATAGCTAATATTTTGGAATAGCTAATAAATAATAGATTCCGAGATGAAGTGATAAAATTAAGTCAATGCAGCTTTGTTTGATAAAACCCCTTAAAATGCTAATGAACCGACGCTTGAGCCCAATGACATGGAGTCACCGTTCAGTATCATATTTTAAGACCCGATTACACATTTATTAGATGAATGAAATATAGCTTTCTGATAACTCAATTAGAGTTATGTATTTGTTCATGTGATGTTTGTTTTCGCATGACCTTTTTATGTGTAACTCAAGCAATCTCTATGCCAGACCAAAAAAAACTTTGTTTTAATTTGAAACCCTATCGAATTTAGAATAAAGGAAAAAGGAGACTCTTGTAATAAAGTAAGAATTTTTCATTAACATTGTGGATTTTCTTTTTAAAGAGAAAAAGGAACGCTCCAAGCCGCTAACAAGCTTGATTAACTAAGTCACATGGAGATAAATGTTTTAGGTCGGGTCACTCTTAATGTTGGATAGGAGATAATCAACATGAGCTGAGTTGCTAGCACACTAGGCCTTCATTTGGTTTTTTATTTTTATTTTTATGATTTGAACTTGGGTTTCCATGATATTGTGGAACTTTATATTTACAAATATTTAGAAAGCATTTTTTATGATTCTTTTTAACTCATGGATTTGATAGAGGTATACAGAAGGTTTAACTAGAATTTTACATCATTTATTTGAAAGACATTAAATAGACGAAACCTTTGTTGTTATTACATCTCAATAAAATTCATGACATGATTTCGATCTGATTACAATAATCTCGAAAAGTTCTCTAAAGCTATCTAGTTGAAGAAATATGTCTAGATGTAACTAGCAGTTACCTTTGGAACACATAACACATCTCATTCTAGTGTTTTCTTAAAATATTCCAACACTCCCCCTCAATTACTCTTACTAACATTTCTACATACCATATCAATACAATTCACAATACCTCCATGGGCTTACAAGAAAATAAACTTTATAACATGGTTGCGTGTTAAATCCTCAGCCTTATCTAGGCTTACAAACAACTCACAATTTTTTTTTAATATTTTACCTTCTTTTTGTTAGATTTTATCATTTGAGCAATATGATCTTAGGATCTTATGTGACAGAATAACATGCATAGCAAAAATCACAAGAGACAAGAGACACAAACAATTTTCCTCGGGGAAACCATAAAGGAGAAAAACCCGCAACTTTCTCAGAGATAGAAGGAGCACCAATGGCAACAATAAAACCCAAAGACAGAATAGATGATCTCTAATAGCTGTTCTCTCTCTCACTTGAGAGAGCTTCTCCTCTCTCACTCATGCGCCCTAGTTGAGTGAGTGTGTGTGTAATAAATAGAGAGGCTCACTCTCTATTTATATTCTTTTGTTCACTTAATATTTGACTCTGTTATGTAGGCTCGAGTAACCACAACCAGGGTACTAATGACCCGACTTACATTAACTCACCAGGGCTGACTTCTCTAGAAGAGTCTAACAACCCTAGTGCCCCACAACTATAGGGACTTTAACCCTTGATCAATAAGGAGGGTTACCCTCTATGACTTTACAAGACTTGTTTGCATTATTGATTCTCCCGATAGGAACATCGGGGTATGACATGACTCAATTACATTACTGATACTTCCCGATAGGAACATCGAGGTACAATACATAAGATATACAAGTGAATACATTCTGAAGTTACAAATACATAAACACTCCCTCTTAACTAGGAAGGTATTCTCTTGACACAATTCATAAGCACAAGTCTTCTTCTTTGGATCAAGTTTGGATCTGGATCATCACTGGATCATCATCAAAGCTGGATCATCACTGGATCATCATCAAAGTTGGATCATCACTGGATCAACATCAAGTCTGGGTCATCACTGGATCAACATCATCACTACTTCTGCTATCTTGATCAAAGGTGATATCTCTTAATTCCTTTCGTCATAGGAAGTTCTATAGAGCCAGCCCTTTTTCATGCTGGTTGTAGGCCTATCCTCCATGTAGGTCTTTATGTTCTTCAACACTTATATTTGACCACATGTCAAAAAGGCCCACCCAGGACTTATATCTGACCATGGGGGGAACACATCCATCACTATGTCAGAAAGGCACGCCCAACAGTCACATCTGACCATGGGAGGAACACATCCAACACCATGTCAGAAAGGCCCAACACTTACATCCGACCATGGGAGGAACAAATCCAAGAACCATGTGGAAAAGGCCCAGCGCTTACATCTGACCATGGGAGGAATACATCCAAGAACCATGTTGGAAAGGCCCAACACTTACATTCACCAGCATGATAGGACACACCTACTATCATCTGTGAAAAGGTCTAGCACTTACAACCATCGGCATGATATGACACACCTACTATCATCTGTGGAAGGGCTCAGAACTTACAACCATCAACATGATAGGACACACCTACTATCGTATGTGGATGGGCCCAACACTTACAACCAGTGGCATGGTAGGACACAACTACTACCATCCATGGAAGGCCCCAGCACTTACAACCAGTGGCATGGTGGGACACAACTACTACCATCCATGGAAGGGCCCTATACTTACAACTGATCATGTGGGATCCAATCCCATAGTCATATCAGAATGGCTCTGCACTTATATATGATCATGTGGGAGCCAATCCCATAGTCATATCAAAATGGCTCTGCACTTACAAATAACCATGGAAGGAACCAATCCTATCACCATATCAGAAGGGCTCATGGACTCATCAGTTCCCCTTGGAAGGAACCTCGATCTGGAGAACACCAAGCTTCTCCCTAAAGTACTCAAACTTCACTTTGGCCATTTCTAGCATAGAATCACATCAGGACTGATTACGTTTAAGCAACCTCCGAGCTTCTCCAGGATTTATGCTCAGGCAACTTGTCTTACCGACTATGCTAGAACTCCCTCTTTCGAGAGATCTCGATATGGATCACAAACCGGAGCTTCACTGCTTCTCTCTGCATCACACAAAAAATGCAAGTCAGATCAATCAAATCAAATAGTATTTTTCAAAAGAAACATACTACCTCATAAATAGCAAGTGGCAACATATTGTTCCTCGGTTATACTCAGCGCCATGTAGGACTCCATCCTTCCAAACCAAGAGATCACACATGATCTCATACTGAAGTAGCACCTTGAAGTGCTCTTCCTATCAATGGAACTGCCTACCCAATACGATTCCACATAACCCTCCAGGTTAATATTCTAATTCATATCATACTTGAGCCCATACTCAGTTGTACCCTTCAGGTACCTCGCTACATGCTTTGCAACCATTAGGTGAACATGTCTCAATGTGTTCAAAACAAAGCAAATATCCGGTCTCATATTCGCTAGGTACATCAATGAACAAATCATCTGACGATACATCATGGCATCAATTGACTCTGATGAAGCAACACTTAATAGCTTCAGGTTCGATGCCATAGGTGTGGTCATGGCCTTGCAGTCCATCATCCTAAACCTATTCAGGATCTCTACTGCATTCTTCCCTTGACCCAGGGAGATTCCATCCACATTTTGTCACATCCCCATGCCTAGAAAGTAGTGCATCATATCCAAGTCCTTCCTCTTGAACTCGACAACAAGTCTCCTTCTTGCAATTTTAATGAGTTCTTCTTTTCTATCAGGAACAAGTCATTGACATATAATAGGAGCCTCACTAGTCTTCTGCCTTCAAAATTGAAGTAAAGGTTGGAATCTACTTTACTCTCAGTAAATCCTAGAGCCATCGGTAAGCTGTCTATCCTGTCGTACCATGCCGAACCTCAAGATCTTCTGCAATTACTCCCTTTGAAGTGGAGCATCATTCTCCCTCTGTCTTTCGTACTCTATGCACTGAAACATTATGTACCAGAGTGACAAGTAGCTTCCTCTGCTACTAATATTCTATGTATCCATCTAGGGTCACTGGATACCAATATCCTCTATCTTGAACCTTTTCAAAAGTTCTTCTCGCACCCATCTGTGAGCTTGTCATTCTCTATAGGCTTTCATCTTCAAACTTGTAACAAAGGTTAAGATCTTCATCAAGCTCCTCATGTATGTGTTATCACATGGGTGTCTTCTGAGCTCATACAAGGCCTTCTTTAATTTGCACACATGATTTTGCCTATCATGTGTCTCAACTCCCACTGGATGCAAATGTCTCTTCAAATTCTATGCCTTCTTTTTGTGAGAAGCCTTGTGCTACAAATCTTTCCTTGTATCCCACGATGTTGTCATCTACTGCATGCTGGATCTTGTAGATCCATATGGAAGATACTATGGACTTCCCTTTAGGTATCGATATTGCAACCTAAACATCATTCTTCTTGAACTCATGCTCTCCTTCCCTGTCTTCTTGGATACTTCTTCATAGATGGAAGGATCTACATCAATGATGTCTCTCAACAGTGTCACATAACTACATTCATCACATTAATCTTCATTCTTGGAATATTTCTCAAACTGTCGTCACTTGTTCTTCAGAACAAGTCTTGTCCTTCTTTTCTTGTAGGCGATTGTATGCGATCTATCCTACAAGTCAAATGCATTAGTTGTATGGTTAGAAACATTTCATAAGGTATATTCATAATGAAAAATTATTTTGCATAAAGATATAATCACACAACTATTTTAGCCAACAAAACATTCATCCATATCTCACGGAAACTTTCTAGTTGCCTTCCATCTCTGCCAGGAAAACATTGATATTGTGCACTAATCCAATATGTCAGCAAAGAGGTTTCATTCTAGATAAGTAGCAATGGAGAGTTGTATAGCACCATGAGCTACTTACCCATCACATGCATATTAGTAGTATACTGTCATTAATCCAAACATTTTATCATGCATAATATATCAACTGAATATAAATCAATGCATAACAAAACAATATCATGAAATGACAATTGAATACTTTGTATTTGTTTCATGGGTAGAATCCTTCTTTCAGCTTCATCGTCTTCTTTATTCATAATAGCATCATTTCTTATCCAATTGCTAATATGGATAAGAGGTTCTTCAAGAGTTGATTCCTTTGTATTCCTCATTGCTTGAGAGATCTTCTTTGGATCGTGAGCGCTTGATCTTCCGTTGCTCATATATTCTCTTCTCTTATTATGGGTAGAGCTTCTTCTTCTGTTCACTCTTCCTAGAGTATGTTGAAGGTAATCACTTCCTTCTGACGTACATTCCTCAAATGAATGAATCCCATGATCATGGGAGGCCATTCAAAGTGGTTATCACAACTTCTGCAATCTCCACTTCTTCTTCTACTGCTTCAAGTTGTTCTTTGAATTGAGAGACCCTTGTAAAGTATGCCTATATGGTCTCTACATTCTGGATCTTCACATTGTCTGTTCACTCTTCCTAGAGTCTAATGAAGGTAATCACTTCCTTCTGGCGTACATTTCTCGAATGAATGAATCCCATGATCCTGGGAGGCCATTCAAGGTGGTTATCACAACTTTTGCATTCTCCACTTCTTCTTCTACTGCTTCAAGTTGTTCTTTGAATTGAGATACCCTTGTAAAGTATGCCTGTATGGTCTCTGCATTCTGGATCTTCACACTCTTCAACTAGTTTCTCAAAGTCATCTTCTGATTTATGTTCTTCCCTTCAAATAGCTTGGTCTAGGAATCAAACATCTCTTTAGGTGTCTTTATGGAAGACACTTATGTTATAAGGTGATCCATGATTGAATCAGCAATGATCTTCTTGACCTTGACCAAGTTCTTCTTTTGTAAGGCTTTAGCCTCATCTCCCTCTGGAACTAGAACCTTTCCACTTATGCAGGTGTGCAATTCATTTTCTTCAAGAATCAGTGAGATCCTATACTTCCATGCTTGGAAGTTGTCAGCCTCACCAAGCTTGTCTTCAATCTGGTGTGATTAGTCATCTTGAAATGAGAACCTCAACTGTAAATAGCAAAAGATTAGATCTTATCGATTTGAGGTGTCCATCCTGGTTCCAGAGCTAGTTGATCTAGGGTTTGTCAAAGAAACCCTAATATTAAAAACTCAGAATCTTTCAGATATAATTGGATATAAATATATACATCTTTAAGGAAATTTTTCCAATGTACTCCTTTTCTGAAAACAATGGAGGGAAGCTCCCAGAAAAGGAAAACCTAGTTTCCCAATTTCTTCTACAGAAATGTCTGATACTATTTCTATGGTATCTACGAAGTTACCACTCCTTTGTGTCTGAAATTTCATAGTGAGGTAACCTTGTCTATCCTCTTACCAACACCATAGGTTTGACCATAATTAGTTTCACAAATTGGGACTTATGATAGGTTTCCCAAGGTAACTTGTTTCAGGATTCTTCAACATAAAGAAGTTGTACGGACTGCCACGTGTCATTGTTTCACATTCGAGGTTTGAAATTTTTACCATAGAAATTAAAGTCTATTCCTTATCTGGAAAATCTTGCAAAATTTCATTTGGATCTTTGTAGCCCGATATATTACAATTCTCCGTAGGTGTCATGTTTAGGGATGAATCCTGGAAGATGATGGAACCTTGAATTGGTGGAATCATATCTCCCAAAATATAGAGAATACGAGATTGAAACTTTTACATAGTGTACATAAGGATTTAATATTCGGACTGTGAAAGTTTCGGCTTCTGATCCTTCTCCAATCTCAAGATATAGAGAATGTACCAAAACTACCAGTTTTAGTATTTTAGGTTTTTTTGGCTTGAGGTCAAACTAGGGTTTGACTTTCCCAGAGTTTCACCCAACCAAAAATCTCAACCCAGGTCTCTAAACTTCGATTTTGATGAGGAGATTAATCCTATGCTGGGCTCACTCAAAAATTCCTCTTTTGTAGAAATTCCTAACTTCCCGCAACAAAAACTGAAAATGCCTGGAATCAAATTTTGCTTCAACAGAAATATGTGCCCTTCAATGGAGAGTTAGCCTAGCCTTCTTTTGCTGATGGATTATGGAGAGAGACCCAAAAAATTAAGAATCGCTATATTCTGTAGCTACACAGTGTCTTCTTCTCAGGTTAGCTCTGATACCATGTTAGATTTTATCATTTAAGTAATCTGATCTTAGGATATTATCTGAGAGAATAACATGCACAGCAAAAATCACAAGAGACAAGAGACAAAAATAATTTTTCTCGGGGAAATCATAAAGGAGAAAACACCGCAACTTCCTCAGAGATAGAATAAGCACCAATGGCAGCAGTAAAACAAAAAGACAGAAAAGATGATCTCCAACAGCTATTCTCTCTCTCACTTGAGAGAGCTTCTCCTCTCTGACTCATGTGCCCTAGTTGAGTGAGTGTGTGTGTAATAAATAGAGAGGCTCAGTCTCTATTTATATTCTTTCGTTCACTTAATATTTGACTCCATTATGTAGGCTCGAGTAATCCTAACTCAATTATGTAGGCTCGAGTAACCACAACTAGGGTACTAATGACCCGACTTACATTAACTCACTAGGGCCGACTTCTCTAGGAGAGTGTAACAACCCTAGTGCCCCACAACTGCGGGGACTTTAACCCTTGATCAATTAGGAGGATTACTCTATATGACTTTACATGACTTGACTTGTTTACATTATTGATTCTCCCGATAGGAACATCGAGGTATGACATGACTCAATTACATTATCGATACTTCCCGATGGGAACATCGGGGTACAATACATAAGATATACAAGTGAATACATTCCAAAGTTACAAATACATCAACACTTTTTCCTATATGCCATACCTTGTATGAAGCATATGTTGGTTTCTTCATCTTTACCCGTGGTCTACTTTTATTCATTATGTATCCCTCGCCATCATAATATTTATTGCTTCTTCTATTCAAATACCATTGAACATATTTAAAGTACTCTTCTCTTCATGAGATGTAATTTCAATCCTCATCAGTATCAACTTTCACTATAAGAATATATCAAAAGCCATCTCCTATACTTATGTTCTTCCATGTTGACACCAATATTCTCAATGGTTTTCTGCAACATCATCAACTAATAATATTACATCATTTCCACAAGGCTCCATATCATAAAAATATCATTACGTTGTTCTTGTTTCAATTCTTGTTTAAATTTCTTTTCAAAATTCTCTTCAATTTGATATCTTTCAACTCTTGTCTAAATTTATTTTCATAATTATCTTCAATCTGATATCTTGCAACTTCTTGATTTTCTTCAATACAGCCACATTCAGAGACAAACATATTATTAAGGATCTCCTTCTTGTCCTCTTCTTTAGTCACTTCTAGGATTTTATTTATCACATCTTCCCCCACTACTATAATGGTAGACACTTCAACATTATTTTCTTTGTGTGCACCTTCACAATGGATCTCATATCATGTAGTGCATCACCTTCTAATTTGCTTAATTTCCACTTATGTGACCTCCAAAGGTATGATTATTTCAATACTTTCCGTTTTTTTTCTTGACAATAAATATTGTTATATGTCTTGTCCATTATCTTTTTTAGATTTTTCCATGAAAAAACCAAAAATATCATGGGCAATTCATATAACTGTGAAATCCTAAATCATCTTGCTATATGTCTTTCATCAAAACATTATTTATCTATGTGTTCATGTTTTATGATTTGTTTCTCTTTATCATCTTCAAATTTTTCAATAGATTCAATGGTTTTACTCCTTTTCTTTTGTCCTTTTGTTTCCATGGAAATTCCATCTTTGTTACTTACAACCACAAGCAGGTGTCCTCTCCATTCATCAAATCCTAAACCAATTTAATCTCCTTTCTCGTTTTGATGACTTCTTATTCATTAAGGTATTCCTCTTCATTATGTTTCCCCTCATTTTCAATTCTACACCTATTCATTTGCTTAACAATATATGTTAATTCATCCTTCATAGAATTTTCCTAAGCGCTTAAATATTTTGTGATATGTTGTACTTCATGTCATTTAGGACTAATTACAACATCTTGAAAGTTATCTAAACCTTCAAAACACTCACGAGGTTCATCAAATTTTACATCGTGATCAACAATAATGTTGTCCTCTTCCTCATTTATAGAACCTACATGATTGTATTATTCATGTGCAACATCAACATGGATCCTTTTTTATTCATGTGCATCTCCTACATGGCTACAGTTCACCTCATTTCCAATCTTGTCCTCAATTTTCTTTTCAATCTATCTAGAACCTACAATGTTTCCTTCCCCATTCATTATACCTACACAAACAACTATCCAAGATTATGAAACTAATCGATTACTTCCATGGGCATTCTCTTCAACACTTATTCTTTCTCAACTTCTTCATGGTTTTCTTCTTCATTGAGGAATTCAACATAGGATAGGATTGATCTTGATCCCCCATTTGATTTTTCATCCTTTGAATTTATAAAATTAGGAAAAATGATAGCTTTATTAGCTACGTCATCTTCATTTGAACAAAATGTATCCTCAGATTCTTTTAACTTTAGAAAATTGTGTGAGCTACAACACATTTTCAACTTCAATGTCTGGCTTACATGTCATGGCTTCAAGGAGTTCACATGGAAAATATGCAATATTTCATTTATCAAATTCCATCTCATCATTTGTGAGGTATTCATTAACCATAACCTCCATTCTATATACCTCATCTGTGAAATTGCTCTCATATAGTTCCTCACAAGTAATTCTAATTTCATGTTTGGCAAGTGGTATTTCCACTTTCATCATATTTTTTTAAAAGGCCTATCTAGCCTTTTTTATGTTGATTTGATCATATATCTAAATTCTTGGCTTAAATTGTTGCTTCATGTTGTTCTATATTCCTGAGAATTGTCATCAACCCTTCACAATTATCGTGCATGACTTCAATTGTAAAATTCTTTCTTTCCCCACCTTTTACCCCTCTATTGTAACCCATCTAGTAAATTGCTTAATGATCACACTTTCGTGTCAAATAATCTGCACAAGAAAGACAAAATTAGGTACAATCGATCATTTACTCATATTTCAAACACAGCAATGGTAAGGGTGTCAAGTACGACTAATGAATCACTCCATTTTTCATCAAATTGTGACAATCTTCAATTTCTAGTAGAAACCTCTTCCCTGTTCTTCAATGTTTCCAATGAGCTACTACTCTCCTTTTTTTCATTTCAAGAACAACCAACAAATTTTATCGATCTATAGTTCAATAGTTTTGGAACTATTGTTGAGTGATCAAACCTCTCTACAACACGATGCTACAAGAAGAAGCTTGCAATATTTACCAATAATATTCTACACAAATGTTATTTTTTTACGTTCAATTTTTAACATATTAAACTTCCCCTTAGTCGTTACATGGTTCCAACATCTAAATACTCTTTCAAATACTTTTTCCCATCAATCAAAGGTTTATCTTTGCAATTCAACATCAAGCTACCACATTCGTACACCTACCACCCTCGTTACCTACCTATAGGTTGATTTCATAACTTGGTAACACATCCTATTTATGAGACTCATACACTTTACATGAATTCATGGTTTTGCACTGCGACACTACAACAAACATGCCTGATTGATAAAGTTAGTCAAACATAAAAAAATTAATATCACTTATAAACTGAATATTTTTTTCTTACATTTATATTCATGAAAAGTATTTGTTTCCCATTGATCATGAAGTAAGACTTAAAACTACTTCTAATTTGTTAAAAAATTGCCTTTCTCAAATGCAATGAAATAGGTCAACAATATTATTATAAACCACCAATAAGTTATTTCATTTTAGATTAATAACCCTAATATAGACTACCAACAAGTTTTAGATGACATGTATTTTCTTAAATAACCATAACCACTCAACTAGCATTTAAGATTTAGGTGACATGTATTTTCTTAAATAACCATGACCACTCAACTAGCATTTAAACATAGTAATCGATGGTTGTCCTTTTATATTTCGAATCAATTGCTAGTACTTTCAAATTTAAAAAATTAAATAATTCAATGAAAAAAATTCAAAAATTCAAAAATTAAATAATTCAATTAATATTTGCTAAAATATGTGTCTTTATTATAATTTCAATTTTCAAAAATTAAATAATCCAATTAATATTTGTTGAAATAGGTTTGATATTGCAAATTTTAAATCTAAAATAATTAATTTAAAATTACAATTACAAAACTATAAGTAAATAAAATACAATTGTAAATTGAAATTTAATAATAAGTTCTTTTTAAAACTAACTCCAATTCTTTCATCCAAAACATGTATTTCATTACATAATAATAGTAAAAACATTAAAAAATGTATTTCATTACAAAATAATAAAAATATGAAAACTAAAAATTTGAAAATTTTATTTTAACAAAATTTAAATATATTTTTATGAGTAATTAAAGGAAAAATAGTTAAAATATAAATTAAATGATGATGATGGTGAAACTTAACCATTAAAATTAACTTTAGTCTATTACACTTTATGGGCAAAGAAATGAATTATTTGGATTGCTATCAAATTTTATTCCTATACTCAAAAAACTTAGAAAGAAAGCATATCTAGGTCACCATAATTTTGACAAGTTAAAAGGTTAGGGAGGTTTGTATTGTATCAAATATTATGAAACTATGATTTAATGTGGGTCCACATAGTTCACTCTTAGAGAAAGTGACTTTCATCCTCAATGCTCGTTGTCTCACGGAGATGGAAAATCCTTTCACCCACTGTATTGTAGGAGTTGTCCAACATCTCGTTTCACTATGAATCTCACTAGAGCTCATTCTTATCTTGACTATATATTATTTTTCTTCTTTGAACTAGTTAAAACAAAGATATACTTTCGATATTCTAAATTAGGTTTAATGACCTCTTTATAGCATATTAATTTTCTTTAAGCTTCTCACCTCACATTTTCTCTTTAAACTTAGATGTAATAGTTTATTTAATGTTATTGATATTTTGTAGAGTGGCACTATTGTCAATCCCCCAATAGTTTAATCAATCCGCAACGTCTTCATACGAACCTCTATTGAGTTGTAGGTTGTCTTGACTATAATTTAAAGCAATTTTAGGAAGACATTAGTCTTCCATGTTATTTATGTTATACATGTAAATAAGGTGCCTAGGCATAACAGTTCTATTGATTGGGGGAAGATCCACTTCTATAAAGAGAATATGATAGGGCATCTTGATTTTAATTTTAAGGTTTCAAGTTATAAAATGTTTTTGGATTTTTTTCAATCTTTCTCCATGATTCTATAGAAATGTTGCAACCCCAAATTTCACTATCATATAAGATAACAAGAGTTTCAAATATGAGCTTCTTTTTATCCCACATCACAAGGTTTACTGATATACAATTTTTTTCAAGACCAAAATAATCTTTCCACCATCCATTAATCATTTTCGCAATGCTCTAGTTCCAATTGAGTTTATGATGAATATCAGTTTTGAGATATTTCTAGTAAGAAAATTCCTCAAGTTGTTAAATGATCATATACAAAATTAGCATAAGAGCCCACGTTCTTGGACTTGATAATCACAACACTTGTCTTGTCATTGTTAACCATGATACCCATATTATTGCATAAATATTTGAGAATTCATATTTTCTTATTAAGATCAAAGGGACACCTTACCATAAGAAAAATATTATCACTGTAAAGAAGAAGGATGATGACTATTCTAACTAAGCTAGTTCCAATGCAACATGATTCTTCTAAAGCAAATTCTAGCTTATCAATATATGTGTCGAAAAAAGTAAAAGAGAGGAGACAACCTTGTTAAAAGATAAGGGTGAGTGCACAAAGTTGAGGGACCTTTTAGATGCAATGGTAGAGTGAATTCAATCACTCTTGATCCATAAAATAGAAATCATATCATGCAATCCCGACCCTGCCAATCCTAGTCCTAAGGCTGCCAACATGCATGCCAATTATGATAGTAGACCAAAATGTGCCCCCATTTTATTGATGCAAATCGCGCTCCCATTTTTCTTTGAATAAACATGCTCCTGTTTACTAAAACCTGTTTTATGAATAAAACGTGTCAAGCCTGTAATTTTTGCCACAACACCATGTTGTTGGAGCTTCGACGGAGCACAACGGGAGTGGCCGAACGTGTTTTGGGTGAGCCAAAGCCATCAACCTCTTCTTTGTGAGGTATTTTCCTCAAATCTTCTCATGATTTTTTCCATATATTCATTAATTTATTTTCCCTATTTTGAAATTAAACCATTTTTTTTTAATTTATATGGCCAATGGAAACCAAGACCCCAATGGAAACCAAAACCCCAATGGAATTTACATGGGCAATGGAAACCAAAACTCCAATTTAATCATAAAAACCAAATAATTTTGATTATTTACCAAAATTCACATGCCCAATGGAAACCAAAACCCCAATTAACTCATAAAAAACAAATCAATTTCACTATTTCCATATGAATATTCACAAGCATCCTTGTGAATCCATACCAAAATTCAGAAATATGCAAAGTTTGTCAAGCACATTGCAAGTTTGCAAAATTAATTGACATTCCCAATGTAAACCAAAATCCCAATTAACTCATAAAAAACAAATGAACTTCACTATTTGCATATGTATATTCGTAATCATCATTGTGAATACAAACAAAAATTAACAAATATTTTATGATTGCGAATACAAACAAAAATTAACAAATATGCAAAGTTTGTCAATTATATTGCAAGATTGCATACAACTAAAAAAAAAATCAAGTAGAATTCATATCTTCCCTAAAAAACATGTAAACAAACATGGTAAATCCTTTGCCTCTATCCGAAATATTGAAGTTGGTCGTCCAATAACATCAATAAACACCTTATAGTTTTGATGAAACTTCTTAATCCAAGTGTTAAAATAAGGTATAGAAGCTTACCATGCTTAACAAATATTTCCTCTTGACTGAAGGGTACTTTTTGGTTAAGGTCAAGACAACAAAGTTCAACAATAGGCTCTATGAACAATAGCGAGGTTGATGTGTTTGATTACATGCCAATCACTTACTATCATACATGATAGAATCCAGTGGAAACATTGCAACCATAAAAGACACTAAACACAATTATGCATTTAGTCTCTCATGGGTATATATAAAGAGGGCATAGAACTAAAATAACATCGAGTGTAATCATACATGGCCCAAATTACATATAAACAAAGATATGCTAAATAGACTTTGGAGTCCAAAAAACATCATGCTACAACAAATAATTACATATCTAACAAAATTGTTGCCTATACTATCATTTTATTAATCAATAACACATTATGCCACCTATTCTAGGCTCTAGCCGTTTCCTCTACTTGCAATCTGGGAGCTGGTCCTGCAAGGGCATTAATCATCACCTCACAATTTCGATGAAACTTCATAATCCAAGCCTTAAAATAAGCTAGAGGAGCTTCCCAATCAACATATGCACATATGACATTTTATGTACACATGCATATGGAAATTGGGAATAATACTTGAATTTACAACATAAATGAAAAAATGAAAAAAATGTTAAATGTTTATTCTTTATAGTAAAATTCAAGATCAATTTTAAAATTTAAACAATAGATTTAGTTTATGTTGTTATTTGTCATACATTAGTTTTACACTTTTCAGTGCTTAGAGATTTCATTATTTCATGTGTTTATTTTTCTAATGATATTTTATTTGTATTTATGATTGCAATGGCTACGATGGACAACAATGTTGAGATATTGAGGGTTATTGGGCATCTTAGAGAGCTTGGTTTTTCCTAGAGGGGTGGAGATGAGCTCTGTCACTCCTTGTCAGACTCATTGCTAATTATTGTTGATACGATCATAAGATCGAACAATTCTTTGTATAGCATTAGATCCTATAGGGAGAGAAAAAGACAAGAATATGCTGATGGTTTGAGCTACAACGAGATAAATAAGCTGAAAATAACCAAAGAACACATTTATACATTGTTTAGAGTGCCTAGGATGGATGAAGTTTCAGAGACCACCAGGACACATATTTCGATTGAGTGGTGCACCTTTCCAACCATTAGAGACCATTGGATGGATATATGGTACATGGTTTTTGACATTCCCCCTCACAACAATAGGGAAGTATCGTTGTACTTCCTCCAAAAGTTGTATGTAGAGTTTGTGATAGGGAAACATGTCAACTATTTTGACATGTTGGGATTCCAGGGCATTGGTAGGGGGATGCCCCAAAACTGACCCAATTCTTGGCATAGATATGCCAATCGGCAAATACTTGCACCCTGTGCCCAACTACTGAGGGAAGACATCCCTCCTGCACATGATATGGTTTCCCAGACATAGGAGGCATTTCTAAATCTAGCTGAGATGGTTTCTCGACACATGACTACTATTGACCAGACAACGCCCTCTTCCTCTGCTTGGGTACAACCACCAACTTCTAGTGGTAGAGGACCATCTATTGGTGGGGATAGACTGACATCCCATGTGCCTCAGAGAAAGCAACATGTGTGCACAACGTGTGGTAAATCCTGTTATGGTCATGGACCAAGACATGGTACCTCTACAATGACTAGTGGTCAGGTAAGGAAATTGTTAAAACTCTATTGTTGTTCAATTTTTAATTTTTCCATATTGTACACATATTAAAATATTTGTAATATATGCAAATATTACTCTTGCAGGAGATTGATGCCTCTTAAGGGGGTGGTAGCGCACTTTGTGTGGTTGTATCCGAGGCCCAAACAACCAACATTGAGGTAATATTTACACATGTGTCATTTTGTTAATGCATGTGTTAGTCTTGATTAATTTGTTAAATTGTCTAATATTTACAAGTTTTGAAGTTGCAGGAACCCCATTTAGATCCAGATGCTCGAGAAATTGATCTCAACGAAATACTCCCAGGTGGAATTTATGATTACTTGAAGAATGTAAGTACATGGTTAATGACTGAATCTTGTTCGAATTATTTAAACTTCTTACTATACACTCCTTTATAGATTGCTAATATTTATAATCTTGAAACTTGCAGATGCTATATGGATCTGAAGAGGGGCAAGAAATTGCTGGAAGCGATCCCTTCCATGGGGGAGATATGTGTCAGGTAGGGGTAAGTATATTACAACATGTTTGTTTTTTAGTACATATTATTCCATCTATTCAAGTCCATGTCTAACTATGGTAACACTTTATGACTGCAGACATCATCGCAAATCCCTGCACCGCCTCTTTGGTTTCGATCTCCCCGTAGTCCAAACATAGATAAGTAGGTTGCTTACACTAGATGACCCTCATCCTAGAAAAGAGCGGGTGTCCATGATGATCAACCTACTCATCCCATGGTAATGTACACACTTCTAATGGTAGTTGCTGGTTAGCTTTGAATTCACTTCACAACTAGTTTTTCTTAATGTTATTTTCTCATGTTTACAATGTCAGAATGTAGAGTCATCTGTGCCAGACCTTAGTGGGGTTTTTAATGCTGAAGTCAATGCTGCATCAACAACAGGGATAAGTCACACTGAGGTACATCTACTTGAATATTTGTAATTGTACAGTTCATTTGTGTTGTCCTTGGACATGCACGATGTCTAACTATGTTATCATTTGATGAATGTAGCCACACCCTGGTCCATTAGTGCACACGGCTGAGGTTGATGTTCAATCTATGACTCCTCTTACTACTGAAGAAACCAAGTATCTTCCCCTATAACAAGTTTTTTCAATGAGATGTTCATTTTTTACATAATTGATTAGTACTTTATCATTCATGTACATGCTGATAATTGTTGAGATAATTGACATATTTTTTGTATTCGTAGAGAAGCATTGCAGAGAGACTCTCTACAAGGAGGATGACACCAGAGGCATCTATACCCCAGACGAATGTAGTGAGTCTTTTTTTTTATGTAGAATTGAGTCATATTTTAAATTTTCAAACTTTGTTATTGTTGGACAGTACTAGTTCAGTTACCTGATCAAGAAATATTGTCATTGATTTGCAGTCACCAGAGATGCACAGTGGTCATGGACAGAGGAAACAAGCATCAGGGTAGGGGAAAAACAAGAGAAAGTTAGAGTTTTGATGTGTTAGTCTAGGAAAAATAAATATGTATTTTTCTGTACAATAGAAAGTTAGAGTATAGGGGCGCAGTCTAGGACAGATGTACTTTTTTTTGCACATGTACATCAAAGATGTTTTTGATACATGTACATTGACAAGCCATATAAGGGATTTCTATTTTTGTATTATAACTTTCATGATATAAAAAATATTTCATATCAAGGCTCTTGAGATATTCATGGTTCAGTCTTTTAAGTGTGATTATACACGTGTGGCCAAGAATGTTTCTATGTGTAATGTTCCCAATTTTTTATAGATTTTATGATTGCATGGAGATACCAGTAATAAATGTGAGAACAATGCACAATTACAATATTACATAATGACAAAAATGTATATTTCAATTGTTTCTAACCACAATCCAATTGCATATACAATGTTAAATTGTATTCACAAAGATGGAACATACCTAACACACATAAGCACCCAGCACAGCTAAGCAACTGCTCCAACTAAGTGGAATACAAAAGCACCTTACCCACATAACAACCTAACAAACTTCTAAAGGATGCATGAAGTTAACACACCTAAATGATGCACCTGTGTGTTCTACATAAAAGAAATTGGTGTTTGGCATGATGTATTTCATCTAACAAATATATGGGATAGACATGAAACCTAAAAGTATCCGAGTATAAGTTTGATTATAATAATGGTTATGATTATATATTTCACATTATGTATATCCTACATATTATTTTATCATTTTGTTAATGTACATGGCATTTGATGAATGGTCTCAAGGAACAACTTTGAAAGAAATAAAAATTATGTGTGATTTTATTATAGTTTAAATTGATTGGAGAAGTAATATTCTGAATCTTGTTTTATAAATTTATGTTTATGGAGTATTATTCGAAACATTCATAGTGTGAAGATATATATTTTGTAATAATGGCGTAATAGGTTGGCCACTTGTTTCTAAACATAAACATGTTCCATTACATGGTTACTTACATAATGGCATTGTCTATCCTCCATTTCATTGTACAAATGCTCACATCTATTGGATGACTAGGCTAAATTAATATGGAAACAACCTTATTTCGAATTTCCAGTCTCACAAATGATATGAGATCCTAAGATCAATTCACCTCCACATAGAGATTGACAACTCCTTTCGCCTTGATTAAAGCACAAACCACTATAGAAAATCCTGGAATTAGTGTCCCATTTAGCATCCCTTTTTAGTGTAATTTTGTTTTACATTGAGTGGTCAAACTAGACGCTAAATGGGACGCATCATGGAAAAAAATTAAAGCGTCTCAAAAAAGTCTTTTTTTTCTTCCTAGATAGCATCCTTTATGACGTCCAAAGTAGCGTCTATTTTTTGCTTCCAGAATAGCATCCAACTTTGCTTCCTATACAACATCAAGGTTTGCTTCCTAAATAACGTCATGTTTTGCTTCCTAGCGACTGTCCTCTTTTTCTTCTTAAATGACATCCCCATTAGTGCCATATTTGCATCCTTAATAGCACCATGTTAGCATCCAAATTAGCACCCAATATTGCATAGTATGCTCAGGTGAAACAACTGAATGTGTCTAATTACTCTCATATAACAAAGATTCTTGGGTTCCTCTCATTGCCGCTCCTACAATAGCCTCTTGGGCACCTTTTCCTGAGACTCCTCTTAATTCCTCCACAGCAACACAATCCTCATAAGGCTCAATGAATTGTTCCTCCACATTTTCTTTCTTATTTTCATGTAATAAAAAATCTGGTATCCCTTGAATCTGAGTGTGTTTAAAATATTTTCTCTCTTGATGAGAAGATACATCCAAGGTGGCATTGTCCAACCTCTTTTCAATCCTCGTGAATGGACACAAATCTCCTCCTCATTTATTCCCTGCCTCCATCGAGTTCTTGCTACTAATAGACATTTATTCTTCCTTCTCATTTGATGTACAATCTTCTGTTATTTTTATATTCAACGTCATAAAACCATATTGGGAAGCCTCTTGCACATTGTTCTCATCTCTTTTAAACGAGCATAACTTTGACAGTCCTTGCATTTCTGGAGAAAGAATATCTTCCTGTGAAACCCTGTCCAATTGCTTCTCCTGGCTACCACCATCACCTTCGTCCCATATAGAATCTGACATTTGAGTGTCTACTTGACCAAAAGAAATGCTTGCTTCATGCTGAGATTGAACAAAAGGATCAAAATCTCTCCTTTAAGGGGGCATTATCACTGTGCTTTGATGATTTCCTCTTTTCCCTTCTCTTCTATCTTGGGACTCCAAAAAGTTTCCAGTGCTCATCCTTTCTATCTCCTCTGCCCACAAAGAGTTCAACAGCATTTCATGCTCAGACTTTTCTGCTCCTTCAGTTTGAAAACCCAAACCTTCATTTCCGCTATTCTTGTTTCCAACATTTACTTGTGGTATTGAATCTTTATTTGGTGCTAGGTTATAAGGATAGGAACAGGCCCCAATCATGGGAACATACTCAACATACTTGTTTTCTGCAGGCCTGCAATCCATGACTGAGGAGGAATTGACCGCAAACAATGAACCATGTTGCTCAGAGAAATTTGACAAAATTGGCAGCTCTTTAGTGTTTTCTCTCAAATCCATCATTGACTGTTCAGAAACTTGCTGATTCTTCTTGCCCGTATTCTCAAAATTAGGTTTGTTCTCACTTGTATTCTCAAACTCATCTCCTAAAATGTTTGACAATTTTGAATGTAAAGAATCTCTCTTTGAGCCCTTTAACACACTCCACATATTAACCTCTGCTCGATCATCTGATCTGCTTTTCAACTCACCAATGTCTAGTCCAAACAAGTTTCCTTCAGTGATCAGATTAGCTTCATCTTGTTTGGTCCAAACAAATTTCTAAAATTGTTTTAGAAAATATTTCACATTTAGCTTTTATGATTTTTTATTTTCTATGTCTTGTTTTTTTAGCAGCAAAACTCAGAAGTTCTATGATTTTACAAATCCTTCACAGCAACACTGGGGACTTTGTTTACCTCCACCAGTGGCAGAGGTTTCCTTGCTTGGATCAGCTTCTTCAAGTAAATTGAGCAAATCATTGGCTCTTGTAATTGACTTTAGGATTTTAGTATATTGTACTTCCGTCCAATTATCTTTAGCATTTGTTATTCATATCTGTGTAGACAGCTTTTTCTATGCTTCCATATTAGATTATTTAATAGCTTCTGATTCAGTCCTAAATAATCATTAGTATAGAAGCTAATGTGTATTTTCTTTAGACATCTTATGTTTTACTTCAGTGATTGTCTTCTAGATTATTTATACATGGCTTCTTTTTCATTTCCTAATAATATATATCTGTTCATATTTCCACGTGAAACTAGAACACAGGAGGTAATGCTGAGACTTCCCTTGCCAGTGGAGCTACTGGAAGATCAGTTGTATTGCTAGCTAGTGCATCTTGGTATGAAATTTGTTTCTTGTCATGGAATATTTGTTTAGTTTTCTAGCACCCCCTGGATTAGTGCAGAGTAACATTACACATTAAGTTTAGTGAACATAAGCTTCCATATGATTTAGGATTTTGTGGTGGAATATTACATATCTTACTGAATATTGAGACATTAATGGTTGTTGCAGGGGCTCCCATGCTACACATGAAAAATCATTTAGTATGAGGATCCCAACTGTTCAGGGATCCTCTAATCCTAAAAAAAGTTCATCTCATTCACTTCTAGTGCCTCCAACATTAAATCTCCCTGCCTTGGTGGTGGAAGCTGCGGTATCAGGGTTGAGTTCTGATCATGGCAAGCTGTTGGTCAATAAGGGTGGGCAGTCATCAACGTTTATATCTAAAAAACATATTGATGCCAAACCCAATGCAATGAGTGGAACATATATAAAATTAAAGACACATGTAAATACTGATGGGGAAGCTTTCCATGGAAAGAATGCCAGTTTAGTTGATCCTACTATGAAATGTAGGAGTCATTAAGGTTTTAAAAGTCTATTGAAGAATTTGTCCTCTGACACACACAAGGGTTCATCTGAGCTGGGAAGTGGGCACATTGAAACAACAAGAAGTGAAAGAACAGATGCAACTTCAGTGTCATCTAGTATTGTTTGTGTTGGACTTTCTAAAGATAGCTTTCCAATCTCTGTCCCTCAAAGCAACAGTGAAGTGAATGTTGTTGCTCTAAATAAAAGGAGGAGAATGCTTTCAGGAAACCATGTTGAGAATCTGGTGTGTAGTATCCTTCCAGAAGTTTATATGAATGGCTCAGATGTTGGAGAAAACAGTATAATTTCAAACATATTGTCTTTGAATTTTGATTCAGATGATAGTGTATTAAATAGTCCTCACAATCTAGAAAATTTGCTCCTTGTTGAGACTGATAAATGCATTGGGCTGTCAAAGGAAATATCAAGTTCATGGAAGTCTCAGAATAGCAATTAGTCAAGATTTGTACTTGCAAGGTCAGAAGGTTCTATAGAAAGATCAAGCCATTATTCCACTCCCAATTTGTCATCGTCTAAGCAATTGCAGAGGGAGTGGGAAAATGGACAATATGTTTTGGAAAGCAAAAATGGACATGAACTATTGAATATTAATGGACTATATAATAATGCTTTTGGCCCAAAGGTGCAAGGATTTTAGAGTACTTCAGAGGGAAGCACATTTTTGGTTCCTTCAGAGGCCAAGGGTGAGTTTTGTCTTCTTTTGTTGTTGGATATTAGTAATTTTCTTTTAATAATTGTGTTTTACCTCTTGCTAATATGGCAATTATAGCTTTTGTTTCCTTTTATCTAGCCATTTTAAGCCTTTGTATTTTTCCAAGTTTGTTATCTATGGATATAGACTTATTTTTATGGATCTAAATACAAGAGATAACCATTTTCAGATGAGGCTATCTTTTAAGATCTAACACTGCACAGGGGATGTCCCTAAGTTGCACTGGGACATTACCAATGTCGTGTAGGATTGTTAGATATCCCTATAATTAGATTTAGTTACAGGGAAAATTGTACATATCTCTCAGGAATTAGTTTATCATAAATACTAGTTATTAGTAAGTTGTAATAGTAATAATTATGTAGTTTGTAGATTGATATCTATCATAAATTTGTTTGAATATCATCATTGTCAAGCAATAACAACTTCTTAAATGGTGCTAGCTCAATGGTAGAGTGCCTGCCTAATTATAGGCAGGAGGTTGGTGGTTCGATTCCTCCGTTCCCTATCATAAATTTGTGACTACAAAAACGACTAAATTCGCATATATACGACCATTAGTAGCTAACTTCCCGTATCTTAGTCGTATTTAGCTTAGTCATTAATATGTTAACATTTAGTAGTTTATTTAGTCGATATTTGGTCATTAATGGTTACAATCAGTGACTAAATTAGTGACTAAATAAATGACTAACTCAGTGACTAAATCCATGACTAAATCAATGACTAAATCATTAACTATCAATGACTAAAGCAATGACTAAATCAATGACTAAATCATTGACTAAATCATTGACTATCAATGACTAAAGCATTGTCTATCAATGACTAAATCATTGTCTATCAATGACTAAATCAATGACTACCAAGTCAAGCTATTAATGACTAGTGAAATACGACTAGCTATAAGATAGTGGAAATTTGCTACTATTAGTCACTGACTCAAAAATAGTCGTTTATAACATGATTTTAGTCATCTTTTTAGTCATTAATTTCTGATTTTATACTAGTGAATATACTAGACACAATTTGTATGTTACAAAATAACGTGTTTGGCCATCAAAAATTGATTCTGGGCATTTCAAACAATCATTAAGAGGTATGTTGGGTAGTATCTCTTTGAATCAATGACACTAAGCACTAATTCATGGAAAGGAAGATCCACACAACAAGCATTGGAAACAACATTAAAATTCAATCTAAGCACATACCACTGTCCTAGTTTGTTCAGGGCACTTTTTTCGATCATTGCAGTTGTAAGCATGCCTTTGAGAATAGTAAGAAAGCCAAAGAAAATTCTAAGATCATCATCTACAGGTATAATAAAGGTTGTTGCAGGGGTGAAGCAGCCCTATTCTAGGGCATCCTTTTGCAACAAACAACAATACACATGTGCGTTGAATGTGTTAAATATATTTGATGAGATATTTTATAGTGCTTTCTTGGAGTATCTCAAAGCACAATGGATGCCTGAAAATAGAGATTTGAGGACATTTGAACAATAGTAAAAGTATTTTTGGGTATATTCTAAACAATTTTATCATCAAAACAATAATTAAGACCTATGAATAATGGATCTTAAGGAAATTTGATAAAAATCATGTCCAGGTTGTCAACAACCATTTATACATTTGTCTCAATTGGATTTCCTTTCATAAGATTTCATATCAAATTACTATGTCCATGGAATTAACAAATGGAATGGAGAGTTTAAAACCTATAGTAGACCATCTTGGAGGTCCTCACTTTAGGAAGAGGTTTATTCATCAAGTAGCAAGTTGATCTCTTTGTAGAAGTAGGTATAGGAATTGAAAGGCCTTAAAGAATAAATTATTGATTAATTACAAGATTTGACCATTTATTAATAACTAATATGATACTAAGAGTTGGCCATTTATTAATTACAATCACCCAAAAAACAAAAACGAAAAAAGCTAGCATAGATCCATCTTAAACCTAGATCGTTTATGCAACAAGATTTTTACAGCTGTCGAGCCCTGTCTAGGGCCTTCTCAAAGAAGTCTGGCTCTATTTATGGCCTGTCCCATCCAGCTGCAACCTTGTAAGGGCTAATAATCAGCCACTGAATCTGCTGGGAAGTCAAGCAGTCAAACAACATAGTCCTGTAAGCTTCAAATAGTCAACAACCCACTCAATATGGTCAACAATAGGATTCTCCTTAGTCAATGGCAGCCTCAATTTTGGGTTTGGAATAGTGGCAGTAGCTCACTTGTTCAGGACAGTCCTCTTCTATGGGTTTTTTTCTCTTCATATGTGTTCCCTAGATGCAACTTGATTTTCATGTAAAATTCTACTCATTATCTGCTCATGTACAAACTCAGTCAACTCATTTAGAAGAAGAATGATTCATTATTTAGAGTTGTATTCCTTGAAAGGTTTCCCCATAAAAATATTTTTGTCCTTGCTTCTACTATTGATTAGCTACTATCTAGTTTACTACTGCTACAATTTCAGATTTACATTTCTTGAAGTCTGCTAAAGTTAAAAAGGATTGTTACTTCTATTAAATTGAATCCATGTTAAAAATTTAACAACAAGCAGCCCTATCTCTGCATCATATGCAAAAGTTAGGGATGTTGTTACAAGAGCAGAGATAGAAAATGTCAAAGGGTGAGGAGATCTTTATTTTATACTTGTGATTATTGATGACCTTGTTGCAAGGTCTGGAACATGGCGATATTGTCTTATCATTTTGGCATGAAAATACTATTTCTATTATGAAAATTCATCGTTGAACAAGGATTTCTATGAAGAGTTGGTGTAAATTTAGGCACATAGTCATGTCATTCTCAAGGCATAAAGAAGTTGTCAAGGTGTAAAGTGAGGCAAGTTAAAAATTCATTACATAAGGTTCAAACCCATAGAATATTTTAAATAATTTGCATAGATATTTTTAAAATAGTTTAAGTCCATTGGAATGGGCATCAAAGACAATGGCTTTGAAATTCAACAGTGGCACCCCACGTGTTTTGATCTCCAGTTCTTCTTGAAGGTGTAGATCTCTAGTTGGTTGATGGCATTATTCCTACTAAAATTTGCAAGAAAATACCTTTGAAACTGAGACCTGGCCTGGACGTGGAGAGACTATACCTTTGAAATTGAAACTTGAACTATGCGAGGCATCAAAATTTTTGCACATAATAATTTGCACAAGAGACACCATTTTATAATCTCATGTATTGAGGATCATTGAATGGCCAAATAAGGTGGATAGCTGATTAATTTTCATGACCTAATGGATGCAGAAGCCAACCCCTTCTAATCACATATTGTAGCTCAAGAGGCACAAGTTTTGATAGACGTCACAATTCCATTAAATTTATTTTACCTTTTCTCTTCACACATAATTACATGACCAAAACATACACATAACTCCCAATAACAAATGACTGCGCACATGATGGGTGGTTTTCCCTTTCTACTTAAAAATAACGAAGGTTTATTGTTATCCCTAGTATCCCCATCATAATAGTTCCGTTTAGTATTTTTCACTTATAAAAATACATTTATAAAATAAAAGAGATCCAAATATCATCAATTATATTTTAAGCTGTTAACTCTCATTTATTATTATCCTTGGAAAAATTAAAATATAAATCCCATGTCTTTCTCTCTAAACAAAATTTGAATTAGGTTCTCAAAAAATTAAAATATAAATTCTTGGTCAAGAAAATTTCTTTTAGGTAAGAACTAATAAAATAGGATGATATCGATGGGTGATCTAAACTTCATGGAGGATAGTACTCTATATGGTTAAATACAAAACGACTAAGGAAAGATGAGAGGTTATCATTCCAAATGCTAAAAACAGTTTTTTAATTCTCGGAGATAAAATGGCAAGGAAATAGAAGCCAATATTTGTTCCAAAAATGGGAGATAACTGCAAGAAATATTTCGGGGAATGGTAGAGTATATCATTACAACCCCAAAGTCATATCCAAATGTCCATCTACCAGGGCTTAGCAGGTGCACAAGTTTCCATATTCCATTTACGTTAGATATGTTATATTTATGTCCTTATATGTGATCACAACATGTACCCTTTATATTGCATGGTTTCGGTTCTAAGAGAGGTAAGCACTATACAAGTTCTTTCAGCCACCCTTTATATTGCATGGTTTCGGTTCTAAGAGAGGTAAGCACTATACAAGTTCTTTCAGCCAAGTGGTTCACAGTGCAGTTGTAGTCACGACCAAATATGAGGGAAAAATATGGGTCAAACCAATGGAAGAGATGAAATCCTCCTCAAACACTTTAGGACCAAAAATCATGCTAGACTCAGAAAGACAAATTGAAATTCAAGTTGACTAGTGTTTGGGTAGCATTGAACAAGACATGTCCAATATGCAAGCTTACAAAATATAAAATGAACTAACTACTTAGCTTAACTGCAATAATGAAAGCACCCTCATGCCTAACAAAAAGCTCAATGAAAGTGGTTAAAGGAAGCATACATAAACACCCTGTTTTACTAGTATGTAGTTAAATAAAGAGGTGTTGTTCATACGATGTCCATAATCCTCTTGGAAAAAATAGGGAATAAGTCAGAATGAAATTAGGCTACTGACAAGAAAGTATTATCAACTATTATGTGAAGGACATGTGAAGGACTTGTTAGTTCTAGAATCTAGTCTTTCAAGCATTTCTATAATTCACAATGTTCCTAAAGTAGGACGACAGATTTAATAAAATAATAAAAACAATCTATGCTTGCTTAAATAATTTTAATTTGGAATTATAAAAACCAAGTTCTATATGAAGAAGAAATCTTAATTTAGCATGCATTTATAATAGTATGGAAAAGCTGAAAAGACTGTAATCTCTTGTCTTTTTCTTAAAATAAAAATTCAATTAAGTTAAAAAAAGTAAAATATAAATTAGCTGTCTTCTTCTTGAAATAAAATTTCTTTTATGAATCAACAAATTTAATAAAATAATAAAAACAATCTATGTTTTCTTTAATAAAATAATAAAAACAATCTATTTTTGCTCAAATAATTTTGATTTGAAATTATAAAAAACAAGTTCTATATAGAAAAAATCTTAAATTATCTTGGGAGAACCTAATCTCACACAATGCTCCTCGAACATCCTATTCAAAATGATTTACTTAACTATTTCCTCCTATGTGTGCTCTTGGGAAAGATATATGGAAACTATGTTGCTATTCCTATTTATACTGCTGATCCTCTTAACTATTTCCTCCTATGTAATCTCACACAATGCTCTTGGAACGTCCTATTCAAAATGATTTACTTAAATATTTCCTCTTATGTGTGCTCTTGGGAAAGATATATGGAAATTACGTTGCTATTCCTATTTATATGGTTGATCCTCTTAACTATTTCCTCCTATATAATCTCACACAATGCTCCTAGAACGTCCTATTCAAAATTCTTTACTTAACTATTTTCTCCTATGTGTGCTCTTGGGAAATATATATGGAAATTACGTTGTTATTCCTATTTATACTGCGGATCTTATAACATTGGTAACTAAAATTTGTCTGTTAGAGTGAGTGATTTAAAGTGGGATAGGTTGAGTGAGGTGTGTTTCATGGATAGGAAGGAAAAAACCAGATATAAAGCATCGTAGCAGCACAAGTGTGAAAAGTTGTAAAATTCCCTCCTCACTCTCTTGATGGTCGGGTGAGCCATCCCTCCTCACCAAATTAAGAGTGAGCGGTTTCACCCCTATTTTGTACTTGTAGGGTCATTTATAGACATTAAACGAATCCCTTATTGTGTCTCCCAACATTAAATGGAATTATAAAAAACAAGTTCTGTATGTAGAAAAAAATCTTAATTTAACATGGATTTATACTTGTATGGAAAAGTTGAAAAGACTATCATCCATGTATTTTTCTTGAAACAAAATTTCAATTGGAATTATAAAAAACAAGTTCTATATGCAGAAAAAAAAATCTTAATTTAACATGGATTTATATTTGTATGGAAAAGATGAAAAGACTATCATCCCTTGTATTTTTCTTGAAACCAAATTTCAATTAGGTTTTTAAAAAAATAAAAAATAAAATCCCTGTCTTCTTCTTGAAACAAAACTTCTTTTAGGTAAGAACTAATGGATTTAATAAAATAATAATAAAAATCTAGGTTTGTTCAAATAATTTTGATTTGGAATTATAAAAAAACAATTTCTATATGTAGAAGAAATATTAATTTAATTTAGCATAGATTTATACTGGTATGGAAAAGTTGAAAAGACTCTGTTCATAGTATAGTTTAAAAGTTGAACTTGTCTTCCCCTAAATTTCCCTCTTTGTGTGAGGTCAGGGTCACTGCTGCCATATTCCGATTGCATTGCGTTGGTCAAATGCATAGTCTGTACGCAACAAAAAGACTAACATTAAAGAAAGAGATGACATAAAAGTTATTTAAGGTTGAGATGGATGATATTCATTAATCAAATGAATCCAAAGGACCTATATGTGTACACCTGGCGGGTATATGTACGCCTAACTGAACTATTAAACTATTTTTTTTTTGGTATGTAATGGTAGTACGTTATGGGTCTCTTACTTGGAATTTAATCCATGTCCCTAAAACAAAAACATGTTGGTAAGGTAGAGGTAGCCTTGCCAGGGACAACCAACAAGATAGGGATGCAACAACTAGGCATAAATATGCCTGCCAATTTTGAGCAAAGGATGGCACCAATAGCATATACACTAGTATCTGTGTCAATAATAAACCTCGTGACCATACATAATACAAGTGGATACTCATAGTGAGACAGAGAGTGAGATTAATATTGATAAAAAGAATGAGAGTTATGTGATAAGATTATGGTGAGTATATGCAATCCTTCAAGTGAACATCCTTCGTCTCTTTAGTGAGTATCTTTATGGATAGGGTATGATTTATTTAGCTATATAGAACTCTGTTGGAAAGAATTGATTAAGACAAAATAGAAAAATAAGGTAGATTAGAATTTGGACCTGCCCCCTCGACTATAGTCCTTATATCAGCCTATTGATGGTATGCACCCTCTATGAGGATGTACGTGATGAATCCCCTGATATAACTAAATTGAGTACAACTTCTTGCTATCTTCTCTACTCCATTCCAACCACTGTCAAGTATCAATGATGTCTAAAGAAGCACCCTATTGGCTTACTACCATCCACCGGCTAAAGAAGAAAGGGTCTAAGCATCAAGTGCAATTTTTTCATTACCTTAAGTCTTCTTTTCTCCTTGCACTCTTTGCAGAACATAGGGGTACCACTTAAATGAATACCCTGTAATGAGTAACCCAAATAAACATAGATAGGGTAAGATCCATAAAAACATGATGAAACCAGTTGCCATATGATGAAGCTAATCTTGGCATGGAACTTTCCCTCTCCTCCATTTAGAGCTTGCTTGCACACCCTTTTCCTCCTATTTCAGAGGAAGAAGGATGGATAGATGTTTGTTCTTGCCATTAGACCTAATGTGTCCACAACGAATTCCTTACTCCTTTTATAGATGAGGTTTTGGAAGATGTGGGGGGAGAGCGACCGACATAGAAAAAAAATTCAATTTGAACCTCAGACACAGCCTAGTTTGGAGCTTCAGGAAAAAATTTCGCACAAATACGCATAAGTAACAGAGAAAGGATTTTTTATCTTCAAACAAGGACAAAGAAAACACCAAAACAAATGCCCAAAGGTGTTGTGTGAATTATATATAATGATTTTATAAACCTATGGGAGACTACTAGCATTAAACCAAAAGGTGTGGGAGGAGCAAGATTTGAACCTATATTTCTAAGACGAACCACTGCAACCCATCAAGGAAAATTCCCTAATTAATTCAATCCCCCTTTTTGTTCGTGCAGTTTGATTGACTCGTTTAGTCAGTTTACATCAGCGGTAAAAAATCCTATCCATGGAACCTTTTTGTTAAAAACCTATGGTAGCGCCAATCTCCCATACACCAAAGGAGATTTCTTATGGGCTAACAGGGTAGCGAAAAAAGGGTTCCAGATTTGGGATGTTTCTTTTCACAGTTATTTCCACGAACTGATCCCACTCTAGATTTCCCTATATAATCAGAGATGGATACTGATCTATCTCTCCTATCCTTTGAAGCAATATCTATTCACCTCACTTTGAGCACTGAAGATAAGGGGGCTATAGCTAGGCAATCTAGTTGGGAATTCACATACAGGTAAACATACTTTAACAGACTTGAATGGGTGAAAGGTTGTGCTCCTGGATACCATTACTGATATGACTAAGAAATCTTACACAAATTGAAATTTCCTTCAAAGATTCTTAACAATTGACATAGTTTCTTTGAAATTTTCCAGGCCAAGCAAGCATTTTATGTCAAATTAAACCATAATCAAACAGGAGATATCTAGTTGAAGGAGATGAAATTCATATACAATGAATAGTAAATTTTTTATTACATAGATTATCTTACATAGATACATGAAGGGATAATACCTAGAATGATTTCCCAAACCAAGATTAAAAAATCCTTGACCAAAATTGGTCTCGTCCAGGAACAATAACCCTTGAAAACCTGCAACTCAGAGCCAAGCACACGAACCATGGTGGAAAAACTATTTTAGAAATGGTATCGTTGTAGTCCTGGTATGATGGCGATCTTGGTGCAGTCTTGGTAGTCCTTCTTTCAGGTGATATATTTTCCATGGATCTCCATTTCATAGTGATCATTTTCTTTCTTGGTGTTGAGCCCTGGAAAATCGTAGGTAACAACAGTAGGGATTATCCCCAATAAGAATTCCCAATTATCTCGTTATTGTTTGGTATGGGGAATCTGTCTGGTTTACAGTCTAGCTACCGTAGGTCAAGTAACAGTTAAAGCTGATTTCATCGATTACGGCCTGGTCCACCGTTTAAGTGTATTTTTTAGTTTTATGTTTATGTATGATATGCAAGTGCTTAATTAAGTTCAATTGATAAAGATAATGAAGAGTTTTCACAATGTGATGCGCAGGTTCATACCTCTCGTCTTATCTCTTTCGGTTCTAAATCATTAACAAAGAACAAACTACACTAATGCTAACTAATTCTATCTAACCTATCCCTAGGGAGAAATACTGTAATTAATGATGAGTAATGTACTGCAACACATACATTTAGAACATTACAAATATCTGTTATATTTCATAATACATGGATACAAGTAGAAAGATAAACAAAGAGATAGCTCATTTTCAATCAAAACATTCATTACTCAGATAAGATGCGGAAGTTTCACAGAAATAAATAGGAAAACATTCATAACATGAAATAATCCGTAAGTTAGAACGATCTCACAGTTTATGGCACAAGCTGAAATAGAAATTGTTCACATTCAACCAGTCTATGGCGAGCATTTAAGACTACATAGTGCCTTCTCCAGCAGAAAATATATATCTTTATTATAAGAGGAAGTAGTTCTTCTTACAATACCATTTCCAAAATATAGCATGAAAAAGGTCCTCTCTTACATCTAATTCACCTATATTTATACAAACAACAAAACTCTTGAGTTGCCCCCTTCAGCCGTTTGGGCTTCCCTTGACTTTTCCATTACAAAAAATTGTCTTCTAGTGCATGCAAAAAAGATAAATACAAAATATTATATAACTTATCAATCATTTGAAAGAATCCAACTAAGTGGGCCCAGCTTGATCATTTATAAATTTCTTCCAAACATTTAATGCATCTGTTGCTATAGTTTCGAAACTAGAAGGCTCTAAAAACTTGATGGTGATCTCACGTTTAGAAACTTGAGATTTATATTCGCCACTCTGGGTGGAGTCAAGCAAAGTTGATCTTCCAATAAATGACTGCTAAATGTTTCTTGTGCTATTGTAGTTTTCAGCACCTTCTCATCCAATCCTTTGACTAGCTGAATTCCTTGTTCATCCTCTTGCCATCTTTCCTGCAATTGTTGCAAAAACCCTTCATGATCAGGAAATTCTTCTAACCTTCTCTTAGCAGATGTCTGACAACGGTTGTAAGTTAGGAGAACTTCCTTTACCAATTCCTCTATTGCTTTACTCCCAAATTCAATTAGCTCATACTACAACTTTACTGTCTCTAAGTCCTTAGTGGGTGCATTGGCTGGAGGTTCTTTGGTTGTTTCCAGCCGAGTCAATCGTCCTCGTAGAATTTCAAGGATATTCCGGGTCCTGTCTAAAAAGTAAGAAGATGTACTTACAATTTCTTCCAGCCTTATTTCTACCTGTTGAACCTTCAACATATCTCCTACCATTTGAAGCTGCATCTGATTGATTTTACTTCTAAGTGCGAGAGCATGCTTCTTCAATGGCTCAATATCTGCTTTCTGCTCCATAGCTTCTTTTAATGAAACTTCCAGTGAAGCTTTTTGGTTTTCCAATGCTACTACCTGAGTCTCGTAAAGCTTAGCTTTCCCCTCAGAAGTAGTCTTTTTCATCTCTAGTTCTGTGACTTTATTCTCTAAACCTCCTTTCTCTTTAGTCAATTCTTCAATTGATGATTTCAGACTTTCTCTTTCCGATTCCAAGACCTGATGTCTTTGCTGAAGTTTTTCACACTTTGCCAAGGTGGCCTTGGACTCTCTTTCAATATTGCTTGCAGATAATACCAAAGCATCTTTGTCTGATTGTAAGGTTTGGCATTCTGCTTTGGATCCCTCAATCTCACTAATCATGTCTTTGTACTTTCTCTTTAGATTTTGACTTTCGTCTCTCTCCTTTTTCAAATTTTATTTCAATTGAGTGATCTTCTTCTGGGATTGTTCTAAATCAGTCATTATTCTATCCACATTATCTTCAGTAGCTAGGGCTATGGCTACACCAGCCCTTGCCATTAATCTAGGATCTTTGTCAGTACCGTGAACCACTCCCTTTTCAGTCACCATAACTCCCCTCTTTCCTCCAGTGTTCACCTTATTCTCCATTATTTTAACAATCCTCCTTTTGGCTTTGCATAGCAAAATAGTATTTAGATCAGGCACTTCATCTTCTTCCATGGGAGTAAAAGGAGTCAATTCAATTCCTGATACTGAAACTGGATTTCCTTCTGCTATGCTACTGGAGGGAACAGAGGGTTCTATTGGATCGACATAAGATTGAGTCTGTTCTTGATTTCCATAGTCTTTTTCCTCTTGTACATTTTGTCATAACTCCTCAGCTATTTTTTCTACCTGCTCCTTATCTTTATCAGCTGCTTCTAGTATTAGCCTCTCATTCTCCTTCTTCTTTCTCTGGATTTCTTCTTCTTCTTCTTTTCTTTTCTTGGCTTCTTCTTTTCTCTTCTTAGCCTATTGCATTGCCTTTCTTTTTTCTTCTTCTTTGGATCGCAACCACTCTTCTACTTCCTGGGCTAATCTGTATGCCTCTTCCTGCATTTTCTTTCCAGATTCCTCTTCTTGCTTCTGCGGTACAATAATCAACAATAATCAACAATAATCAACAACCTTCTTCTCAGAGTCATTTATATGGAAAATTATTTCACCGAAGTGAAATTATTCTAACTACTTCACGAATTCTGCTACAGTTTTTAATTTTGAAGACTTATAACTCCCTATAGAAAATGGGACTGGAGGATAAACAACCTTCTTTTGCTCAAATAAGAAGTGGCCAACTCCATCAATGTATAGTTGTCTAACTACCTCCTTGTGAATGAAAACATATGTAGCATACTTAGGCATAAGGGAAGGAGCCCTCGACCCACCAAACATTCTTAAATACAAACTTTCTTCAGTCAAGTAACAGTGCCCGTTATCTTGCACGACCTTGATAGCTTCCTTGGACATGGAATTACACTCAACTAGGAAAATCAAAGTGTACAATGGCATGATAAAACCTTCACAAATATTCTTGTAGTGACTATAATACTTGTGATCCCACAACAATTGATAAGCAGCATATACAGGGGACTGGTCTTTATCCCATTGGAATTTCAATGCTAGGAATGGATACGTAAATAAGATACAGTCAATCAAGATCGAACTGATATAAAATTATGTTTTCTTCTATGAGACCCCTCCTAGGGTTGCACTTATGCAGGCTGACAAACTGTTGGACACTATGTTTTCCCAATTGAATATGGTACCTTGAGTGGCTACAAAAAATATCACTGGTACCCAACCTATTTTGAAGTTCTTCCCATTATCCCTCCTGAAAATCTTGTTTAACTTCAGGGCTATAAATTTGTATGGAGTGCAGAGGATTACTGTTTCATACTCCCCTGAAGGCCTCGTACGAAAGTTCTTACCTGGAATCATCATCCTTTTGACTATTTCTACCACATCTACATTGAGGTATTTCAACCAACATTCAGTCAAATAGATCTGTGGTTTTGACAACTTATAAGTCATGGCTACATAGACTAGGCTATAGGCAGCATAACCTTTCCCTTCAGTGTTAGCCAATATTGTCCTGGTCACATCTTCCCTGGGTAGGATCCATCATATCACCTATGAAAAAGGGAAAAGCTCAGGTCGGGTAGACACCTTCATAATGGCTGATCTTTTGATATTGGCATAAATAGGAAAATCCTCAAATCTAGCCTTTGGGACACTCTGATTTGAGATCATGCAGTATATCTCTTTCCATTTATATTTAGGATCGATACTAGTGATGGCTTTGGTTTCTTCGTAAATAACCTCGACTCGGGTTATTATTTCGACCTCTTGTAACACCTCGGTTTTGACCCTGTTGCATTAAATGTACATGATGTATATATTGTAATAATCATGGTGCGGAGCTAAAGGCCAATGCCCCACCATCGATTGGTTATGCTATGTTTCTGGTTGAAATTGTCACCGATGGTAGATCGGGGCATGCGACATACATATCAAGTTTTGTCATCATGTAAATATACATCTTTAATTAAATGAACCCAACCAGCTATGCTCACTGCAACCATAATGAAAAGGGAATGATTCTCACAAGGATAAGGTGGGGGGGGGGATTGTTAAACCATGAACCAATGAGGAAAAAGCCATGTGTCACCGCCATGTTTTGATTTTCCCATATTTCCTTGTATTATCCAACTACCACCTTAAATGTTCTGCTGAGTAGTTGAGGCAGTTATTGTTTGGGAGTCGGGGTGGCAGGATTGTCAGTCCTTTCCCACCCGCACACTCCACCAGCAATGGAACCTCGCATTGGGAAAAGGAAACGAACTCTCTAGGCTTTCCACTCTCTCCACGACAGTGCTGAAACACTCACGCACTTCCTACTACGTGATTCTCTCCATTGTCTGTTCATCCTCACGCTGGAACGGTTGTCTGTTCATTTTCTTATGCACAGGCTTCTTTCCTGTGTGGTCTCACGCAGCCAGGAGGAGGGAGCCATTTCGGAGGTCACTCACGTTTCCACAGAGTGGTAGCCAGCATGTTTTCCATCTAAATTCCAGAGGTCTGATGTAAATTTCCCTCACGCACATGTTGGGAGTTGGTATTTTTCTTACCCAGTGTGGTTTGTGTTGTTTTGGAGTCATTTTGGCCACAATAGGGCCAAGAACGACTCAGGAGTTATTTTCCTTAACCAAGCTGTGAATTGCTTGTGTGACTACATGTATGCAGTGGTTGGTCTTCGGACTGTGTTGGGAGCAGGGATGGGGTCTTGGTTTGCTTGATAAACCTGGTGTGTTTGGAAACCACACAGACAGGGCTAGAGGGCTGGCTTTCTTCTCCACAACCCCTGAATAGCACTGGAAGGGAAGTCAAGACCTGAGGGACTGTGTAGCAGAGAAGGGACGAATTCCTTGTGTTGGGTGTGTGTGGGTGTCTTAGAAGTCTATCTAGTTCTGGTGTAGGTGCTCCTAGCTCTATAATGGGCTCACCAGCTTAGCATTTAGCCTTTCCCAGCTCCTGGATGGCCTGATAAATCCAACTATGTTGGCTTGGCTGTGTTTTGGTGTACCTTGGCTATGTGTAAGCCTGCTTGTTCCTTATTCCTCGGTGAATCATGCCCAACTTGGGGGTGGCAGGGTTACTGAGAGATTCAGGAGCATGCTGGCCTATGGTTGGGTGGAATGTTGCAGCGACGTAGCTGGTTGCAGAACAAGTTCTTTATGAGATAAGTAATCTTGTCTATTTTACTCCTGCAATCACATTACTGTTAATGAATATGATGAACATGTTGAATTCTTGTATGAATGTATGTTGCTTCTGTTGTGTATGATAAACAATTATGTATCTGTGTATGTTCTACATCAATGCATTTTGTTTCAACATTTTATGAATTCACATGTTCATGGGGTTGTTTGCCTGGATGGTTAAGGCCATGGTAGCGTCCTCTTCGCCGGTCGGAGGGTCAGGGACGTTATAGTGTGGTATCAGAGCTCATGTTGCAGCATGGGCCTGAATGGGGCCATGAAAGATGTAGTGATAGAGGCAGGATTTCTTTCTACCCAGCAGAGATTAGAAGTTTATGATAGCAAACTTCCACAAAAAATTGTCTAAGTGTTTGAACTGTCAGTTCGTCGAAACACTTAGTGGGACGGACTTTTGATGCAGCGAAGAGCTAGGCGGAAGCACACCCGACGGAGGACAGTTGGAAGAAAATTGCGGAAAATTTTCTAAGTTTCGTCGACCGTCAGTGGAACTTAGTGGATGAGGGAGCTACGGTTTCGACGAAGATTAGTCGAATACCGCCGAAACACTGGCTCGATGTAGTGGAAGAAATGCCCAATATTGACTTTTGGTGTTAACGAAAGTTTGTTGTTCAGACTGTTAATGGACTTCGGTGGAAAATAGTTGATCAAGCACCCGCCATTGTGGATGGCTAGACCCCTATGCTCCCGACGGGTAAGGCCTCCGACCGCTGATGCCGTAAAGAAAGCTTAATAATTTTTTGAAGGCCCGAAATCATCGGCTATCGGAAGAAGATAGTGCTTTGTGCGTCCGCCGTTGCAAAATCCTAGAGCACTAGTCTTTCGATGGGGAGAAGTATCAACTACCGATGTCAGTCAAAATTCAGTTCACCGATCGGGAAAGGATCAAATATGATGAGCCACCATTGCGGCTGCTGAACGAACTAACCCGTCGATGTCGCAGTGATTAGTACTTTCGCCAGCTGATGAGAAGAAAATTTGAAAATTTTGTTTAAGTATAAGGTCATCGAAAATTTATTGAGGATTGGGTCATCGATCGGAAAAATTTCAATGAAGGTGACTCGCCATTGCGGCTACTTAGTCAACTAGCCCTCCGATGCCGTAGGAACTAGTGCTTCCGACCGCCGATAGACTTACAGCTGCGGAAGACTTAAGGATATTGTTGGCCATCATTGTAGAAATCTAGGTGACTAATAGGTTATGCTATTGCCGAACAGACATGGGATAATAGACCATTACAGGCCCGATGCGGCAGAAAGAATCAGACGAGTAACTCGCTGATCGAAAGTCTTGGCGTTTTCCCACGGAAGCCGAAGTGAGAACACTTTCTGCCGTTGCGGAAGCCGAGACAACTAACCACCCGATGCACAAGACTCTCGACTCACCGATTAGGTTCAGAGAGTTGGATTTGGATCCAATATAGTAGAAGCAAATAGGTGGATAGTCCTCCGCATCACCAATGCAAATCAAAAGTTTGGCGATTTTCCAACCGAAACACCGAAAAATTTGTGCGGAAGAGACCCGATGAAGAGAAGGAAACTTTGGGTTTTTCGAAGTGGAAATTTTATCAGCAAATTCTAACTGTGTTAGCAGATTTCGGCGGACTGTCAGTGGATTACAGAGCTGAACCTGGGGGAGAGGAAAATTTTGTGTTTTAGCATAATTGTTGTTTTATGATTTTCCAGAAGAAAAGGTAAGTAATTTTGATTTATATTAATATTATGCATCTAACAGTTTGCTATGAACACATTTGCATAACTTTAGATAACTTCCAAGGGCAGTGTGGTAAAGCCAGAGGTGGTTCAGTCATGAGAACCCATGATGGGTATGATGCTCAGGATTCTTACGAGCGAGCAGAAGATGCCATGGGAGAAAATGTCCGTAATGGGAATGATGACATAGATTCTAATGGAAGGAGATTCTAGGGGACACTGTCCGAGGTCGCATCCACCATGAGAAGCTTGATCAAAGCCTAGGAAGAGCAACATTAGCTGAATGCTGCAATGATGCAGAGTTTGACAGACTTACAAAGAAAGATAGACTCTGGACGAGGTACAACAAGACCAGAAGGCAGTAAGAGTAGTACTAGGAGAAGGAGAAGGACTTCTAGTGGATCATCTGACTCTGAAGAATCCAGCGGGGATTCCAGTTCTTCTTCTCATAAAAGAAAAAGAAAGAGGCACCATAGGGATCGCTCTCGGGATGAATTTAAGAAAGCTAAACCTCCTACATTTGATGGTGAGGCAAATACTAGACAATAGGCTGAAGCTTGTCTTCTTGGGATGAAGAAGTACTTTCAAGTACATGATTATTCGAGAAACATGAAGGCAAGAGTTGTTATATTCAATCTAAACAGAAGAGCATCCATTTGGTGGGAACACTTCAAGCAAGTAAAGAGGATCAGTGAAAGGAGACTTAAGTGGAAACAGTTCAAGAAGTATTTCAAGAAGAAATACCTCTCTGACAGGTATTATGATGACAAGATTAAGGAGTTCCATGAGCTGAGATTGGGACAACGGACCATGGAAGAATATGCAAATAAGTTTTTGGAGCTGTTAAGGTATGTTCGGTACATCAAAGATGAAAAAGTGAAGGTCCAACATTTTCTGAGTGGGTTACCTCAGTATTACAAAGATAGAATTGAGTTTTATGAACCTAGAACTCTTGAAGAAGCAATAAGGAAGGCTAAGTATTGCTATGAGCAAAGCAAAGGTAATCTGGATTACCAGAAGGCATGGAAGGACAAGAAGAATGAGAAGTTTGACCAAAGAAAGAAAGGTTTCAAACCTTCTAACTTCAGGAATCAGCAGAAGCAGCCACCTCAAGCTGCGAGTAAACCAGTTGGAATGACAGGAGAAAAGCCTAAAGATCCACAATAGAATAGAGGGCCACTTCAATGTTGGAAATGTGGAGGACCCCACATGCGCAGAAATTGTCCACTCGAGAATGAGAGTGTAAGGCCAGCTTATAACATTCAAGAAGCAAAAATAGTGGGTCAAGTATAAAGGGCAGTCCCTAGGATTTATGCAGCACTGGAGGACCACCAGGTAGATCACCAGTCAACTGTGGTTGAAGTAGCAGGTAAGATTATTGAGCAATCTGTTTCTATTTTGATTGACCCTGGTTCTACTTATAGTTACATTACTCCTAGAGTAGTGGAGATTTGTGCTTTTATGAAAATAAAGCATAGGAAGTCTTGGTTAGTTCAACTAGCCACTGGAACTAAGAGAAATGTTAGTGAAGTGGTATAGAAATGTCCATTGGTCATGGATGGATTGGTCACTTGTGTAGATCTGAATGTTCTACCACTTGGTTCCTATGATGTTCTCATTGGAATGGATTGGTTAGAAGCTCACAGGGTGAAGCTTGACTATTATAATAAGACTTTCGAATGCATGAATGAAGAAGGGAACCTAGTAGTTGTGAAAGGTATCCCAAAGGTGATTTCAGTACGGCAAGTTTCAGCATTGTAGTTAAAGAAGTTCTGTAGGAAGGGTTGCCAGTTGTATGCAGCTCACATTTTGGAGACATCAGGAGATGAAACTTCTAGGTTGGAGGACTATCAGGTGTTACAGGAATTCAAGGATGTGTTTCCTGATGAGATTCCAGGGCTTCCTCCAAAGTGGGACATTGATTTCACAATTGAACTTGTGCCAGGAGTAGCACCAGTGTCCAAGGCACCCTACAGGATGAATACACCGGAGATGCTAGAATTGAAGATGCAACTGCAAGAGTTGTTGGAAAAGAAGTATATCTGGTTGAGTGTGTCTCCTTGGGGAGCACCAGTTCTATTTGTAAAGAAGAAAGATGGTACACTCAGGTTGCGTATTGATTACAGACAATTGAACAAGGTTACTATGAAGAATAAATATCCTTTTCCTAGGATTGATGACCTCTTTGATCAAATGAGGGGAGCAAGGGTATTTTCCAAGATTGACTTGAGGTCTGGTTACCATCAGGTGAGAATCAAGGATGAAGACATTCATAAGACAACCTTCAGGACAAGGCATGGACATTATGAGTTTGTAGTGGTACCATTTGGTCTCACAAATGCACCAGCTACATTTATCTGCCTTATGAATAGTGTCTTCAGTAGATATTTGGACAAGTTTGTTCTTGTTTTCCTTGATGACATTCTTGTTTATTCTAAGAATGAGAAAGAGCATGAAGAGCATTTGAGTTTGACATTGCAATTGCTTAGCGAGCACCAGTTGTATGAAAAACTAAGCAAGTGTGACTTCTATAGAGATAAAATTCAGTACTTGGGTCACATTATCTCAGAGGAGGGTATATATGTGGACCCTGAAAAGATTGAAGGCATTATGAATTGGCCTACTCCAAGAAATGTGACAGATGTAAGATATTTTATGGGACTTGCAGGATACTACAGGAGATTCATTGAGGGATTCTCCAGAGTTGCACATGCCATCACTTCTTTGCAAAAGAAGGGGATGAAGTTCAAATGGACATCAAGGTGTGAAGAAAGCTTCCAGCAATTGAAGAATCTTCTCACCAGTGCACCAGTATTGAAAGCTGCAGATCCAGAAAAGGATTTTGTGGTGTGTACCGATGCATGCGGACAAGGGCTTGGAGGAGTCCTTATGCAGGACAACCATGTGATATGTTATGAGTTGAGAAAGATGAAGGAGCATGAGAAGAACTATGCCACTCATGATATAGAGCTTGCAGTCATAGTACATGCCCTCAAGATGTGGAGGCATTACTTGATGGGTAGAAGATTTGAACTAAGGAAAGACCATTGTGGTCTGAAGTATCTATTTGATCAGCCTACTCTGAATGCTAGGCAAGCAAGATGGATGGAATTTTTATGTGAGTTTGATTTCGAAATCAAGCACATAAAAGGAAAAGAAAATAAGGTAGCTGATGCACTCAGCAAGAAGGTGCAAGAAATGCATGTGGCATCTCTTAGTATTTGTCAATCAGACTTGAGGCAGTAGATTGTTAATCATGTTGCTGGAGATGAATTGTATGAGAAGGTAAAAGACAAATTGCAACAGAAAAGTCTTGAGAAGAGGTATGAGGGATATAAATTGGAAGAAGATGGACTTCTCACCTATAAAGGTAGAATTTATATTCCAGATGTAGCAGACTTGAGGAGAGTTGTTGTGGATGAAATTCAATAAGCTCTGTATTGTGGTCACCCGGGATATCAGAGGACAATTGCTACAGCTAGGAAGCAGTACTTCTGGCCAGGAATGAAAAAGGACATGGCTAAATACACTTCCAGGTGCATGAAATGTCAACAAGTAAAGGTTGAGCATCAACACCCTGCAGGTTTGTTGCAGCCTTTGCCAGTTCCAGAATTGAAATGGGAAGTTATTTCCATGGATTTTATTACAGGATTGCCGATGACTTGGAGACAACATGATTCCATCATGGTTGTGGTGGACAAGTTGACAAAGGCAGCGCATTTTATACCGGTTAATTCTACGCATAAGACTGATGATATTGCAAAGATCTTCATGAAGGAGATTTTTAGATTGCATGGATTGCCGAAGGCAATAGTCTCTGACAAAGATGTCAAGTTCACTTCCAACTTTTGGAAGGGGTTGTTTGCAGATTTGGGTACAAAGCTAAACTTCAGCACTGCATACCATCCTCAGATAGATGGGTAGACAGAGAGAGTTAATAAGGTGCTTGAAGATATGCTTTGCATGTACGTGATGGACAAACCAACCAAGTGGGAAGATTACTTGCACTTGGTAGAGTTTGCTTATAACAATGGGTAGCGGGAATCCTTGGGGATGAGTCCATATGAAGCTTTGTATGGGAGAAGGTCTAGGACACCTGTGACTTGGGATAATCCAGTGAATAGGATTGTTCTTGGACCAGAATTGCTCAGGGAAATGCAGCAAGAGGTTGTAAAGATCAGGTAGAATCTAAAAGCAGCACAGGACAGACAAAAAATCTATGCAGATAAGCATAGGGTGAACAGGGAGTTCAGTGTTGGGGATCATGTTTACCTCAGGGTGAGGGCAAAGAAGAGTTCCTTGAAGCTTGGAAGTTGTGCCAAGTTGTCACCTAGATATTGTGGGTTGTTTGAAGTGCTTGAAAGAATAGGGCTCGTTGCATATAGACTTGCATTGCATGCTAGCACTAGGGATCATAATTTTTTTCATGTTTCTTTTCTTAATATATATGTACATGATCCTAACCATGTGATAAATTGGGATGTGATTCAGGTGGAACCTGAGGGAGAGTTCCAAATCAAGCTAATGTGCATCCTTGACAGGAAGGTCACAATGCTCTGGAACCGGGCCATAGGGAAGGTAAGGGTGCAATGGGAGCACTACGGACCTGAAGAGGCTACGTGGGAGTTGGAGGATGCCATGCGATTAGCACATCCATTTTTGTTCAATTCTATGGAACATTGAGGCAGTACTAGTGTAGCATTTTGTTCAAATTTTGTAAATCATTGAGGACAGTGCTATTGAAGGGGGAGGGGAATGTAACACCCCAGTTTTGACCCTATTGCATTAAATGTACATGATGTATATATTGTAATAATCATGGTGCGGAGCTAAAGGCCAAGGCCCCACCATCGATTGGTTATGCTGTGTTTCGGGTTGAAATTGTCACCGATGGTATATCGAGGCATGCAGCATACATATCAAGTTTTGTCATCATGTAAATATACATATTTAATTAAATGAACCCAACCAACTATGATCACTACAACCATAATGAAAAGGGCATGATTCTCACAAGGATAAGGGGGGGGGGGATTATTAAACCATGAACCAATGGGGAAAAAGCCATGTGTCACCGCTCTGTTTTGATTTTCCCATATTTCCTTGTCCTATTCAACTACCACCTTAAATGTTTTGCTGATTAGTTGAGGCAGTTATTGTTTGGGAGTAGGGGTGGCAGGATTGATAGTCCTTTCCCACCCCCACACTCCACCAGCAATGGAACCTCATGTTGGGAAAAGGAAGCGAACTCTCCAGGCTTTCCACTCTGTCCACGACGGTGCTGAAACACTCACGCACTTCTGACTACACGATTCTCTCCATTGTCTGTTCATCCTCACGATGGGACGGTTGTCTATTCATTTTCTTACACACAGGCTTCTTTCCTGTGTGGTCTCATGCAGCCAAGAGGAGGGAGCCATTTCAGAGGTCACTCACGTTTCCACAGACTCATGGTATCCAACATGTTTTCCATCCGAATTCCAGAGGTCTGATGTAAATTTCCCTCATGCATAGGTTGGGATTCGGTATTTTTCTTCCCTAGTGTGGTCTGTGTTGTTTTGGAGTTGTTTTGGCCACGATAGGGCCAAGAACGACTCAGGAGTTATTTTCCTTAACCAAGCTATGAATCGCTTGTGTGACTACGTGTATGCAGTGGTTGGTCTTCGGACTGTGTTAGGTGCAGGGATGGGGGCTTTGTTTGCTTGATAAACCTGGTGTGTTTGGAAACCACACAGACAGGGCTAGAGGGCTGGCTTTCTTCTCCACAACCCCTGAATAGCACTGGAAGTGAAGTCAGGACCTGATGGACTATGTAGCAGAGAAGGGACAGATTCCTTGTGTTGGGTGTGTGTGGGTGCCTTAGAAGTCATGCTAGTTCTGGTGTAAGTGCTCCTAGCTCTGTAATGCGCTCACCAGCTTAGCATTTAGCCTTTTCCTAGCTCCTGGATGGCCTGATAAACCCAACTGTGTTGGCTTGGCTATGTTTTGGTGTACCTTGGCTATGTGTAAGCCTACTTGTTCCTTATTCCTCAGGGAATCATGCCCAGCTCAGGGGTGGCAGCGTTGCTGAGAGATTAAGGAGCACGCTGGCCTATGGTTGGGTGGAACGTTGCAGCGACGTAGCTGTTTGCGAAACGAGTTCTTTATGAGATAAGTAATCTTGTCTATTTTACTCCTATAATCACATTACTGTTAATGAATATGATGAACATGTTGAATGCTTGTATGAATGTATGTTGCTTTTGTTGTGTATGAGAAACAATTATGTATCTGTGTATGTTCTACTTCAATGCATTTTGTTTCAACATTTTATGAATTCACATGTTCATGGGGTTGTTTTCCCGGATGGTTAAGGGCATGGTAGCGTCCTCTTCGCCGGTTGGAGGGTCGGGGACGTTACACCTCTGGTTCTTCCTTTGTTGTGTGTGCCTTAATTTTTTTGCTTTCAAGGCATGTTGTTGTGCTGATGATATGCATGTGTATACACATTAGATTTAGTCCATTCACATATAAATAGAAAACTATATATTGAAAACAACAATATTAACCAAAACATTACCAACTCATCATAATACATGTTGAGCCGCTTTTGTTTCTAACCAAACCAAATGTGCTTCCTATATGTGAAACTAAAAAACCATGAAGCTTTCAAAGCTATATCAAAACTAAGTCTACAAGCAAAAATTTCCCTGGGCAAACCCTAGGCCCTCCACTATGCCCTTAAATCTATAGATATCAATACCAATGGTGCCAGGAAACCCCTGGGAAAAAATAAAACTGCTAATCTCCAAACCTGCAACAGAGAATCTCCTCCTCGACATCCCATGAAAACCTAACCACACTCAAACGATGGCTGTGCACCTGCCCTAAAAAGGTGAGGAAGAGGGAGGAGTGGTACAGAAAGTGAAATGCTCGTCCGTACCCTGCCCTCTTTCTGCTAATAAATGCCAAAGAGTAACTCATGGATGGATGAAAATCAATAAGAACTAGGACCAACGAGTAAAATGGCGTTTATAATAAACAACCAGGGCAAACCCTATATAGAGAAAAATCCACTGCATTTGAAATAACCTCCCCCATGGTATAAGTAAATGACCTAACCCTATCAAAACTACAGGTAAAAAAAATTGTTGAGTAACAAGATTGGAGAAGAATCCTACCTAGAGAGTCTCGAGGATGACCTAGATGAACTCTGCTTCCTCTAGCAAACGATTTGCTCAGACAATGATAGCTACACAGCTTCAATCGGTGACAAATACAGTGAATAATGACCGTCTACACACCCTCTATGGGATTTATAAGCGTGAACGCGGGATTGAGTATGCTTTCGGGTGAGAGAAACATAAGCGCTAAGTGGGTATTGGAAAAGAAAATTCAAATCGACGCGAAGCATCAGATGGCTTTGGAAGAACATAACTGGGAGATCGGGTGGAGAACGCCGAAGCACTTAAAACACCATCAGCAAACTAACCAACTAACTATGCATCAGTATCGGAGATGACTATGGGAAGTTGTTGGTTCGACATCCAACTTAGCCTCTGCAATGTCGGCCAAAGAAACAACTAAGTTCTCATATCATCTGAAAGAAAAAAAATGATACGGTGAAAAACAGTTTACAAAGCTTCAGCAGATATCGGACAATGACAGACGATTGGAGACCCGGTACATAGGAACGGTTTCAGACTAAGCTTTTGATACATTGACAAACATCTTCCAATGCAGTTAGACAAAATGATATCCGATACATCGGACAGAGACTTTGAAATGCTCCCGATGGGAACCTCGGCTAGTTAGACTACTGTGCACCCGATACATCAGAAGAACTGTCAACTGTGCATCCGATACAAGCAAACAAACTTTCAAAATTTTCAAACCTTCAAGTCATGGGGAAAATCAGGTGAAAAAGATAAACTTTCTAAGCCTTCTAAAAAAACCTAAAAAGATAAGGGGGACCCTAAAAAATAAAATCTTTTTTGGGGAAAATAATTGCAGCTGCAACACCTGGGTAGTGATCCTCTTCGTTCTGGGTATGGGTATAGGCGGGAAAATTTGGGGAAAAATTGATGGGATATACATTTTGAATTTTGAGATAAATGCAAGTGCTAGTGATTAGTTCAGGCTTTTTGTTTTGTTTTGTTTTTTAATTTTAAATAAGAGATATAAATATAAAAAGTAACTATAAAAAATAACATACAATTATATTAATTAAAATTAGGCTTTTTGCTTTTTTCTAATTTTAAATAAGAGACATAAATATAAAAAAATAACACACAATTATATTAATTAAAATTAAAATTAAAATTATTAAATATAAATATAAATTTTATTTAAATATTAAAATATAAATATTAAGTAATTAGCACTTAGGAAATTAAAAAAAAAAACGTTAACCCTATAATTAACTAATAAAAAAAATTAATAATAAACAATTAAAAACTTAAATTCCAACACATACATTAAACTTATAACAATTATTATAATAATTAAATAAATAATAAAAAAATTACAACAAAATTAAATAACATTTAAAAAAAATTAAAACACAAAATAATTAACCTTTAAATAACTTTAAAACTAATTTTATAATATTTAATTGATAGCATAAATAAATTTTTAATTAAGAATCAATAACCGTCTAATATTTTAAATAAACATTATAAATAAATAATATAATTAAACATTATAATTGAACATTATAAATAAACATTAAAGATAAAAAAAAACATTATAAATATGGAACTTTAAACATTAAATTAATTATTTAATTTAATAACACATAAGATTAATTTTTAACTAAAAATAAAATTACAACTTAAAACCATAAAATATTGGACAAAAATCTACATTATATTAATAAATAATAATAATACTTAGGAATTGGACAAAAACCCTAATTCTACCAAAACCCACCAAACAAAACATTAAAATTTACGAAATAAAAAGAAACTAACAATATTCATACCTCACACCCGTGTACAAAAAAGAACAAGGTTAAAAAACAAAAAAACATAGACATTAGATTATACAAAGAAGAAACATGTAATGTGAAGGGAGTAAATCAAGAAACATATTAGCCAAAATTGTTTTGACAAGGCCCTAGTTTTAATAAATTGTGTGGCATCAACCTACTCCTAGTAATGGTCGAGGTTGAAGAAAATGGAGGTTCAGTCTTATAATATAGGGCCAAAGAAGTCATAGTATAAGAAAGGACACTAGTAATGTATTTATGAGTAAGTAGGTGTCATACATAAATGACTCTTTTAAGCAAATTGATTATCCTAAAACCTCTTGATGTAGCACAATATGGAACTTGTGTGGATTGGTGGCTATCAATTAATGTCTTAACCACTTCCTCCTTGTTCTTAGCCATTTTCATGCTTATTTGGAAGTGGTTAAACCTTGGAGACCACATCATGGAGGTTACTAATGATGTGTGCTAGGCTTGAGTCTATTTTTGGCATGAAATCACACATGTGGATTGCTCTTCCATCTTCAGTGTGGATTATATGTTTGTGCTTGGTTGGGTCATCACTATGACTAGACGTATATTTCTTACTTGTTGTTACGTATGTGCATCATACTATCGTTTTCCTTAATGAATATCAGATTAACTACCTCAAGCACATTGAAGGAAGACGTGGGTTTATACAACCTTTTGACTTCCTTCCTTCGTCAGGCATGAAAACATTGGGTTGCTGCATAATTGTATGCTTGAATTAGTAGCCTCAAACATTGTGATGCCCCTCAAAAGTTATGAAGAAGCTTGGCCTACAAATATCCAGAACTTATAAAAGTATGTGTGCTATGGAATCAAGGAAAATCAAGGTCCATGTATTGATCAAAGACTTGCAGGTAAGATGTGTTGCATACTTGGATGTTGGATTTTTTATGGATAGTTGGTGTCATTGATGTGGTAGATCCAAGGGGTATGTTTCTCTCTAGGAAATGGGTAGCAAATTTAGGAGGAAGCATTCAGTTGGAAAAATTTATAAACCTGAATACTATATTCATTGAGATATGCATGCCCTTAATTGCACATTTTCGCAAGATAAATAGTTAATCGCCACAAGGAGAGAATCTTTACCTTCTAAGAGTGAAAAACTAGTGATGAATTCCTTAGATACCTCTTCTCACTTATAGTTAGTAGTTCCAAATAACAATTTTCATAACCAAAAATATCTGGCTAAATAGGATATAGTTGATAGCCCATAAGGATAAAAATATAATATTGATAATGAATGTGATGATTGATACAGATACTCGTGACATTTTAAATACCATTGAATGGTCACAAGTTATGATAGGGCTCAAATCTTTAAGACTTAGCCTATTTATCATATGCCAACACACACTTAATATGTATGATTTACATTCATTAAATTCAAAGTGACATTATGTTGGACAATACTAAGATGAGGAACATTTTATGCCTTATTGTTTTGGAAAATATCCCATTATTTTTAAATTACTCAATACCAAATGTCATTACAAACCAACAAAAGTTGAGGAGACATTCCTATGAGTTTGTGCAAACCCACATGACTCACCAATGGACATGCATATAATGAGATGATTTCCAAACAAAAAATGATAGTATGTTAAAGGTTATGGAACCATTATTGGTATTCCATGGCTAGTGCCAATGCTAGCAGGTGCCTGGATCAAATCATCCTGGGTGAGGTGCACTAATATACACCAATGGGTTTATTAGGGATTCCATCAAGGAATGTTGGGAAGCATCATGTATTTCCCTCGAAAGTTACCATTGGAAAAAAAACACAAGGATGCATTACAGACAATACCTAGGAAATGCGGATTTTCTTTATACCAAACCAAATTAACCACCAAAAACTTGGATGTAGATGTTGAATATCTAAAGTTCTACTTAAAATTTGTTAACATTCATCCAAGGAAACAAAAAATAAAAATACTAAGCATATATATTGTTGTCATCTCGATAAAAAATGTATTTTAAACCTAGTTGATGGGACCAAGGGACTTAAAAAGAGAATTAAAAAAATACATTTATAACCCAAAGCTGATCATAAAGAAATCAAATGGTACTGCTAAATACATGATATGTTATATCCCAGAAGTGGTTTAGACATCTGCCAACTAAATACCAAAAAAAGGGAAAAAAATGCGTCTAAGGAAGAGTTTCAGTTGAAAACGTATAGTATATTTGCTTGGTATTGGATGTTTCTTGCATCAAAGTCATCAACAAATAAGGGTTGTTCTAGCAATGGAAATAATTATATAAGCATCAACATGATATGGTTTATAAAGGTTATTTTAAACTCTAGACTAAACAACAATCATAATAGCATGCATAAGAAGCATTATCAAAAACTTTCAACAGGAATGTTGCTTGCAACAATTTTACTTCACACCCCTTAGAAATAGTTATGCACGATTCACTAACATGAATGGACATATTTTTAATGATAAGGTTTGAAGTGATACACGTCCATTTTCAAGGTGGATAAGTGGTATGTCAGTCAAGAGAGAAATGTTGTCCAGGATGAGAGCATTCGGTGCACAACACATAACACCTATTACTTCTAGGGCACCATCAGTCCGCTTTCTACATTACAATTATCTAGTGATCAACAAACACCCCCAATAACATAGGTATCAAACTAATGTAAGCATGAGATGTTATATGAAAGATATTCCACTATCCAAGTTATTTGAACTAAACTAATTTAAAACACTAAAGAAATTTAACCACTTAACCACATCCAAATAGATAAATCTCTTTCAAGCCATAGCCTAGATAAGAGAGCAATTCACTAACAAACTCATCGGTGACACTTGCTATCCCTGCCACTGATAGCACTTCCAATTTTTGCATTTTTCTAATGCAGGAAGAATCTTGAAGGCTTCTAGCTGCTAGCATGACTCCATACACAATTCCTTAATTACTGGTGCCAAACTGTCACCATTAGGATTCATGTCATGTAATTTGTAAGGTCATTTATATGTCATTACAATCATTTCGATGATAATATGGTCGTTTAGATGTCATTATAGAAATTTAGGTGCCATTAGAATCAATAAGGATCCAAAAGTGATACCACATGCATAATCATCATTGACATCTACATTGCCATCATCATCATACAATAAATCAACATCATTGTCGTTGTCGTAGTCATCATCAATGTCATCGTCAATTTAATTGTGATAATAATGATTAAGGAGAGCTACTACCTCACAAGAATGGATGATATAGTCTTATACTTATCAAAACATATCCATACGATCCATCATAATGATCGTAATGCATCATCGTCATGTTGTTAGGGCCAATCAGATGCCAATAAGGTCTATCAAATGTTGTTGGGGACACTCAAATGTCATTAGAGAAATTTAGGTGACATTAAGATAATTTACCCGTTGTTAGGATTAATCAAGATCCAAAAGTGCCATGATTATGATCATTTAGGTTCCACTATGATAAATCAAGACAAAAAGTACTATCACATGAATCATGATCATTGACATTGAAATTAATATATCTATCGTTATGTCAGATGTTTTCCTAACACAATTCCTAGCTCTAAACCTAGTGCAATTCCTAGTGCGGTTCCTTTCAAAATTTCTAGCATTATTCCAGGCACTATACCTGGCTCTATATCTAGAGCTATGTTGGATGTTTTCTAGGTGCAATTCTTCGCTCTATACTTCAATCTATGTTGGATGTTTTTCTTTCCAAAATTCATGGCACAAATCTTGTCGCTAACCCTAGATTACTATATGGTGATATGCTATTCAGGACATTTTTTTGGAGGCTATATTGGGCAATATATGGGATGTTCTTTTGGACGCTAATTGGGAGGTTAATTGGGATTCTAATTGGGATGATAATTGTGATTTTAATTGGTATGATAATTGGGATGTTAATTGGGATGCTAATTGGTGTCCACAATAGTGCCAACTTTTAAAACGGGATGCTAAGTGGGATGCCAATTGGGACGATGCTTGGGATGATAATTGGGACACTAAGTGTGATGCTAATTGGGATTCTAATTAGCGTCCAGAACAGCGCCAACATTAAAAAAGGGAGGCAAATAATGCCATTAAAAGCGGCATCCTGTGGAAAAGCATCCACTTTGTCCAAAAAATGATGAAAAATACACTAAAAGTGATAGTGGATGCTAAAAAGGAAGCTAAAAGAGACGTTGATCACAGGGTTTTGTTGTAGTGTACAAAGAATATTTCTTCCTTGACAATGATGGGAAATAAGTCAAGTTCAACACCTCACAATAGTTAACAGAATTCTAAACATCTACACATGGAATAATATTTTGCAACAAGTATTTTTTCAAGAGGGTAAGATCTACACTCAACTTCAAGCTAAGCTGTATGTGCAAAAAGTTCACATTCCCTTACTGAGAAAACCCTAGTTTCCAAAATTGACCTAAAAAATGATCCATTGTCTATGGACCCATATTAGAGGGCCACACCTTGCACTATCTCGATGTCCTGAATCCAATGGAGTTGAAAATTTGTTGATCTAAGCAATGGTCATCATTCTATGGCATGTTGAATCCCACCTCCTATAAGATTTCAGGGACACCTATTGAATCCCTACCCGGGGCATAGAATGGAAATAATGCATCAAAATGAGATTTTAGTGGGTCATGGAAGCATGTTCCATGTGGGAACTCTAGCCACATATTCACGATCGAGGAATTTGCAAAGCTGACCCTTATGTGCAAAAATTTCGCATTCCGTTACTGAGCAAAATCCTAGTTTCCAAAATCGACCTAAAAAATGATCCCTTGTCCATGGACCCATATTAGAGGGCCACCCGTAGCACTATCCCTATGTCCTAAATCCAACGGAGTTGACAGTTCATCGATCCGAGCAACGGTCATCATTCTATGGCACGTTGAATCCCACCTTCTACAGGATTTCACGGACACCAGCTAAATGCCTACCTGGGGCATAGAATGGAAACTGTGCATCAAAATAGGATTCTGGTGGGTCATGCAAGCATGTTTAGTTATGTTCCATTTTGGAACGCTAGCCACATGTTCATGGTCAAGGAATTTTCAAAGATGACCCCTATGTGCAAAAATTTTGCATTCCCTTACTGAGCAAAACCCTAGTTTCCAAACTTAACCTAAAACAAGATCCCTTGTCCATGGATGCATATTAGAGGGACATACCTAGTGCTATCACGGTGTCATGAATCAAATGGAGTTGACGGTTCATCGATCTAAGAAATGGTCATCATTCTATGGCACATTGAATCCCACCTCCTACAGGCTTTCAGGGACACTTGTTGAATCCCTACCCAGGGCATAGAATAGAAACCATGCATCAAAATAGGATTTTGGTGGGTCATGAAATCCGTTTTGGGAATTTTCCATGTGGTAACGCTAGCCACACATTCATGATCAAGGAATTTGAAAAGATGACCCCTATGTGAATTTTTTTTGCATTCCCCTACTGAGCAAAACCCTAGTTTCCAAAATTGACCTAAAAGATGATCCCTTGTCCATGGACCCATATTAGAGTGACACACCTAGTACTATCTTGATGTCCTAAATCCAACGGATTCTACGGTTCATTGATCTGAGAAAAGTTCATCATTCTATGTCATGTTGAATCCCACCTCCTACAGGCTTTCAGGGACACCTGTTGAATCCCTACCTAGGGAATAGAATGGAAACCGTGCATCAAAACGGACTTTCGGTGGGCCATGCAAGCATGTTTAGGCATGTTCCACGTGGAAAAACTATCCACACATTCACGGTCAAGGAATTTGCAAAACCGACCCCTATGTGTAAAAATTTTGCATTCCCTTACTAAGAAAAACCCTAGTTTCCAAAATTGACCTAAAAGAGGATCCCTTGTCCATGGATCAAGAGTAAAGGGCCACCCCTAGCACTATCCTGATATTTCTTGAATCCAATGGAGTCGACGGTTCGTCGATCCGATCAATGATCATCATTCTATGGTACGTTGAATCCCACCTCCTACTGGCTTTCAAGGACACTAGTTGAATCCCTACGTGAGGCATAGAATGGAAGCTGTAAATAAAAACGGGATTCTAGTGGGTCATGTAAGCATTTTTAGGCATGTTCCATGTGGTAACTCTAGCCACACATTCACTGTCAAGTAATTTGCAAAGTTGACGTCTATGTGCAAAAATTTTGCATTCCCTTACTAAGAAAAACCCTAGTTTCCAAAATTAACCTAAAATAGGATCCCTTGTTCATGGACCCGAATTAAAGGGCCACCCCTAGCACTATCCCAATTTCCTAAATCCAACGAATTTGACAGTTCATCGATACAAACAACGGTCATGAATCTATGGCACGTTCAATCCCACCTCCTACAGGCTTTTAGGGACACCTATTGAATCCCTACCCAGTGCATAAAATGGAAACTGTGCATCAGAACGGGATTGTAGTGGGTCATGCAAGGGTGTTTAGGCATGTTACTTGTGGGAAATCTAGCCACACATTCATAGTTGAGTAATTTACAAAGCTTCCCCCTGTGTGCAAAAATTTTGCATTCCTTTACTAAGCAAAACCCTAGTTTCCAAAATTGACCTAAAAATGATCCCTTGTCCATGGACCTAGATTAGAGGGACACCCCTAACACTATACCGATGTCCTGAATCCAACGAATTCTATGGTTTGTCGATCCAAGACACTACCATCATTCTATGGAACATTGAATCCCACCTCCTACAGGCTTTCAGGGACACCTGTTGAATCCTTACTCGAGGCATATAATGGAAACTGTGCATCAAAATGAGGTTTCGCTGGGTCATGCAAGCGTTTTTAGGCATATTCCATGTGGGAACGCTAGCCACACATTCACGATCAAGGAATATGCAAAGGTGACCCCTATGTGCAAACAATTGACATTCCCTTATTGAGAAAAACCCTAGTTTCCAAAATTGATGTAAAAGAGGATCTTGTGTCCATGGAACTAGAGTAGAGGGCCACCCCTATCACTATTATGATCTCCTGAATCCAATGGAGTTGATGGTTCATCGATCCGAGCCACTACCATCATTCTATGGCACGTTGAATCCCACCTCCTACAGGCTTTCAGAGATACCTGTTGAATCCTTACCCTGGGCATAGAATGGAAACTGTGCATCAAAGCGAGGTTACAGTGGGTCATGCAAGCGTGCTTAGGCATGTTCTGGGGATGGGTATGAGTACGGGTATGAGGAAGTGAATTTTTGAAAAAGCGTACTTGTGTACATCGGGGGTACTCTATATATTTTTTTTTTCGAAGGGAAAAAAACTGTTTATATTGACAAAAAAAAACGTACAGAGTACGTATGTTCCTGCAATACAACAGTTTTTACATCAATTAGCTACATCATAATGATGCATCTTCTTCTCTTTTTGCAGTTAAGGAAAAAAAAGAAAAAACAAATTATACATATGTCCACAAAAATAGGGTGTTGATACAAAACTGGTCATCATCACCTTTCAAGCAAAATTGTCAAGTGGCCGCACAGGTGAGCTTCTATTTCGGAAGCTATAACAATGATTCTATATAGATCCAAGTTCTCTATACATAATCTAAAAAAATATTGTAGAGTCGATTCAAAAAAATATTGGTTGATAGTTGAAAGAGTTAAGAACTACCCATGCCTGGCAATGGGGCTATAAAGGGTATGTGAAAGAACTCATAAATCACCGCTTCTTTAGATTCCATAATCTTCCAAGTGCCCATTTCCAGTTCCAGTCCTGACTTTGAAATCCTATCCACTTCCTTTTTTCTTTCCTTGTAGACATGTTTATCGGTGATAGAGCCAAAATGTGAGAGAATTCTAAAAGCTTCTTCGAATAATTCAGATAATGATAAGTTCCCGCATTTCTGAGTTTTGTTGATCTAATTTATAATAATTTATGAGTCACCAAAAATTTGAATCTTTTTACAGTTTTTCTCTATGGCAAAACAATGAAGGTTCTTTAGGGCTATTAGTTCTACATAGTTGTTTGATCTCGTGCCCAAGCCCATCATAATTTGGAAATAGTGCGTCGAGTTTAGAAAAAGAGTAGTTCCATCCCCACATTTCAATTCCTACGAGGCTCCATCAAAAAATTCCCATGGGATTTCTTTGTCTATCTGTTCCTCTAGGATGATTCTTGGAGCCGAGGAGTCTTTTTCTTGGGCGAAGTAGGATAAAATATTAAGACCTTGCTTTGCAACTTCTTCTCGGAATGAAGTTTTTTTCTTGAAAAATGGTTTTGTTTCTGGCTAGCTAGATTCCCCAGATGTGGATGAGAGGAAGTGTCGTTAGTTGAAAAGTCAGGGGGGATGTAGACCATGATTTCCGGACCTCCTCTAGATTGGGCCCTGCCATAAGGGGAATTTTGAGGTAAAAAATGGGCCTCTAAACAAAAAATGCACTATCAAAATTCACTTTAAAGAACCAATCACATTCTAGAGGATGACATCATCTATAATAGTTGGGGTGCCATTGGTTGAGTTAAGGATGCTTATTTTTCAAATTGTAAATGGTGAGTAAAAACCCATAGTTAACTATATCAATGTTGTAAGTAAAATACTCAATATGAAAATAGTACCCATATATTATTTTTTAATATAATATAAATGTACTAAAGTACTCTTAAAGTACTTAGAAAGAAAAACTACTCTTTATATTTCAATATAAAATAAATTACAAATACCAAAATACTAAATATCTTATTCAAATGTATTTATTTTTTTAATATTTCAATATAAAATAAATTACAAATAAAAATAAATAAATGCTCTATTAAAAACTAAAATTATGTAATTATTTTTTCAATATTTAAAATATATATGTCAAATCTTTATTTAAAATCAAAATCACTTAACATCTTATAATAAAAACAATTAGATGATTAATAGGTTTTGTTTTTTAAATACTTACTATATATAATCATCTATTATAATTATTGTTTAAATATAAAAAATGTATATATATATTTATTTTATAAAAATAAAATATTATATTATAATAAATTACTATATATATATATATATATATTTATTTTCATTTGGTTGAATTTTAATATTAATATTTTTTTTAAATTTAGGTATTATTCAAGTTCGTATTTTACTATCATCTTTTAACCTTTGAAACACCTACATCTATACCAACATAAATTATACATGTACATTCAAGTTACAAAACCGAATACATGCATAAAAACTTAATGTAGCAATTTGAATGAATTATTATGTCATAATAAGATATTAATTTTTATTACATATAATAATAATGTTTAGTACATATAATTTCGTTTGCTTAATATTAACTCAATTTTTTTTATGATAGAAATTTGTGTAGTATTCCTTCATCCCAATATTAATATTTTTTTATTTTATTTAATGATTTAATTATGTTATTAATTATTGCATTAAAAATGATATATAATATATATAATATATATCACAAAAATCTATAAAAAATGAGTTTACACATGATTTTGAACGTGGTTTAAAAAGATGAAAAATAAATTTAAAAAATGTATTTTTTTTGAATTTATAGTTTTTCAATTTATATTTTAAAATCAATTTATATTTTTAATATATATATATATATATATATACACATATATATATATATATATATATATAAGAAATGACAATTTATTCATTTAAATTTAAATTTATGCTTAAATTTCAAAATTATAAATACATGGTTTATAAACATAGTTTGAATATTGAAGAAGTAATTTGTGTTTCATATTTCAAAATCAATATATTTTGTTTTATGAGTACATTAATTTATAAGTACGTTCATCATAATATATTCAAAAGTAATTTATGTGCTAAAAAGTACTTTACTTTTAGTTATATCAACCATATTATATTTAAAAGTAATTTATGTACTTAAAAGTACTTTACTTTTAGTTGTATCAATCATATTATATTTAAAAGTAATTTATGTACTCAGAAGTACTTCACTTTTAGTAATATCAAAGATGATTTTTTTATTGGTTTTATTTTAGACATCTTTTCAATTTAACTTAACCATAGTTGCATTGGTTATAGTGTAAGAGATAAGTTATAAATATACATTCCCCACAAAATGCCTAACTCATAATATTTTATTATATCTCTTATGAGGCCCATTTTAGACCTCAAAATTCCCCTAATGCCAGCAGAAGTTGTTGGTGGAAAGAGTTTGTGAATGTTTCCAAACTTGTTTGGAGAAACTGTAGTTTAGAAAGAGATGATTTGGAGTTTCTTCATTGTCTTTACATAGAGAGCACCATGGAGGGCCTGCAAAGGTTATTTTTTGCAAGAAATCCCAGGTGGGTATTCTGTTGGCCAGAGTGCACCACATTAAAATTTTTGCTTTCAGAGGACACTTAAGTTTCCAAATGCTGGGCTGTCACCATTTCTGATCTTGCTGGAAAAAGTGAGAGCAGAGTTTTTTGTATCCTGTTTTCGGGGTGTAATTGCCATGCTTAGAATTCTCCCATACCAAAGAATCTGTTGAGTTGTTTAGTCGTATGTGCAATGTGAGCAGAGCAGTGGTGTACCAATTCCAGTCCTCAATCCAGAGTTCAGGTATTTCTAGCTCTTGACTGCTCATCCAACCCTGATGCCAGATGTTTGTCGATCCTGGATCTGCAATCTGATTTAGGTGGAAGATCCTTTTTTGATGTAGTTTTTTCACTAACAGGTTTGGGAGGAGATGGTCTTGTTGACTCCCTGGCCATGGGTCTACTCCAATCCTAACACTGGCCCCATTTCCCACCTTCCAGGCTAAACCTTCTAGAATGAGAGGGATAGCCTTGCATAAAGCTTTCCAAATGGTTGTGCCTTTTGGAACATTTGTGTTGGCCAGGTCTCTAATCTAGTATAAAAGGGGGGTTGGCGCAATGTGCTTATGGATGATTACTTCAGTCTAGAGGTTGTGAGTTGAAATTAATCTCCACCCTACTTTGGCTGCTAATGCTTTTGAAAACATATGGGGATTTTTTAAGCCCCATCCTGCCAAATCCTTGGGCCTAGCAATGTGATCCCATTTTACCCAAGGTAGGACTCTTTGATCCTTTTTTTTCGGTCCACAGGAAGTTTGAGCATATTATTTTTGTTTTGTTCAGAATAGATTTTGGGATCCAAGCTAGGGCCATCCAGTATATAGGTATTGCTTCAAGAACCAATTTGACCAGGATTAGCCTACCTTCTCTAGAGAGCCATCTATTGCACCAGTTGTTTACTCTGACTTCTAGTTTGGCTAGCAGCCAATTCCAATCTTCCTTCCGGTAGTTGTTTGGTTTAAGTCTGAAGCCTAGGTATTTTATGCCATCATCCAAAGAGTAGTGCTGAAAGGGGAAGAAATCTAAAAGAGTCCTCAAAATACTCATCAAAATTGAAATTGTTAATGGTGGACTTCTGGACATTTATCTTCATTCCTATTGCTTTGCAGAACAGAATCAGTAATTCTAAGAGTCTCTCTACTTCCCTACTTGAATCGTTGCAAAAGATGAGGATGCCATCTAGAAATAAAAGGTGGCTTATGTTTAGATTTTCTGCGATTCTGATTCCATTGAAGAGACCTCTTCTTTTTGCATCCAACAATGCCCTACTTAGCCCTTCTGAAAATAAGAGGAAGAGGAGAGGGGAGAGTGGGAATCCTTGGCGCAGTCCTCGTTCTGAGTGAAAAAATGTGATGCTGCACCATTTATGAGAACTGCAAAAGAGGTAGTTGAAATGTAGGCGAAGATCCATTTTATGAAGGGATAGATGAAGCCTAGGTGCGTAAGAACCATCTTGAGATATATCCAACTGACCCTATCAAAGGCTTTGGAGAGATTAATTTTTAGGATAGCCTCCTTTTCCTTTTTGATCTTGGAACTATGGAGGACTTCCTAAGCAACCCCAATATCTTCATGGATCTGTATATCTTCCAGAAATCCGAACTGTTCCATGGAGATAAGCTTTGAGAGCACCCTTCTGAATATTTGTGCAATTATTTTTGTAACCACTTTATATGTTATGTTGCACAGAGAGATAGGCCTGTAATCCTCCAAGATTTTAGGGTTGTCCTTTTTCAGAATGAGGGCTAACAAATTAGAGTTCAGAGGAGGGTGGAGGACTCCATTGATTCTTGTTTCTTCAACTAGCTTTAGGATATCATGGCCAATGGTATCATAGGCTGTCAGGAAGAATTCCACTATCCACCCATCTGGACTTGGGATCTTGTATTTTTGAAAACTATTTAAAGTTGCCTTCAGCTCTTCCTCTAATATTTCTTTCATTAGCTCCAAGTTATCCTCCTCAGTGATGCTCTTAGGAAAAAGTTTTGATAATTGAATCACCTCAGCAATTGTTGCTTGCTGATTTTCTTTGAAAAAGTTTTCAAAGAAGTCCTTTCCTGTTCTTGATAGGTCTTCAAAAGATGTGGTTGTCTCATTATTGTCCTTTTTCAGTTCCCAAATAGTGTTTTGTTGTTTCCTGCCTTTTGCAAAGGCCTAGAAGAATTTTGTTTTGTCGTCTCCACATTCCATCTAGATGGCTCAAATTTTTAGCCTCGGAAACTCCTCTCTTTCCTTTAGAATTTCATTTTTGTTAGCTTCCAATGAGATCAGCCTTTCCTTATCCTCCTGGTTAAGAAAACCTCCTCCTTCCGCATTCTGGAGCTCTTCCAGCTCTGTCTTAGTTTGCGATAGGGCTTGGTTGTCCTGGATTTTCTTATTATGAGCCCAATCCTTAAGGATATTTTTTATTCTGCTTATATGTTGAGAAAAGTGAACAATAGCCTTTGATCCTTCCTCAGCTTGAAAAGGGATCCAATTGTCCTGGATAATCTGGATCACCTCGTCATTCCTTATCTATGCAGAACAAAGTTTGAAGGGACTGTCCGGTTTGCTTGGATTTTTCAGAATTTCTAGGTAGATTGGTAAGTGATGAGAGTCAGCTCTTGAGTCCACCCATTGTTTGAATATTAGGTTTTCCTCCAGAAGGTTTTTTGTTAGTAGGAATCTTTCCATCCTTTTTGCAATTATGTCTTCTCCCACCCTTATGCTTATCCAAGAAGGCTTTAATTTTTGAGGATCTAGATCTATCAATTTTAGATCCTGTAGGAGGTTTCTAAAGAATGGGGCTAGAGAGTCTATTCTCTCCTTTGGTCCCCAGATTTCATGTGCTCCCAAAGTAAAGTTTAGATCCCCTCCAATTATCAAATTTTCCTTCTTTGAAATGGTAGAGTTTTTGAAAGCATCCCAAAACTCCACTCTATTGTTGTAAGTCCCATAAATGTTCATAATGTTCAGGTTTAGGTTTTCCTTTTCCCAGTTGATTTGGACTCCTAAACCTAAGGGGGATCCCCAAGAGTTTGCGCATCTAATCATAGTATTCTTCCATCCTATTGCTAGACCTCCAGAATGTCCTCTTGCACTCTGTTCTATGAAGGAGTATTGTGGTGAAATTGATGATAGAATAGAGGTGACATCTAATTCCGATCCTAGAGTTCCCTGTACTAGGATGACATTCAGTTTGTGAACTGTGAGCATCCTCTTTATGGCAATTTTTTTATGGGTACTTGCCAGACCCCTGCAGTTTAAGGAGAGGAGTTTCATTTGGGAGCCCCCTTCGGGGCTTGCACTTCTCTAAGTGCCCCAAAAAGGCTTTGTTGCTTTCCATTTGCTTGGTGTCTGAGATTCTTATTCTACACCATCGAGAAATGTGAGGGTCTTCCCCTTCCTCTTCCTTTAGATGGAAGGGTGGGATTTATGCCAAGTGCTCTGAGAGGGGATTTTGAATTCAACACAGCAGGTACATCCTTGGATCTGAGATGGAAGTGAATGGAGGTGTAGGATGAGTTCGAAGGTTCAGGGTTTGGGAGAGTAGGGGAATCTAACACAGGGTGAACTGGGGAAGAAGTCCTAAGGAAAATTTGAAGTGGGGGTATTACAGAAGTGGTGGAGGGTGAAATATAGGGATCATGAAGTAAGTCATTGTTTAAAGTTAAATCATTTAATTGTTTATTTAACAGAGATGAGGGATTCATACCGATAGAAGTCAGCTGTTATGCCTGGTGCTCATCCTAATTCAATGGAGGGTGCTCTATGGGAACGGCCATAGATATCAATTCCTCCACCTGTCCTAGAGATTGTACATTTCCTTCAGGTGCATTCTGTTCCTGACCATTCCTTCTTTTTAGACCTGCTCTTTTGGTCTAGAAACCCTAGGTTCTTTTGTAGTCAAACTCTTCCTGGAAGATGCCAAAGGAAGAAGTCGAGGGCAGTTCTTTGCCAAGTGTACTATTTCATGGCATTTGTGGCATCAGAAAGGGAGACCTTCATAATATAACAACTGATTTCTGATTTTAGTGCCCCAAATTAGATTTAAGAGATCTCTAAGATCGGTTATGATGTTCAGAGATACCAAAATCCAAGCCACTTTCCTAATCTTTGTTTGTTGGAAGGAGAGTTCCGCCTCGATGAAGGTTCCTAGTGCTCTTCCAATGTCCCTTAGTGAGTCTTGATTCCAAAACTCCCATGGCAGCCCTGACAAACTAACCCAGACTGGGATAGTGTCTAGCCTTTCGGTGTCAGCATCGGAAAGAGGAGTCCAATTCTTCAGTTTGAAAGGAGTCTTTCCAAAGTTCCAAACTTGTCGAAGGATTAAATTTGTGTCTTCCTTGCATGCAAAGCGAAAGTCGAACCATCCTTTGTCCAACGGGGTAATTTTGGGCTCAGTGCCCCTAAGCCCCATCCAATTTCTTCTAACCCAACTTCCCATCTCCTCATGTGAGGGGTTTCGTCCTCAAATTTTTCTCACAAGTGAAACCTCTTCCATGTCCTTAGCTTCTGCAATGGAAAGGTCTAATCCACAGATCAAGTTCAAAATTCCACTAGAAGTGTTTAGACAGTGATGTTTCCATTTTCTACTACCCAAAATTTCACTTTCAGATCCTTCGTTCATCGAGGATACTCCTATGTCTTCCTCATCTTTACCCTAGTTCACATCTAGGGCTGATTTGTTTATCTCTCTTGGCTGCAGCGGTGACGAAAAACATCCTCAGTGTTAATCAAGAATTCTATAGGGCTTCTTTGATGTTCTCCAAGACTGTTTAGGGTTAGAGGTCACTTTACGTCAAGGAGGTCTAGTTCGTTGTATAGGTCATGGTCCAATTATGCTACCAACGGTGGGGGGGGCTGACAGGAAGGGATCGCTGTGAATAATTTCAGCTTCCGTTGAGGACACAGGAGGTGCTAGTCCATTTGAAAAAAGTGATTAGGGTGCTCCACCCAAAGACAGACTCAGTGGTATGAATGAAAATTGTTTGAAACTGTCTCCTTCATTGAAAGGCACAGCATCCTTCGAAAACCTATCCCCACTTCTAGCTGGTAGATTCTCCAGCCTATCTTAAACTATTTCCAGAGAAGGAACTCTGATATTCCCATCGTCGTGAAGATGGAGATACCATGCCATGGGTTCTCGGTAAAGTCCAGCAGTTCAAGGTCCTCTAATTGTTCTGCCTCATTCTCCATGCTGACAGAGACCCTTAGGCTGTGGTGGCGTGAAGTAAAAAAAGAAAAAAAACCTCCTTGTTTTTACCTTTGGAGGCTTCTGTTTAAGTCCCCACAGGATTCCTTATGAGTGCCTCATCCATCGCGTGATCGTAGGCCGCAGAGCTCCCCATCACATTAATCATTAATTCATATTCTATTTTCAGGGGGTACTGTATATATATGTCATAGTCACATCATACATGCATATAGACTTCTTCATAAAAAAATTAAACCTTGATTCATAATTATAAATTCGATGATTATTTGAACAATGAACATTTAGATTGAAAATTTGAAACATAAAATTTGATAAATCATAGACTCAGTAGATATCAATTAGAATACTGGAAGTTGCATAAAATTCAATAAATCATTGTAACAGGAAGCTGTAACAGAGAATCAAACTCAGAATGCAAACTATGGCTTACGGTGCAAACTAGAGTTACTATGAATGGATATAGGGTTTGTAAGCTAGGATTGGCAATGGTTATTAGGCTAGGATTACCACTCCTTAACTACATGGATCCCATGGATAAACAAATTATTGGATTCAAGGAGATGTCCTTATAGGATCAACTTCAAGATTCAAGGAAAATGCAATAGACATATCCCAGCTAGAGTGGTAGATAATGGTATTGGGATATACGGCATGAGTCGTGTAAGTATCAATATAATAGAAGAAATACATGATTAAGATCAAGTGCAATTTATCAATTTCTAGAATCCTATTTAATTTATAAATCTATCAAGCGCTCAATCTATCAAGCTGTAAATAATCAATGAGATCATGAAACCAAAATATCTGACTACCACATACCTGACTACCTACCTGTGGTCATTCGAATAGACCATCAGGATCACCTCTAATAGCAACGGTTTCCTTTAGCCTCTCATGTTCGGATAAGGAAACAAGTATCGTGACTTTGATGAGTTCTTCCTTGGCATTGTTTGCAGCTGGAGGTTTTTGCCAATAACTAAGTTTGTATAATGGTATACAATTTGACCTGGTCTATAATATGCAAATACATAACCTTTTTTCTTTCGTGCGTGGGAAACCTGTGTCAAGTATTCTCCTTTGATAACCATTGAACCAATTGGAAAATCATTGCCCTCGGAGTCTTTTAATGAGACAATGAGGGTCTACTTCCCATCCAAGCAGCGTACCATCTAGTATTCAATGTGCCATTCATTGCATCTCGGGGAAACCACTACGTATATGTGCCCTGCATAAAATAAAGTGAAGACCTAGGAGTCAGCTAGATAAACACAACTAGTCGTCAAACATTTCAAAGTTATCAACATAATAGTCGAACCTAGTTGTATGAGATCTAAAATGTGGTCATAGTCATGTGAAATACTCAACTGACCCTCCTCCAACTAGGATAATTCTGTAGTTATTTATCGACTGGTGGGGAGTGATACACGATCCCCGCTGGTAACCCAATCTATGGATTCATAGTTTTTCCATTCACCACTGCTACATGGATAACAAAAAAAAGATAGTTTCCTTGTCCACATTTCAATGATAACATTGTCTAATGTCCTAATTGAATGGAATGCATGAGTTCCTTAGGCAGTCTTGCACTCATATAGGTGTGATCGATCTACATCGACCACCTCCCAAAAATATCTATGTACATGTGATTTTTGAGATGATTGGTTTTCTTTCCTTCTAGCTCCCTGACCCATCACTAAAGAACACCATGCAAAAATGGTCTTTGCATCTCAGATGAGCGAAATAGTTGTGAATTTCATCTTTTTCCTACGTAATGTAGTGTTGATTCATGCACCTGCTCCATCATGTTCCCCTTTTCCGTGTCTGGTCTCAAAATAATTCCAAATATGTATAATAATGTGGCACATTTTTCCTCTTGTGGAGAATACACAACCATTGGAAGAGACGGGAATTTTTGACTTGCCCCACACAACCATCAAACCAAATCCAATGTTGTTCCATTTGTATATTGTTATCCTCCAAGTGTTTGTAGAACAATTGAAAGCCATGTTTTAGAAAATCCAAGTCATGACACATGTCATCGCTTATGTAAAAGTGATACTCTTCAATATAACCCTTTTCTCTTCATTACTATATGCCCCATGTCTATAGGTGATATGGACCATTATGCTAACCTGGTCTGAGTGATAATATTGACTCTGAATCTCATTCTGTGGTTGAAGAGTGTAGTATTATGCAAAATCGACCACTGATAATATAGTTTGAATAATAAATGTATCCCTGCACGTTCTAAACTGCTCATCTTGCAAACGAGCCACATGTACATGCTTTACATACTGTTGTGTCTTTTCAAAGAATTCCTCTATGAAGTTGCATACCAGTGCCTGGTAGATCACCAATAAAGATGTACAAATTAATAGGTTGTTACATATATGAAGTAGAAATACATGAAGAAAAAAATACTATTCAGGAACTCGTTACTAACTTAAGAGGTGACCAATTGTATTTTTTTTCTTTCATTCCCTCCTCCGATATCATACGTGACATATTTGAATGACTACAAGTTCACTTCATGTCTCCCAAGTTCATGCTCATCGGTGACATGTATGTATTTGTCCAAAAATGTAATTCTACCACACCTTCGGCATGTCCCATGTACGCAAGGCCTTTGATAAAATGTGCAACCTTATGTCTTTCAACACAAAATGATATGGATAAAGTCTCTAGATGATGTCGGTGGCAATGCAGTTGAGAATTCTTGCACAAGAGTGTTATGAAATACACGCAATATATGTATATATGTGTCATAATAATAACTGTACTCAATGTGATATCGACAACAACATGTGTTACGAGTTGTGTTTATTTTAATATACCATGGTTTCCATTTCTCGAAGGATCTTTGGCCCAAGTTAAGTTCATTATGTTCATGCCTAAATCTCTCATATAATTATGTTTGTGTCATGTCAAGAAAATGTTTAATGTGGGTCTCATGATCCCTTGAACCCCTTCTCAATTTTAGTACATTTTTTGGTTGGATGAAGGTATACTATTGTCATGCCAAAACTCCTGTACCATTCCCTTTACCGCATCAATGAGCTTCATATTGGAGCATGGAAACCTGCCAACGAAGGAACAGGCATCTGTTTCACCAGATTCAAGTTGTTCTCTTCTTGAACAATACCTACATATTGCTTTGATATCTAATCCTACAAGTTTGGATGTAGTCTTAAAAATGTGAAGGGCCCTGGTTCTTTTGTTCACGATTGATTGTGAAAACACAGAACGAGCTGCATTGCGATCCTTTGAACAAGATTTCTTTCCAATAGTACTAAATGCATCTACTAAAATTCTAACAACATCAAAACTTGGTTTAAAATTGCTTATCATCTTTATCCTTAAGTTTTTCCTAAAAACATTCATAGACGTAGATTTTAACAACGATATAAATAATCTACATTTATCTCCATCACATTTAGAATCAAAATAGTTGACAAGTATCTGTTGAGATTGATATGCAATACTGCATTTAGACAGCGTACCTTCAAGCGAACCAATGAGACTTTTATCAATCTGTATATGTTTTGTAGTTCTTTGGCGTGAAGTTGCTAATGGAGGTAGGGAGGTTGGAATTGCACCTTGTACCATATCACTCGATCGGTCAGGCGTTTGAACATGAGCTTCATGTCCTTCTGTGTCTTCCTGTCGGTTGGACGGTGGAAATTGGAAATCCTCTTGGGTGGTTTGAACAACATTGTCTTCTTCGAGCATACATTTGACATTCAACATCTCTCTAAATTTTTCACTTGTATACCCACATCCAATTAAATCTGCAAAGGTTTCAGGTGGCCTTGATGTGCACCTACGTTTTACTCGTTGATCAATTCCATGCAATGCTCATTCTTCTACCGATATGGAGACCAAAGGCCCCTTGAGCGAATGCTTTTGTCTTCCTTGATGTGGATTGGTAGGAAGAAATGTGGCATCCTCAACAACCGGAATTGGTTGAGTGTCCATAGAGCATCTTCGATTGGTCATGTCATTTCTTTTCTTCCCTCTAATTTCTTCAAGGATTTCATTTGGTATCCTCTTCCTTGTTGATTTTTTTGCTCGATTGCGTGAGTTTCCCATCACCACAATGATCAATGATATATGGTGCTCCTCAATGGGAGATTACCCAAGCTTGGTTTCATTCTTTCTCAGTAATGTCTTAATACTCAATTTAAGGGGAAGATTAGGAGGAAGGTTTCCTTTGCTAGCTCCTCAATGGTACTCTTCAATGGGAGATTCCCCAAGGTTGGTTTCTTTATTGCTCAATTATGTTTAGATACTCTTCAATGGGAAATTCCCCAAGCTTGGTTTCTTTCTTGCTCAATTGTGTCTACATACTCCACCACAATGACCAAGTCAATGTTTCCTTTTCTAGCTCCTCAATTACAAGAAAGTTAATGGTGGAATAGCTCTATGGTGCTCCTCAATGGGAAATTCCCCAATATTGGTTTCTTTCTTGATCAATTATGTCTACATACTCCACCACAATGACCAAGTTAATGTTCCCTTTGCTAGCTCCTCAATTGCAAGAAAAACAATGGTGGAGATGCTCTATGGTGCTCCTAAATGGGAAATTCCCCAAACTTGGTTTCTTTCTTGCTCAATTACTTCTTTATTTCTTGCTCCTCAATATATACCATGCTCCAAGCAATACTTAGAAACTTGTGATGGAGATGCTTGATGTCAAAAACAAAATTTTGTGTGATAATATGGTGAAGAAGAGAATGTTCATGCACTTTCTGCAACGTGAATTTGCGTGCGTACTGTGAAACACGCTTGGAATATGATAGAGTGTTTCTCGGATAGGAACTAGTGTTGTTTATACTGAGACAAAATGTGCACACGTTATTCTTAACAAAAATGGGGGCACGTTTTGATCACATAAAACGGGTGCACATTTTACTTGAATAGTGTTTAGGAGCAATTAAGAAGGTAGTTGCATGGCTAAGGGATCATTCAATGTTTAGGGGGAATTAATAAGCACTCCCTTAGTCTTTGTGCCTTAATACCCCCCGTCTCTTCAACCTAACTATATTTTTTTAAAACTTAAGGGATGTGTGTGTGTGTGAAAGAGATAGGTTAGGGGGTGTTAGTGGTAAGGGGATACATAGGGATGTTTGTGTTTGTGTCAGAGACATAGGTTAGGGGGTGTTCATGGTAAGGGGAGACATAGGGATGTGTTTGTGTGTGTGTGTCAAAGAGATAGGTTAGGGGGT
>LPNX010197754.1:43972-89305 GCA_001517045.1 Pseudotsuga menziesii | reverse complement strand
GAAGAAGAGGGGGTTAGAGGTAAGAGTAGGAGGGGGGTTAGAGGTGGGGGGAGACCAATGGACGTGTGTGTGTGTGTGTGTGGGTGTTAGGGGTTGGGGAGGGATTTGTTAGGTGTCAAGGGTTGTAGAGTAAGAGAGAGTAGATAAGGGTTTAGTAATGGCTATGAGGGGGGAAGAGAGGTAGGAGGAGGAGGGGAGTTATAAATAGGAAGAGGAGGAGTGGGGATTAAAAAGAATTGGGGAGAAGAGGGGGGGTGTTANATAGGAGGAGGGGGATTAGAGGTAGGGAGAGGATGAGGGGAGGTTAGTAAGAGTTATGGGGAAGAGGGGAGTAGGGGGGGGACATAAAATAATAAAAGTATTTGTATAATTGGCAAAACAAGCACTCCTTGTATTTTTTTAACACGTGCGTGCGTTGCACTTCAATAAAACACACATCTGTTTTGCATCAATAAAACATGCACTCGTTTTTCTTCAATATAATGAGTGCACTTTATGTTTAAATTCAAAAATGTATTCCCTCCAAATGATAAGGCTGAGCCTCTAACCATGCTTGCATGGAATTCTTATGCCTATGTGTCTGCTTCGGACTTTGCTTCAGATTCAACATGCCTATGCCTTGGAGTATGATAAACCATGACTAGTTGAGCATTATACCCAAATTTTCAATATCCTCATGTTTAACCATTGGTTACAGTATGCTGCACACCTCCATTTTTTATGAAATTTTAGAAACATATATGGTTTTTTTGCAGATTCCAAATATGTAATTTTTTAACAAAAAGACATATTATTTTCTATTATTTTCTTATTTTTCTTTTGTCATCACTCCTCAACTCAAAACAAATACTGTTAGTTTTTTGTCCATATCGCTTTCGTTTCTCAACCATTTCGAAAAAAAATTGTATGGTGCACTAAAGAAAACTGACCTTTACATGCTATAAAAAACCCATTTCCAAATAATTGCATTAAGACATTCAAACGCTGCACCCACAATTGACATACCGTTTTCAAGGTTTGATCACTTAGACAATTAAAAACATATAAAAAATATTATTTTTATTATTGGAAAAATAGTCGTGCACTAGTACTATATGTTCTCTATATGCCTACCAGTTTTCGTAAGTTTATTCCATCGTTTAGTCACTCAAAGGCTGCACCCACAAAAACATATACCTTATAATTTGTCCCAAAAATATAAAGTCCCTGTCAAAAAACATCTAAGTTTAGATAGTTAACAACATTTTCAATACAAAAAAATTATATATTTGGAAACGTCATTCAGTTTCCTACATTTCTTGTTTTTTACTTATCGCAAAATTTATTGTGTAAGTGTCTCAAAATATCTATGCAAGTTGTGGATGCCTGTTTTTTCAATTTTCTATTGCACCTAATGCGTCTAAAGAGACCTTCATCATATTGCACACACCCATATTAAATTAAATAGAAATAAATGTTTATACCTAAAGAAAAAGAGACAACCTTATTAAAAGGTAAATTATACAAAGCTTATAAATTGTAATGTGAATACAAAATATGTAACTTGAATACAAAATATATTTTAAGTATATTTTAGGTAATTCAAAGTTTGGAATTTTAAAATTCGTTTTTTTGTTATTTTCAAGATGATTATTTTAAGTAAATTTTAAATAAATATTTACAATATAATCTTTTAATTTTAAGCTTAAAAAGTATTGTTTATAAATAATTTTAGTTTTATAAAAATAAAAATAATTCCTAAATGATTTTAAAATATTCAAATTTTTATTGTAATAATTATTTTAAATAACTTCATTTTAAAATAAACAATTTTGAATTTTACTCACATAATTTTATCTTAGAAAAATTTGAAATGAGGCTTTCTCAATTATATTTTATTAAATGTTTCAAAATAAAGCCCTATGAGTTTATTTGATTATATGTTTGCTATTAATAACGTTATCGTGATTATCTTAATACTTTTTATTTGATACTATCATCCTAATATATTATAATAACGATCTTTATTATCCCAATATATTATAATAACGATCTTTATTTAAGTTTAACACTCTTTAAATTATGTTATATAATTTATGCTAACTATTTTATTTACAACATAAAATTATGGTCATTGTTTATTTAACTTGGTAACTGTTTTGAAGTAAATTTATTGTAAGAAATTTCAAATTTGAACAAGCAGCCAAGGAAGCGATTCGGGAGGCGTCATGGGGTGTTATGAAAACCCTAACAAAGTTTTCTTTTTGGAGTAAAGCCATCTTGCCTAGTACCAACTAAGATTAAAAAAAGTGGGAATTAGGTGTCTTTTTGCAGTCGTTTTGTTTGGTTTATTAGTCTTCCAGTTGATTAAGCTTGTTCCTCCCTTAGGTTTTGTGTTGGAATGTTTCTCTCATAGAAGGGTTTCCTAAGGGTTTTAAAACCATGTCTAAGAAAAAGAAAAAACAAATGTTTAAACCCTTCCCTGCAGAGTTAGGTTTCAAATCTACTTTATTGCATTCTTTAAACAAGGATTTGGTGGTTAGTACGACTCTAGACACATGGAAGGGGAAAAGGATTTTACCTGAGGGTCCAAACAAGTGTTCAATACAATATGGAACTTTTGCATGTGAGCCAAGTCTAGATGTGACATCAAACATGAATGCTAGAAGGAAAGCAGGGTTTTTAAATGATACAGAAGTAACTTTAATCAATATGCTCATTCCAGAGCCGAGGAACCTCGAAAAGGAGTTTGCTTTGCAGTCTAGCATTTATGCTGTCAATTTATCGGTTTTTATCTGTGAAATTGGTGAGTGTCTGAAAGATCCTTCGTCAAGGGTTTTTGGTAACAAGGATTTAGTTTGGAAGGACTGTAAATTGAGATACTTTTTTGGATCGTATATTCCATGCTTAAAGAGCTTAGAGGGTAGGAAAGGACAGGATACGAGCTAGATTTTTCTAGTAGATGTTGATAGAAAGGAGGACAGATGAGCAACTAGGCATAATAAGAAACCGTACACAGGCGATCTATCCCGAATCGAGAGGAATTTGAAAGTTGTTAAAGTTAAGAAGGATGTTGATGATTTCTTGATTGGCTGTGATATTACGCTTAAGAAGGTTGAGGGTTTGGCAGAGAGAGCGCTTGTAGGAAGATTGGAGTATTTGAAATTGAACCAGATCAAAATTATACACTAGGTAAGTACTAATTGGAAAACCTGCCTTGATTATATTCCGCAAGTACTTTGGTTGCCTCATAGATGATTTTGTTTTGTCTTTATGTCTAAAGAGCATGAACAAAATGTTTTACATGAATATTGGGTGATCAGAACTAGATTGTGGATTTTAACCCTTTGATACAAAAGATCTATAAAATACATTTGTGGTTACTCTTTCATGGTTTACCCATTCAATTCTAGTTAGAAGACATTTTGAATAGATTGGCTAATGACCTGGGGAAGTTTATTGTTGTTGACAAAGAGCTTCTTAGGGAGGGTGATAAGAGAATGGCTCAAGTTTTAGTGGAATTTGATATGAAGGAGGGGTTGTCGGAGCCTATTAATTTTAGATGGGGGGACATTTCATTTGAAGAGCATTTGGTCTACAGGGGTTTACCCTTTTGTTGCCTTATCTATCGAAATAATGGGCATTTAAAAAGAGCATGTACACTCTTTATGAGGAGGTTTGATCATCCCAGGCTCCAAGAAGAATACATACTTTTTGATACTTCTTTTGATCCATCTCTGGATTTAAAGTATAAAGTAGAAGAATAAATTTATGAAGGTATGTCACTCTGCAACTCCCTTGTTCCTTATGAATAGATTTCTTCCAAAGAACTAATCTACATAAAATCAGTTGAGAAGGATTACTCTCATAGAATTAGTTCTTTACGTATTCTTCAATCTGCTAGGGATTTTATGGAAGGGGATATTACTTTAAAGGACAATTCTATCGGCCCTGTTAATATTGATTCTGGGAATGGTGAATCTAGTGGTGTGAAATCCTCTAAGAATAATTTCTACCAAATAATTGATCCTTCTTTGTTAAGATGTCAAGAAATTCCTATATCCTTCCTAGATACAGAGGAACCAAAGAATTCATCTCTTTTGAGGGATTTGAGTATAAATGGTAAAGTGGCATCTATAGAATGCTCTTTGATAGCAGATTTAGTAGATGAATGTAATGAACAAAAATATAATAAATGAACATTAATAACTACTAATAATTAAATAACTAATTCTTAACCATAGAAAAACCTTAATGAAAGGTCATGTCTCTTTATGAAAGGGAACCCATCATGGGTATTTATACAAGAAACATTCTCATTGTAATATCATCACTTATCTATTATTCATTTATTTATCCATTTATGGAGTTTCTATCCTATTTACGTTAGATTTTTCTATAGAAACAATATTTTACTGCTCCAAGTGGTATCAGATCCGTACAGCTCCTCGACACCTTCTGCAACTCCATTCATCTCCACCCCACCTCTCACCTGTTTCATTCTTCACTCATCTCATTGTGTTCCCCCACTTCATCCACTACACTCTGACCACCCATCATCCTCCCTCATGCGCCCAATTGCTGCTCTTCATCCCATTCATCTGTTGTAATTCCACACTGGCCACTTCTTTTCCCCACACATCTGTTCCCACCTTAGCCCTCCCCATCTGCAGTCACTCCTCCATGCCATGACATCCTCCTCCCTCCCGCGCTTTCCTACTACATGCCCTCGCAGCCTCCCATCCTCCTGCGTGCACCCTTTTGCTATGTTCCATCCCTGTCCCTTCTTTTGTCCACCTTCTACAACCATCTCTCATGCCAACTCCATCGTGCCAACTTCCTTCTTGCTCACCTACCTCCCTTCGCATGCTCCCATCAATCTCATCCTACGTACTTATAGTCTCTTCTACACAATGAAACCCTAAAAACATTAATAATATTTAAATATCACATTTTATTTTTTATAAATAAATAATATTATTAGTAGTAAACTTTATTAATAATATTAATAATATTATTTAAAAATAAAATTAAATATTAAATATAATAATTAATTATTATATGTAAGATCCCTTTATCCTATAGTGGGAAAATTTCCTTCCTGCATAAGAAAAATGTTAGAGATGAATGAAATTAAAGAACAAATGGATAAATTGGAGCTTAACAAAGTCCAATATTCTAAAAATATCGAGGGTTTACACTCAAGGCTCGACCAAATCGAAGCAGAACTACACAAAGGTAAAAAAGGATTATCAAAAACTGTCAAAAAGGAAATCAATGAAGCTGTATCATGGGATATGGAGGGATTAAGAACTATATCATTTGGGTTTGAAAGCGGATTAAGAAAACTCAAGTGGTATTTAGAAGAAAAAATAACCACAATAGCTGGTAATGTGTCAGAGGAAGACCAACCTTCCTCAAGTTCAATAAATTCAAACCATCATAAGACAATTCCTCCCCATGGAGAGATCCCACAAGAAGAGATCAATCACAATCATTCTCCAAATCTTGAACAACCACTCTCTCCTCCCAGGCCACCAATAGGTGCCATATCAAATGAAACCCAAGTTAGAATTGTCAAAATTCAATGGCGAAACAAAATAGAGTGGGGCGTGGATCAACAAGGCATAATTTTTTTTCTCCATACACAATATCACATCTGATGAAGAAATGATAAAATATGCCTTAACGTAACTAGACGATTGGGCATAGAATTGGTATATTTGGTGGAAGGTTAAATCACGGAAAACTAAGCTCAATTGGAACACGTTCAAAAACGACTTCTTTAAGAGGTTTGAATATTTAAAAGAAAAATATTTATTTGCAAATCTCACTAGACTGCAGCAGAAAGGTGGTGGCGATGAATACACCAACGAATGGGAATCCCTAGAGATAGGTGTGGTAGAACTCATAGATAGTCAATGCCTACAAGCTTATGTGTACGAACTAAAACCCTATATCATGGATGAAGTAGAGCTACTAAATGTCTCAACCTTGGACAAGGCAAGATGTAAGGAAAAAATCACTGAGGAAAAAATAAAAAATACGTGTAACAGAAACCATGATTAAGATCGAAGGTTCGTTCAAAATACCAAAACTGACACCAAAGAAAAAAAAGGAAGGGAAAATGAAAAACAAAAGAAAAAAAAGGAATAGAAAAGTAAAAACAATAGAAACCACACTTAAAAACAACACATGGTTTCTTTTCCAACAACAAACAACACATACTTTAATACATTCAATATTACACAATAATATTCATATTATTAATATTGAATTTTTAAAATTTTGTTTTTCTAAACCTCTGTATATATTAATTTATAATAATAACATTTATTATTATAAATTACTCAATCCCAAAACTTTAAAATATTGTTATTAATTATAATACCATATATTATTATTATTATAGATATAGTTATTATTTTAATAATCATTGGGAAAAAAGGAGATATTGAATAAATTTCAAAGAAAACTCAAGAATATGGATTTTAATGTTGAAAAGAAGGAAAAGTTTCCTATCACCTTAATAAGAAATGTTGCAATACTATTTAGAATTAAAATGACACTTGCATAGAAGGATATCACCATTTCTATTGCACATGCTGGAAGTAATAATTATATTAGTACTGAATTCACTAACAATTTAGTGATTCCCGAGTCAAATATAGGTGAAGAGCTAGACTGTTGGGATATGAAACAAATTGAAATAAGTGGCTTACACCTGAATGTTAGAGATTATATGCTCACATAAAAATTCATTGTTATTTCCTTATGGAGCTTTGACAATGACATAATTTTGGGTTTACCTTGGATAAAAACATTGGGACTTTCATCTTAAATGTTGAAAAGAAGTTTCTAAAATTTCCCTATAAGCAAAAGAGAACCACATTTCAATATATTCCAATGAAGTCATATTTATAAGCTCCAACATCTGAAGACTTCAAGGATATATCAAAGATGATTTTCCAGGGTAATCAAAAGTCAGGACAAAAAAAGAAAAAAAGAAGTTGAAAATATTTTCGCCAATAAAGATGAAGAAATTACTCGTTTGAAGAATCATAGTCAAGACTTGATCACACACATTAAGAAATTAAAAAGAGAAAAAGACTGCAAGAATAAATCCAAGATAAATTCCACCAAAAGAAAGTGGATCTCTACAATGAATTCAATAAGGATCTATTAGAAAAAAATGAAGAAAATTCTCGCTTAAAAAAATTGAATCAAGGGTTGACTGAACAAATAAATTTTTTTTAAAATGAGGAGTCTGAAAAATCCTTAGAGTTATTATCATAGAGTAAATCATGAGAATCACAAACAATTGAAGTTCTACAAGGGTTTTACAAACGGCTCAAATGCCATATCACCATCCAAATCACAAGAGTTGTTATGATAGACGACAAGATCAAAGGGAAAGTTACCAGTATTATTCCTACAAAGAGAAAAGACAAAATCGACAACTCCTGACAATCGATCCGCAAAACATTCTGTTGAAAAGTAGATCTCGAATGGACAACTTTAGAAATGATGCAACATTTTCACACAATGTTTAAAAGAACGTATCATCTTATTTTGTGAAGTGTTGCAACTACCAACCCACAATTTCGTGAGAAAGCGTTACGAACAAGAACAAGGGATAAAGTCTTCCATAATTGTGCTTTGAGGACAAATCAATTCTAAGGGAGAGGCAATGTAATGAAAAAAAATATAATAAATGAAAATTAATAACTATTAATAACTAAATAACTAATTATTAATGAAGAGCCACCTTAATGAAAGGTTATGTCTCTTTATGAAAGGGAACCCATCATGGGTATTTATACGAGCAACATTCTCATTGTAATATCATCACTTATCTATTATTCATATATTTATCCATTTATGGAGTTTTTATCCTACTATGTTGGAATTTTCTATATAAACAATATTTTACTGTTCTAATGAACCCACATTGTCGACATAAGGAACCCTTTATCTCCATCCCTGATATTAGTTGTACTGAGGAAACATAGAATTTTGTCCTCTTGAAGGGTTTGAGTGTTAATGGAAATTTAGTACATGTGGATTGCACTTTGTTAGGTGAAAAAGTTAAAACTCCTATTACCATACATGCTTAAATACCAAGTGTGTCTTCATATAGGAAGCCTATTAATTATATGAGATGCCAAAAATGTGACTATTAGAAGGGAAAATAGGAAAATGGATTTCAATGATAAGAATCTGGATGAAGCTGATAGAAATCTCCTTCAAGAAGTAGGATATATCTCGGTTTCTAATAGAATTAGATTAGTAGAGGAAGGAGTCAGTTTATCTAGTGAAACATATGGGGCACTCAAAGCATGGAATCCCTCTTTGGAGGTTTCCAAATAATTAGTATCTCTATGAATGTTAGGGGATTGGGGGTGGTCCCAAGTATCAAGCTCTCAAAAGGATTTTAGACAGTAACATAGAAAATGTATATTTCTTTCAAGAAATTATGAATTTGGGTACTAAAGCTTGTGATATTATTCCAAGAATTTTAAGAGATCGAGAAGTATGTGCAATTGATGCAGAAGGTTTATCTCGAGGCTTGGTGGCAGCTTGGAACCCAAAAATTTGCAATTTTAATCCTGTCATGACTTCTATAGGGATTTTATTGGAAGGTGAAGTTCAAGGGATTGAGAATAATATGAATTTTTTAAATGTATATGCTCCATATAAGGAACATAGGATATTTTGGGAAAAAGTTTGTGTTAGTGGACTACTTAATCTAGAGAATTTGGATATTGTTGGCCAATTGAAGTTTACCTTACATACTTATGAGAATTGGGGTACGACCTCATCACTATATCGTTTTCTTGAGTTTTTCTCAAAGTTGTTTAAGAAGTATCGGTTGGTGGATATTGTTCCTGCTAAAGTTTCTCCTACTTGGAAAGGTAGTAAGAAGAATGGTGAAAGAGTTTGTAAAAGACTCAACAATTTCTTTATGAAGGAATCTATGGTGGATCATTTCTCAAGATATCGATCCTTGGTAATTCATACTAATATTTCATATCATTTTCCTATATCTCTATAGTTTGAAGAAGAAATTTTAGATCAAAATATTCATTTCAAGTTTAATCATTCATGGTTAAAAAATGATGATTTTTGTGAGATGATAAAAACTTTCTGGATTTTGGTTCTCTGTTCATAAAATATGAATGTGATGGATTTTTAGTTTATAGGCTGAAGCTTCTTTAGAAACATGTTGTATCCTGGGTAAAAAAGAATTCTACTGAATAAAAAAATTCATCGCATCTCATTGAAAGTGAAATAATGGAGTCAATTCTGGGAAATTTGACCGGTGTTTTCTCGATGAAAGATAAAGTTAAAATACTGGAACTTGCAAGGAAAAGGGATGCTATTTTAAAGCAAGAAGAATAGATTATGCATTTAAAAATATTACCTATTTGGATCGAATCAAGTGTAATAATACTCATTTTTTGCATAGATATGCTTCATTTCACAGGAATCAGAATACAATTTGGGAAATTAAGACTGATGAGGGAAACAAGGAAACTTCCCACGTAAATATGAAAAACATTGATGTTAGGCACTTCGAAACACTTTTTAAAGCTTAGAGAAGGGCTCTTATAGGTAATAAAATGAAGTTTCTTGAGCACATCCCTTCTTTCTTTTCTAGGGAAGAAGGAGTTTAGATTAGTAAGGATATTTCTCTTGATGAAATAAAGAAGGTCTTATCTTGTTTTACAAAAGAAAAACACCCTGGTCCAGGGTGTTTAACTCTGGCCTTTTTGGCTTTTTTTATTACATGCCAATTAGAAGAAATTTCAACTAAAAATGGGCCTTTTAACTCTAATTCAAATTCCATCTCATCATGTGTTAGCCAATGAAATTGCTTTAAAAGCTGAAATACCGTATAGGTCTTAAACACTTATTTAATATAAATTTTTGGATAGGTATCATAAAAAAACTACTTTTTGTTTGTATTTTCGACATATCTCCTCGTGTTTTTACTCAAATTTCGATCGGAAGAGCTCACTAGATGCAGAATTAAATTCCGCATCTAACGAGTACCCTTTCATCATACTTTTGACGAACCCCGCTACCCCGAAAACAAGAAATACGTTAAAAAATGTGATGATGACATCATCATCATGTTTTTTCAAGTATTTCTTGTTCCGAGGGTAACGGGGTCCGTCAAAAGTATGCCGAGTGGGTACTCGTTGGATGCAAAATTTAATTCCGCATCCAATGAGCTCTCCCGATCAAAATTTGGGTAAAAAAATGGGGATATATGTCGAAAATACAAAGAAAAAAATAGTGCATTCTGATATGGTATTTAAACTCTACTTTAGAACCCTTATCCTGAAAAAGGACAATCCATATACTTTTGAAGACTTTAGGCCTATTTCTCTTTGTAATTTTGTATTTAAGATGGTGACTAAAGTTATAACAGACAAACTTAAATAGAAGCTTTCAGAGTCGGTTTTTAAGGATAAATTTGGCTTCTTGTCTAACAAGAATATTTTAGATGTCATTGGGGTTACTCAAGAATGTTTACATTCAACAAAGCCTATATATCTGACCTCAATTGTGATGAAAATTGACCAAGATAAGGATTTTGACAATGTAAACTGGGGCCATTTAATATTGGTTTTAATTCATATTGGTTTACCTTCTCAAGTGGCTAAGTGGATCATGGCTTGTGTTACTACTGCCAATTTTGCAGTTTTGATAAATGGATCACCCATGAATGTCTTCAAAAGATCAAGAGGTTTAAGGAAGGGTTATCCTATGCTACCCTTGTTATTTCTACTAATGATTATAGGATTAATTAGAACTTTAACCAAAGCATGCAAATAAGGTCACATTTTAGGTATAAAATTCTCAAGAGAAGTTAAAATGACTCATTTGTTTTTTGTAGATTATGTGATTTTCTTTGGTTTGGATAATACTGAATATTGGAAGGTATCGCATGCTATATTGGAAACCTTTTGTAATTCTACAAGTATGGAAATAAATGTTGAAAAATATTGCATTTATGCTCACAAGGTACAGGATGAGATATTGGCTGAACTTAAAAATGTTTTTTGGTTCAAGTTTGAAAGATGAAGGAAGGATTTAGGTATTTGGGTTTTATTTTAAAACAAAAAAACATGTGAATGATTGGTAGTGGTTTATAAAGAGGATTGAGAAAACAAATTCCTAATTGGTCATACATATTTCTCTCTATGGATAGAAGAATTACATTAGTCAAAGGATTTTTTCTTAGTATCATGGTTTATTGGTGTTCCTCAGTAATGCTTCCCAAATACATCATAAACATTATAAGAGCTAAAATACTTCATTTTCTGTGGGATAGGAAAGGTAATGAAAGAAAGTATCATTTGGACTATTGGGAACAACTTGCTTTACCCAATTATACAGGGAGTTGGGGAATTAAAAACTGAACATGTTTGTGCCGAGAGGCGCTCTACAGCCCAGTATGGGGGAGATCTTGTAACGTTACATAACGTTGTGTTACTCTTGTAAATGTCGGCTATAAATAATAGTAAAAAAATTATTATGTTGTATTGTTACAAGACTAACAAAATAATAAAATAAATGTCGACCAAAAAAAACTAATATGAGGGAAATATTGTAACGTTTGTTACTAACAAAATAATAAAAAATAAAAGTTTTAATGTGCCTACCTAACAAAACAATAAAAAAGTAAAAATTTAATTATCTGCAAAAAAAAAATTGAGTTAGAAAAAAACACAATATGGGGGAGTTGTTGTAATGTTCCTACCTATCAAAATATTAAAAAATAAAAATTGAATTATTGGAAAAAAAAATGTTTGCCTTGCACATGGTTTTAAAACCATGTGCAAGGCCTTATAAACAACCCATGGTTTTATTGTACATGGTTTAGAAGGGCCTTGCACATGGTTTTAAAACCATGGGCAAGGCCTCATAAACAACCCATGGTTTTATTGTACCTGGTTTAGGAGGGCCTTGAAATGGTTTTAAGACCATGGGCAAGGCCTCCTAAACAACCCATGGTTTTAGGAGTGCCTTGCATATGGTTTTAAAACCATGTATGGGGAGATGTTGTAATGTTCCTTCCTAACAAAATAAATAATAATAATAAATATTATATGTCAGCCATAAATAATATTAAATATTAATAATAAAATTATTATATGTGGACCTTAAATAAAAAGACGTGTCTTTTGGTTTGAATCAAATCAATGGCTATATATAGCACACACCAAAGTTGATATCTCATTGAGTGCAATACCTAAGAAGAGGTTTGCACCTCCACAAATTTGATCCTTCTCAGTGCTTGATAGAGCTGAGGATTTGGATCTAGGTTGGTTTAATTCAAGTCTATGTTTAAAAAGTATGTTGAGATATCTGTTCAACAATGGTTTGTGGAGTATGGTGACGAGAACAAAATATTTGAAGAAGACTGTAATAAGCTAGTTTAGACTAGCAGAGTTTGATTCAAATGGATATTCTATTATCTGGAACCGTTTTTTTAATTTCTTTCATTGGATAGAAAGGGGACTAGATGGGATATTGGAAATGGAAAAAATGTTCTTATTGAGGTGGATCTGTTTGTAGGAGATAATAATTTGTTTGAACTACCTTAGGAAATTCTTGATCATCTTGAAATGATTGGATTTCAAACTTTAGATCATATTAAGAGACCCAAATGGCCGGTGTTGAAGGGAGGGTATTGGTTGAACGCTAGAGATGTGGGCTTGATAGGTGAATGGGCATTGAAATGGGAAAAATATATAGATGTTATGAAGGAGGATGGGGTCAAGTTGAAGGCTGATGATGACAAATTAACTTGGCCAGATAACAAAAAAATTGGAATCATTATTGCCAAGTTGGCTTATGACTTTATTGCAAAAAAATGGAGTGAGGAAAATAAGTGGTGGTATAAAAAACTGTGGAAATGGAAGGCACCACAAAAATTGAAATGTTTTTGGTGTCTTTCCCTCAAAAATAATATTTTAATTTCACAGAATCTTTTGAGGAGGGGTTGGCAAGGTCTTGATTTTTGTTATTTGTTTAAACAAGAGAGTGAAATTGTTTTACATATCTTTGTAAAATGTTTGTTATTTTGTAAACTGTTTTTCAAAAAATTTATCCTAATTTTATGACCCATGGGAAAAAATGAATTAGTCCTTTTAAGGAATATACAAGTATGCATTTGATTAAGAAGACTAAAAGGTTATATTATCCAAGCATTATCACTTTATGCAGTGTAGTTTTCTTCGATGGTGATTCAACAAGCCAATCATGTGTATGTGGAATGGTTCTCAGAGTAAATGAAGAACATTTTTTTACTCAAAGTATGGGTGGAGGAAAAGTAACTAATACCAAATATGAACTGTTGAGTTTATGGGGACTGTCGCAGTTTGCTGCTATTATTGCGATCTCAAACATAAGTATTTTTGGGGACTCTAAAGTAATGATAGAGTGGATTAATGGAAATTATACTTTACATGTATTGGAGCTTAAACAATGGTGTCAATGAATTCATCTTTTAAAAACATCCTTTACACAGACCTCTTTCAGTCATGTTTCTAGATCTTTTAAAACTGGTGGTTGACACTCATTCAAAAAAGTCTATCATTCTCAAGGCTGGCTTGTTGAGGTATCAAGAATTTTTGGAGGCTATTCTGCTTAATGAAGGAAAAGCTGACATATTATATTTGGTTAGCCTCTATTAAGAATTTTTTTTTTAGTAAAGGTTTAGTTTGTTAACAATTTGTTTTATTGAAAGATATGGGATATATGCATTATGTAATTAGTATGATTAGCATAGCAAGAGAAAGGGATAGAAAAATTATGTGGGGAGTTTTTTGCATGATGGATGAAGTATGAAAGATTGATAAGGATATGTAAAACTTTTTCTTTCATTTAATAAAATAGTAGGAAAAATGTGTTTTTCTTCTCAAAAAAAATTGGTAATTGTTTTATTTAGAATATATTACATAATTTGTATAATTGTTTACATCATTTATTGTAATTGTTGTATTTAGAATATATTACATAATTTATGGGAACTATTTTTATTCGAGTTTAACATTTCTTTTTAGAATATATTATAGAATTAAATTATTGTAATTTATGATAATTATTTTTATTTGAGTGTAATACTATTTTAAAAATATATTATCTAATTTAATTAAATATGTTAATAAGATAATTATTTTTAATTGAATTAGAATATGTAATTACCCATCGTAACATTTTTAAGTAACTTTATTTCAATTTTACCTATGTGATTGAAACTAATAATTTTGTAGAAGTTTATTCTTAATATAAATATGATTTGAATACAGAAGTTAGGAAGCCATGTAGTTAACTGACATAAACCTGAGTTTAAGTCAATAACTAAATCCTCGACCACCTTTATGAAGACAAGTGGCCAGTCTTGGGGAGAGTTAGTTATCATCTATTAAAAGTACTCTTTAAGGAAAAGAAGGGGGAATGCATAAGAAATAATCAAGAAAAGGGAAAGGGAGCTTCCATAGATCACCAAGTGTGGTGTATTCTCTAAGAAAAATGAGAAATAGTGTAGAGAATCGAGTGAGCATATAAGAGATGCCAAGATCTGAAATAGAACCTCCAACGAGCACATTAAAGTGCTAGGTTCTGTAATATATAACTCTCTCTATTTAGATTGGTGGCAACTTGGAGTTGTAGGAAGCGAGTCATAAACTCAGGATTCTGGGAAAGGGGCGAAAATCTTGCATATTGCAATTTTTTTAGCTTCCTAAGGCCGGGCAGTGCATGGCTGTTGATTTTTGAATTCTAGACAGAGTTCATATATGTTCACTAAAAGACATAATCATTTTTTTATTATAATCATGGAAATATGCTTCTATTTATATTAATGTTAATAGTATAACATGTTTTAGTTCTATGATAATGTATGGATAAGATCTAAATACTAATGAGTTTATGAACAAGTACATTTTATCATTATGAAGTATGTGTAGCATTGCATTAAATTTTCAAGAACCGTATTAGTTAACTTTATGAATGATTATACTTGCAAAGGTGATTAGATAGTAATCAAATGCATAAACCGAAAACACCACTCACTAACTGCCCAGTACAGATAAGGGCATGAAACCCTAGCCTATAACAAGACCCTAGAAAGTATCTTTTAGTATCTTTAGAGACTAAGGTAACACTCTTGACATATACAATGAATGACATTAGGGTTAATCTAATTAACAAACAAATGAAGAATTATTACAATCACTGAATACACAAGACGTAATTGAATTTTAGTAGAAAACACATTTACACATTTTTAATCGAGTACTTATAATAAAACGAAGTAACCACCAAAATCCATATAAGTATCAAACTATAAAAGTACCAAGAAGCTAGCTTAACAACTGTTAATTCCCTTTGAAAATTGGATGAATTTAAAACCTAACAAAGAAAAGATAGCAGCATCGTTATCCTCATTATTTTTACAGTAAGGAAGGGTAATTTAAACTTAAAAATCCATCTCCTCTTTCCTAAAGGGGATCCCAAAATCATCAGTAATTACCATAATGAAATACCAATCGTATCTTCTAACTTCACGCCTCCATCTACTCATAATCAATATGAGCATTACAGAGAATTTAAATAAGCAATTACACGAGTATCATGTATGATTTATTTCCAAACAAAAACCCCAAGAATTTTGCTGCACTAAAGGTATGTTACATACAAAATAACACATTTAATTGAAGAGAAAATGATGTACAGGTAAAAGTTCAACACAAGACTATTCTTTGGAAAAGTATTTTCTCACCTGAAATCGGAACTGACAATTGAAAATACAGATTCGAAATTGGCAAGGAAAAATGTAATCCTAGGTCCGTGAAACTCTTTTCAACGCTTCCATGAAATAATTAAAGAGTGAGAAAGAAATGTGAAGCTCTACACCACTGATGGGAAACAATTCCAACTAATATCAAGAACAGGTTGATACTACACTGAACTGGTTTACGTTTCGAGTATGCAATTAAATAGTAAGGAAGTAAAAGCCACCAGATTGGTTCTCTCGATGACATTAGATAAACATAAACCTCGTTGCTCGGTTCAAAAAAAAACTTAGGAACTAGTAAATGTAGTTTGGTAAAGTAAAAACGCTTGCCTCTTTCCTAAAAAGGTAAAGTGAAGAGCCAACTGTGATACACCATCTCGTCGGGATGATCAATTTAACATGGGCACATAACCTTATAATTGCTAATCTTATGTTGTGCAATCAAACTTTGGGTAAAGGATGATAGTTGATTTTATTTTAAACCTTTAAAAGAGTCATACCTTGACTAGAATACAAACCCAATGCTTAAAATTCCCGCAATTAAATGATAGAGGGAGCCCCCTTGTCGTATCCTTAAGAAGTAAGTACCTTGAAAGAAACCACATCAACTTTGAACGATATTGTATGGGAAAAAAGAGCTGAGAGTTTAAGTTACCTTTCCCTTATAGGAGATCTTTTACTAGAGTTAAATTGAACTTACCATGGTACAAACAAGTAACAATTAAATTTTTTTAATGTTATTTTGGTAAGTTACAAATGGTATCAAAGAGAGGTTATAATTATCAAACCTAATGGGACCATACACACACTTACTTAATTGTATATATATAATACTAAATTATAGATAATATTATATATGATAGAACAAAAAAGAAAACTTGTTGCACACAAACCTATTAATGGATGAAATAGGACAAATCTTGACGAAGAACCAGTTCCTGAGGGTATGTCAATACTGGAAAATGCAAGCCTCTATGTATAACTTGAGGAAAAATGTAACACTGAGATCCAATCAGAAATGTTAGAGACTATGAGAAGTTTGAACACTGATTTAGACAGTCTTAGGGCAGATAATGTCAAATCGATGAATGCCAAATTAGATCGAGAAGAGATAAATGAGTTAATTTTAAAAAGATTAACAGATCAAGCACCATAGAAAAATAATGGCCAAAAATCTTGCAGTACGGGGAAGAAAAGAAAGGGAAATACAAAATGTTATAGGAGTGAGGAAACAACAGATGCACTCCATTTAACCACTTGAGAATTAAAGAAAGATGATGAAACGAATTACAAGACAAAAAAAGAAAAGCTATGGAATTACAAGGAGAATTTAAGAAATTGAGACCTCCGGTGTTCGATGGAGAGTCTGATGAGGCTGTTGAAGCTTGGTTGCTATACATAAAACAATATTTTCAGGTATGCAGATATGATGATAATTTGATAGCACATTTAGCTATTTTTCAGTTGAGCGGAGAAGTTTCCCTTTGGTGGCATGAGTAAAAAAATGTAAATAATATATGTTGTAAGGAGTTAAAGTGGAAAATTCTAAAAACATGTTTAATAATAAATACATGTCAGAACAATATTATGATGAGAAAGTAAAAGAGTTTAACAATCTAAGATTGGGACAACTAAATATTTTAATTTACAATGTTATGTACCATATTTGAAGGATGAAAAAGCCAAAGTAAATCGGTTTATCAATTGTTTACCTCCGACCTATAAAGATAAAATTGAATTTGACATCCCCAATACTATGGATGAAGCAATTAGGAAATCTAAAGTGTGCTATCTTTTATTTAAACAAAGAGCTGAATTAAGTAGAAATTGAAAAAAAAAGAATTAAATTATGGATCAATGCAAAAAATGATATAAACCTTCTCCTTTTAAAAAAGGAACAAGAATCCATACAGACAACAATTATAATAGGTCATGTTCATCCACAAACAATGGAACAAAATGTACATGTACTCTTAGTAGTGGATGGAATAACAACTCAAAGGAAATCAAATGTTGGGGTTGAAATGGACCTCATCTATACATAAACTTTTCTCACAATCCTGTCAAAAAAATTCCCCCCTTTAAACATGATGCAATAATATTCTACAGTCAATGACATAGCCATAAATGTACCCATAATTAATGATGATGTGGAATATCGGAATACATATCATCAATCCACTATGTTGGAAGTAGAAGGTAAACAATTGAATATACTTGTTTCCATTCTTATTGATTCAAGATCTAGTTTAAGTTGCATTGCACCAAGAGCAGTTGAGAAATGTAGATTTTAAAGGAAAAAAAAAAAATGCATGGTCGGTATAACTAGAAACAAGAGTAAAGAGGAATGTTACTAAATTGGTAAAAGATTGTAAGCTGAGTTTTAATGAAATGGACATATCAATCAACTTAAAAATACTTTCTTTAGGATCATATGACATCTTAGTAGGTATGGATTGGCTAGAATCTCATAAAACTAGTATCAATTTTTTACATAAAAGTTTTGATTGCATTTATGAGGAGAGAAAGTACCATACTATAAAGGGAATTTATAGACCAATATCTACACAACAAATTTCAGTGATATAACTCAAAAAGTGTATTAGGAAGGGATGGCAACTTTATGCCATTAAAATTGTAGAAATTGAACCCAGAAATCTAAAAACAACATTGCATCAATTTCCTATCCTTAGGGAATTTCAGGATGTGTTTCCTGGTGAGATACTAGGATTTCATCCTCAGAGATATTTAGAATTCACTATATATTTAATTCATGGATCAACACCTACGTCATGAGCTCCTTACCCTATGAGTATTCTAACATTGACAGAATTAAGAATTCAATTACATAAGTTACTTCACAAGAAGTATATTTGACCTAGTATGTCACCTTGGGGTGTTGATGTATTTGTAACTTTAGAAGATATTTTGATGTATATTATCATTGTATGTTATTGTAACCCCATTGGAGATGTGTTTTCCTCCTTATAGGATGTCTTTATTGAGTCTAAACCTTGAGGTACAACCTTCGTTGTAAGTCGAGGAAATATCCCCTAGTGTAACATCATGTAATGTGTATTTGGAGTCTCTCTAGGAGAATTCATCCCTTTTAAGGAAACAAGTCGGCCCTAGTCATGTAAAAGGTCAGTGACTTCAAGGGTCCAAATAGGGAGGCACTCCCCCTCATTTATACACACCACACAATCACTCAAGATCGCATGAGAGAGAGAGAAAGACAAGAGAGGAGAGATAGATACCTACTAAATACTTATTATTACTGGGTTTGATAATCTTATGACATAGTCTTTGTGAATGTACTATTCTGCGGAAGTTTGTGGGGTTTTCTCCTTTATGGTTTCCCTGGTGAAAATATTTGTGTCTTGTGTATATGTTATATCTTATCCATATTGTTGTACTTGTTATTCTTTCAGACAAAGATCGTAATTAAGCTAATAATATCTAAGAAAAAATAAAATGGTATCAGAAGCTCTCTAAGAGAAGGAACTGTGTAGTATTAGAAAGTAGAGCTTCCTAGTTCAAGGTGTTCTCTCCACAGATTATTAAGAGAAGAGAGTTAGGATAACTCATCTCAGTAGGGCACATATTTTGGTGCAAGCAGTTTCATATTTGAAGAAGTTTCAATCTTGACATTGTCATTGATGTCAAGAGAAAATAGGGCATCAAGTTTTAGAGTCTTCCCACTGCAATCTTCAGAAAGTGACCCCTGAAAAAATCGACTCAAGGAGGCACATATTTCTATCTAAACAGAATTCCCAAATTCCAAGTTTGGAAATTAGGGTTTCTTTGACATACCCTAGGTCATCTAGCTCCGAAACCAGGTCGTACACCTCAAATTGGTAAGATTTAAATATTTGTTGATTCCATTTGAGGTTCTCATTTGAAAACATGACTCACCATTCTTAGTTTGAGGACAAGCTTGAAGGGGTTGATAACTTCTGGGAATGGAAGTACAGAATCTCCCTGATCCTTGAAGAGAATGATTTGGGTCAGTACATCACTGGAGAAGTTCCAGAACCAGAGGGAGATGAGGCTAAGGCAGCTCATAAGAGGATAATGGGTAAGGCCAAGAGAATCATTGCATATTCTACTAAGGATCAGCTCATCCCCATGTGTCTTCATTTAGGACACCGAAGGAATTATTTGATCCTTTGACAAAGATTTTAGAAGGAAAGAACTGTAGGAATTATGATATGTATTATGATCATATGCAAATATATCATATTGTGATGAGGTTGTCATTGATGGAAATACATAAGTTCCAAGCATATGATCCAACAAAAAGGAGGCCAAATAAGAAAATATCGGAGTGTAATCAGGCTCTCCGCTCATGTATGCAAGCAAACTAGTTCCCCTGAAATAGTGAACTATGACTTGGCCTAGATGAATACCTTCAATATTGAAAATCAAGAAGCTGAGACATGTTTTCCATTCAATTCATTTGACAAATATTGGATGATCTAGAGAGTACATTTAATTCATTCGACAAATATTGGACGAACCATATTAAAGAGGAAAGATGGATCAGTGATAGGAAAAGATTCACGAAGTAAACTTGTATGGGAGATAAGAGATACGCAAAAGAAAAAAGAACATCCACAATGTTAAGGTGAGATCCACATTTGATCATAGATTGAAGGTTAAGAAAGAGCCCGCAAGAAATCAATGACTCTCAGAAGTTGCGTAAATGGATTTGCGAAAACCCATTTTGGAAAAAGTTGAAGGCACGTCTGCAATCCACAAATCTGCAACGCGACTGCGGAAAGAGACTTACGAAAGGAAAATTCTGGAAGACCATTTTCGGGAAAAGTGGGAAGGTGGATCTGCAATTTGAAATCTACAATCCAATTGTGGAAAGGACCATTGCGGCCGCATGATTGGGGAAGTTAGTTTTTCGGAAAACTGGGAATCGCATACCCACAACCCACAATCTACAATTGCAGAAAGGAGATTGCGGAAAGGAGATTGTGGAAAGGAGCTTATGGAAAGTAAGTTCTGAAAACTCAATTGCGGAAAATTAATTGTGGAATTTAAAGGACCCCTAGAATACAAAAGAAATCTGGTTCAAGCAGTGATGAATTCAAGAACCTAGTGGCATATGGTTAAAGAAGTTTAGAATGGTTATCGATTGGGTTCCTTTCCTTACATGAGTCATTGAACAATTTTTTAATCACTTATGAAATTGAAAGTCATGCATACGAATAAGAAAAGGGAATAAATATTAGCAATCATAAAACATGGAGCAGAGAGATGTGTGATATGCATTGAAATAGGGAGAATACGTAGAAAAGAGATAGTGAAGGGAGTTAAGTTTGAATGAGTAGAAGCAGAAGTAGATCCGAGAATGTAACCGAGTTGGTAAGCATAGCTATATCTATTTTTTAGCATATTGTATTGAACAGAGCTTAAGTCTATGGAAAAAGGGTGGAAGGGTGGTGCTAGGGAAGACTTGTAGTCTTCTGTGTGCAAGCTGGAGCTTGTACAATTCTAGTGGGTGCTAGAAATCCAGGAGAGTTGGTGCTCTCCACAAGCTGATGGTTGTAAAAAAAAGGTTCTAGCCTCACTTGTGTTGGTGCTCAAATAAAGTTAATTTATAATAATAATAATAATAAATTCTCTTATGAGTTTCCATGTGAATATCTTTCTCTATCCCCATCATATGTGTGACTGATAACAATTACTTCTATTTTGTATTTGTTGCATTATCATGGCTATAAATATGTGAACAGTAATAAAGTTTAAAATATTGAAATATTGTTTAATCTTAGGAATAACTGATTCAACCCTCCCTTCTCAATTATTCAAATAATCTAAACAATTGGTATCAGAGCAGGTTCCTTTTATTTAAAGGTAGATCTGTAAGATTAAACATGAAAAGTAATGAAGGGACTTTAACCAATAAGGTTCCTCTGCTTGATGGAAAAACTTTTCCTTCTGGAAGGTTAGAATGAGAACTTATATAATGTCCTTAGGTGTTGATGTTTGGGATGTAGTAGACACTGGCTATGTAAAACCAGTTGTACTAGCCTCCAAAGATGATCAGTTGGAATTTAATTTTAACGCAAAGGAAATGAATGCTATCCTAAGTGGTCTTGCATAATTTGAGTTTGTTAAGGTGATTCATATTGAATCTAAAAAAGAGATGTGGGACAAAATTATAAGCAGTTATGAAGGAAATGAGAAAGTAAAATATGCCAAATTGCAGACATGTAGACTGAAATTTGAACATTTAAAGATGAATGAGGATGAGACTATTAGTAAATATTTATTAAGAGTAGAAGATACCGTGAATGCTATGAAAGGTCTTGGTGAAGAGATTGAGGAAGCACCCTTAGTTTAGAAAATTTTGAGATCTTTTCTTTATAAATTTAATCCCAAATTTCCTGCAATAGAATAATTAATTGATCTTAAAACTTTGCCTATTGACCAACTCCAAGGAAATATGACTTCTTATGAAATGAGTATTAGTAAAGATAAATCCACCATTAGAGAAGCATCCTTTACACAAGATAAGAACATTGATTCTGAAATGGATGTGATTGAGGAAAAAATTGTAAGGTTTAAGAAAGGATTAGGTAAATATAAAGGCAATATGCCCTTTAAATGTCTCAACTCTGGAAAGATATTCCATTTTGCATCTAGATGTCCTCCCAAGCAAAAGGGTCGGACTTCTGATGATGAAGAGAACCTCACATTCAAGAAATACAATAAAGAGGCTAAATATAAAAAGAAAATCTTGTGTGAAAATGATGTCGATTCCTCAGAAGAGATAGACAATGATTCATCTTGGGAATCTATAAAGTGATTAATTTTATGCTTATGGCCATAGAATATTTTGAAAATGAATATACATGAAGTTACTTGAATGATGAAGATTCTATGGTTGATATGGAGGGTGAACTAATCATTGTTCTAGAAGAGATTGACAGACTCAGACTAAAGAAGAGGAAACAAAAAGAATTGTTGATGCAGTATGAAAAGAATGGTAACAAACCAAGTGAACATATTGCTATGTTAAAATTAGAATTAGAAGAGGAAAATAAAATAGAAGATATTCTAAAACAACAATTAATAGAGGAAAAAAAGAGATGTGTGTTGATGTATTTGTAACTTTGGAATGTATTCACTTATATATCTTATGTCTTGTACCCTGATGTTTATTCTAGGATGTGTCTGTAATGTAATTGAGTCATGTCATGTCCTAATGTTTCGATCGGGAGGATCTATAATGTAAAGAAGTCATTTCAAGTGATTGTGGGTAACCCTCCTATTGTTCACGGGTTAAAGTCCCCACAGTTCCAGGGCACTGGGGTTGTTAGACTCACCTAGTGAAGTCGGCCCTAGTAGGGTTTAGTCAAGTCGGGATATAGTATAAATAGAGAGCTAGCATATCTATTTATCATGAACTCACTCACACTTAGTTGTAGTGCATAGCCGAAGAAGAAGAATACACTAGGGCTAGGAAGAAAGAGGTTACTACTATCAGGAGTTCATCTTATTGTTTTTGGGGCTTTGCTATTTGGTGTTGATTCTATCTTTGAGGAAGTTGCGGGGTTTTCTCCATTTATGGTTTCCCCTAGGAAAAATGTTGTGTTCATTGTTTCTTGTGTTTGATTGATGTTCTTTTTATTCTCTCAGTTAAAGATCCTAATAATGCTAGCTTAATGTTAAAAATCTTACATGGTATCAGAGCTAACCTGAGAAGAAGACACTGTGCAACTGCAGGAACTAGGGATTCCTAATTTGTGGATCTTCCTCCATATATTTTCAGCAAAAGAAGTTTGGATTAACTCTCCTCCTTAGGCCACATCTTTCTATCGAAGAAAAATCCAATTTTGAGGTTTTTCATTTTTGGACCCGAAACTACTACCAAAAATTAGGGCTTTCCACAGAAGTGGAATTTTTCACTGAGCCCAGGCTTGGATTGATATCCTCCTCAAAATTGAAGTTAGGTATCAATATCAAAGCATTTGGTTGGATAGAACTCTAGAAAATCAAAACCCTAATCTTCTCCTAAACCAACAATGCAGAATTTCAGCTCCAAATCTAGATTTGACATCTTGACCTGGTAAGATCTAAATATTTTGTATTTCCATTTGAGGTTCTCAGTTAAGATGTCTCATCATACCAAGCTTGATGAAAATATTGAGGGAGATGATAACTTTCGAGCCTAGAAGTATAGGATTTCCCTAGTTTTGGAAGAAAATGAGTTGGACTCCTATATCAGTGAGGAGGTTCCAGTTCTAGAGGGAGATGGGGCTAAGGCCTTACATAAGAAGAAGTTGGTTATGGAAAAGAGGATTATTGCTGATTCAATCAAGGATCACCTCATACCATAGGTGTCCTCCCTAAAGACACCTAAAGCTATGTTTAATGCCCTAACCAAATTGTTTGAAGGGAAGAACATAAGCCAGAAGATGACCTTGAGGAACCAATTGAAGAATGTAAAGATCCAGAATGTAGAAACCATCTAGTCTTACTTTAAAAGGGTTTCTTAGATCAAAGAACAATTGTAAGTAGTATATGAAGAAGTGGAAAATGCAGAGATTGTAATGACCACCTTGATTGGTCTCCCTAGATCATGAGACTCCTTTATTCAAGGGATTTGTGACAGAAATAAATTAATCAACTTCAGCAAACTTTAGGAAAAATGCTCACAAGAAGAAGCTCAGATAAAAGCTCAAGAAGAAAAGATGGGAAGTGAAGATCAATCTCTCACGATACAATCCAAGAAATCTAGATCTAGCCACCACATAAGTAAGGATTCTCATCAAAGGAATAACTCTAGAAAGCCTAGAGATATGTCTAATTACATTTGCTATACATGTGATGAAAGAGGACACTTTGCTAGAGATTGTCCTAGAAACAAAAGTAGCTCTCACAAGAATAAGGGAAACAAGAGAATACATCATGCTCATGCTGTAGAGGATGATGAACCTTCCACAAAGAGAAGTGGACAACTCAGTGATGATTTTTCAAGTGATGAAGAATATGTTCTAATTTCCACTCTCACGGGAACTATCACACATGGAAGCAATGATTGGCATATAGATAGTGGTGCTTCGAAGCACATGACATGATTCAAGGAATCCTTTGTGAAATTATCTGAACATGAATCACCTCACAAGGTGAAACTTGGAGATGACTACCGGTATCCAATAAAAGGTAGTGGGGAATCCTCATATAAGCTAGACTCTGGAAAGTCTATGACAATGAAGGAAGTATCATTTGTACCAAGACTAAAGAAGAATCTCCTATCCATATCTGCATTAGATGCAAAAGGAATGAGGGTTGCATTTATAGATGGTCAAGTCATCATGTGGCCAAAAGGAAAGACTATTGATGATGCAGTAGTGATTGGGGAATAAGAAGGAGGATTATAAAAATTGAAGGGCCATCCAGAACAAGATTTAATTCATGACTCGGTAGAACCAAATAAGCTTTGGAATAGAAGGCTTGCACATGTACATTACAGAGCACTACCACTTGCAAGCAAAGCTATTGAAGGTCTCCTAGAAATACAGACAAAACATGAAGGTGTATGCAAAGGATGTGTGAAAGGGAAGAACACAAAGAAGACATTTCCAAGTAGTGAAAGCAAGGAAAAAGAAATCTTGGAAATCATCCACTCTGATGTATGCATTCCAATGTCATCCAGTTCACTAAACGGGTATGTATACTATGTTTCTTTCATTGATAATTTTTCTAGGAAGACATGGATTTAATTCATGAAGAACAAAGATGAATTTTTCAGCAAGTTCAAGGAATTCAAAGCCTTGATTGAAAACCACACTGAAAAGAAGATCAAGACCTTTCGATCAGATAATGGTAGAGAATTCACCTCGACTGAATTCAAAGAATTATGCAAAGACTCAGGGATTAAGAGGGAGTTGTCCACTCCTTATAATCCACAATAGAATGGTATTGCAGAAAGGAAGAATAGAACCATCATGGAAGCTGCAAGAGCTATGCTTCATAATCAAGATATTCCTATGCATCTATGGGCAAAAGCTGCCAGAACAATGGTGTATGTAAAGAACCATACTCCACACAGAGTACTTGAGAACAAGACTCCAGAAGAAGTCTTCTCCGGCAAGAGACCAGAAGTCAGCCATCTCAGAATATTCGACTGTCCTGTATACATACACATTCTGAAAGAAAAGAGGACGAAGTTAGATCCTTCAGGAAACAAGGGAATATTTGTGGGATACTCTGAAAGCTTGAAGGATTACAGAATATACTTCCCAGGATTCAAGAAGATTGACATTAGCAGAGATGTAACATTTGACAAATATTCACCCTACATCAAATCTAGGGAGAGACCAGCTAAAGAACCTGAAGAAACAAGAGCACCCAGAATTCATGATACAACCACGAACAAAGAAATTCAAGAAGAAGATCGAGAATTAGAAGAACCTCAAGAACCTGTAGATCCACCTATGGAGAAAAATCCTCATAAGAGGAAACCTGCTTGGGTACGTGAAATTATCCAAGGTGTAGAAAGATATGGAACTTCATAAGAAACACCCAAAGGAAGAAAGAGAACTAGATCATGTTCCAGTTATGTAGCCTTGCTATGTAACATTATTAATAAAGAACCTTCCAACTATGAAGAAGTGGAAGAACGGAAAGAATGGAAGGATGCTATGATCGAAGAGTATCAATCGATCATGAAGAATGATGTTTGGCATGTTGTCCCAAGACCAGAAGGGAAGTCCATTATAACTTCCAAATGGATCTACAAGATCAAGCATGCTACATATGACAGCATAGAGAAATATAAAGCAAGATTCGTGGCTCGTGGTTTCTCCCAAAAATAAGGAATAGATTATGAAGAAACCTTTGCACCTGTAGCCAGATACACTTCCATCAGATCAGTACTTGCTCTAGCTGGAGTGATGAAATGGAAGATACACCAGATGGATGTCAAGACTACTTTCTTGAATGGTGTAGTAGAAGAGGAAGTGTATGTGGAACAACCACTCGGTTTTGAGACACATGACAGGGAATCTCATGTGTGCAGATTGAAGAAATCCCTGTACAGTTTGAAACAGGAACCCAGGACATGGTATGGCAGAATTGATGGCTTTCTATCCAATTTGGGCTTTACCAAGAGTAAACCAGATTCTAACCTTTACCACAAGGTTGAAGATGGCAATCTAGTGATACTCCTACTATATGTAGATGATCTGTTTGTAACAGGTATGGATTGATTGATTGCTGATACGAAGAGGAAACTTGCTACCGAGTTTAAAATGAAAGACTTGGGTATGATGCACTATTTCTTAGGCATGGAGGTATGGTAGAATGCAGATGGAATCTTCCTTGGACAAGGGAAGTATGCAGTAGAGATTCTGAAGAGATTCGGGATGATGGACTGCAAGGCCATAACCACACCTATGGCATCAAACTTGAAGCTATTGAGTGATGCTTCATCAGAAGTGGTTGATGCTACAATGTATCCTAAGATGATTAGGTCCTTGCTGTACCTAACGAACACGAGACCGAATATTTTCATTGTTGTGAACACCTTGAGCCAATTCCTGACAGATTGGAGACATGTTCACTTGATTGCTGCAAAACATATTTTGAGGTACTTGAAGGGTATAGTTGACTATGGGCTCAAGTACGAGGCAAATCAGAAGATTAACCTAGAGGGTTATGTTGATTCAGATTGGGCAAGCAGTGCCATCGATAGGAAGAGCACTTTAGGATGTTTCTTCAGTATGGGATCAGGTGTGATCTCTTGGTTTAGCAGGAAGCAATCCCATGTGGCACTAAGTACAGCTGAAACAGAGTATGTCGCAACTTGTTCAACTAGTTGTGAGGAAGTATAGCCGAGGAAGCTATTGTCTGATTTATTTGATCTCCAGATGGATGCTACTTGTATATATTGCAACAACCAGAGTTGTGTGAATTTGTTAGAGAACCCGGTGTTCCATGACAAGTCGAAGCATATCGAGATCAAGTATCACTATATCAGGGATATGGTGTAGAGAGGAGCAGTGAAGCTCCTGTATGTTGTGACAAATGAACATATAGCTGATGTGTTGATGAAGCCATTGGCTAGAGTGAATTTTGAATACTTCAGGGAGAAGCTTGGTGTTCTCTAGATCGAGGTTCCCTCCAAGGGGAAATGATGAGACCTAGATCCATTATAACATTGTGAGAGGATTAGGTTCCTTCCATGGTCAGATGTAAGGGCTGAGCCATTCTATCATGGTGAGAGGATCTGTTCCTTCCATGTCATATTTGAGTGCTGAGCCATTCTGATGTGACTATAGGATTGGTTCCTACAGGATCAGATAGAAGTGTTGAATGCCATTCTTGGAATGGAGGCACCTAGTCAGTTACCAGGAATACTCAGCTTGGTACTAAGTTTCCATTCTCTGGGAGAATGGAGGCACCTGGTCAGTTACCAGGACTACTCAGTCTGGGACTGAGGGCCATTATGATGTCACTGTGGGATGTGATCTTACATGATCAGATGTGAGCACATGGCCATTTTGATGTGATTGAGGGATGTGTTCCCACTTGATCAGATATAAGGGTTGATTCCATTCTCTGGGAGAATGGAGGCCCTTGCTCAGTTACCAGGAATTCTCAGTCTGGGACTGAGGTTGATTATGATGATGATGATGACAATGATGATGAGGAGGAGGAGGAGGAGGAGGATGATGATGAGGATGAGGGTGGTGATGATCATGATGATCATGAGGTTGATGATGATGAGGAGGAGGAGGAGGATGAGGATGTGATGATGATGATGATGAGAATGAAGATGGTGATGATGATGATGATGATGACGATGGTGACAATGAGGATGATGATGGTGGTGATGATGATGACGATGATTACGATGATGACGATGACGATGGACAATGATGATGGACAACGATGATGATGATTATGATAATGATGATGATGATGATGATGAACAATGATGGTGATGATGATGAGGACAAGGATGATGACTATGATAAGGATGATGAGGATGATGATGAGGACAAGGATGATGACTATGATAAGGATGATGAGGATGATGACTATGATGATGATGAGGATGAAAATTAAAAGAACATGATAACTATAACAATGTTGATTAAAGTCACCTATCTCCTATTGACGAATCATCACTAGTGGTTTGCAGTGAGAGCGTACGTTGATCCATCGGTACTCATTCTGAATTTTTTACATCCAAAAGAGCTACCAAAAAAGCATTCTCATGACTTTATAACATCCTTCAAGTGCTGACATAAATCAATCTTCAATCTCTCTGTTAATGTTGCAAATTTTCCCTTGAAGCTGAATAGATCGAAGGACGGGAGGAGTTATTGTTTTCTTGGGTGCACATCCCATGGCTTCGTTCACCACCCTATTTTCTTGGATGCACAGCCCATGGCTTCGTTCACCACCCTATTTTCTTGGATGCACATCCCATGGCTTGGTTCACCACCCTATATTCTTGGATGCACAACCCATGGCTTTGTTCACTGCCCTATTTTCTTGGATGCACAGCCCATGGCTTCGTTCACCATTAAAAAGAGGAATCATTTGTGTCCATCATAGTGTTGTATAAATGGTATTATATTGGGATAAGGATTCCATTACTAATTTTTACTCTTGTACCAAATTAGTTAAGACAAAACACATATGTGTTATAGATTTATCATATCGCATATGCGATATGAATAATCTATAATGCATATGCGTTATAGCTTATTCATATCGCATATGTGTTATATTGCATATGTGATACGAATAAGATATAACGCATATGCGTTATTTTAAAATTAAAATAATTGGCGGGAATAAGGTCTGGCATTAGGTTCAGAAATAGCTTCGAAATACCAAACCTATTGGCTAGGACAAATAAACCAAGGCTATTGCTTGTCTTTTAGAACTCTATCAATATGCTCAGTTTAGATGGTGTGTTTTTCTATGACATACACAATATTTTTTTATGAAAATCTAGTATATCGTAGAGTATGATCTTACGATTCTGAATATGTAATTTTTTCCTTCAAAACTATGTTTTATTTATTTATAATTATTTTTCTAAATGACACACGTCATTTTTAAAAAATGCATACATCGATTGTTTGTTATATAACTTTTGATTACCATCACCATTTCCCAATAAAACTATATGGTGCACTAGAAGAGATCAAGCTCTACGATATTATATTTAGAAATTAAGGGTTTCATTAATTTTTGCCCCTAAAGTGTTGCACCCACACATAAGGTTTTAATTTCAAGATTTTGTGACTTCAATAATTAATAATAATAAAAAATAATTCATGAAAATTCTAAATAAATAGTGTTGCACTAGGCCCATATGTCCTTTATATGTTTGCAAGATTTTATCCCAAATTGACATCATTTACCTCATATATTGTTGCACCCACACAAACATATATGTTAAGATGTGCTGAAAATTTGAAAACCCACTTTCACAGAAACTAATTTTATAATCATTTACACACATTTCCTCTGCATAAATGCTATATATTATGAAAGCTAATTTAATTTCCTATCTTTTCTCTTTTTACTTCATCTTCAAATAAGTTAGGGAAGTACCCCTAATTGTCACCTAAATTCAGAGTTTTCCATTTATTCCAGTATTATGTGGCATCTAAAGTGTCTTTAAAGGAGTCCATGATTTTGCATCAGCCCTTAAAAACTATCTTTAACCATTTTTAACAACTATATTGCATGTTGAATATTAAAATACTTTTCAAAATATCAACAAACAATGAGGGCAATACATTATTTTCAACTTATAAGCTAATAAATACCTAAAGTCTCAATTTTCAAGATTTGAAATAAAATAAAACTTCAATCTTATAATCCAATTCTATTTGTAAATTCTCTCTTTATATTTAGGCTTAGAATTTTGGGATGGGCTACCATCTATGAGTTTTCATCTGTGGACAAGAATGAAACAATTGTTTTGTCTAGATTTATTCTATGGGGTTGTCCAAAATTCATAATTAATAATTTCAAAAAAATAAAAAATAGTTTAGTTACCATCTTATAAGTACACTTCATGATAGCGGGAAAAAAATAAACTTCAGCTTCAAGTATCCAATTATTAGATACAACTATGAGACCAACTCCATTGATGGTACAACTATTATCTTAACTTAACTCCAATCATGACCTTTACTTGAACTACAAATTATTGATATATTAACTTTTACATTAACTATTAGATACAACTATTATCTTAAGTCCAATTATTCTACAACTATTAGCTTAAGTTCAACTATAATCATAGTTATATTCAATAACTATTAGTTTAAGTATTAGATACAACTATTAGTTAAACTATATATAATAGCTAAACTCTGATGATTCTACAACTATTAGCTTAACTTCAACTCTAAATGCTTAAGGATTCGTCAAACTGCATTTGGCATCTAGAAGTCTAGCTAATGTGTAGTCATGTAATAGTCACACTCCTAATAAAATCATTCAAACTCCTAATAAACTTCTCCAAACTCATAATAAACTCCTCCATGTAGAAATTGGGTATCTAGCAAATATATAGTTCTCATGACTTGTTGATTATTGTTTTACATTCATCCTTCTAGCTCACTCAAGTAAAAGGGAATACTGGAACGGTAAGTAACTCTTCCATCCATACGCCATAATGGTCTTTGTGTTCTTTTATATATATATAGCCCCAAAATGTAATACATGTTGTTATCAGAGTCAATTTTAATATATAAAGTGGAATATTGATTTAATTTGTTTTCTTATATATTGAATTTAATTGAAACGAAATCATTCTAGTTGTACATCCATAGAAATATGAGTTTATATTTTATTGTGTATCTCTTAGCCACTCTAATACAATTAATCAAGGATATCTTGAATTCGTGAACCTTACCCCACATTTAAACTTCATGGATTAATGACTTCGATTATCTAGATATTCACACCAATAAGAATAGTTGAATGGAATAAAACGATCTACAAAGAGTTTTATTTATTTATTAATTTATGCATGGGTTTGGTGTGTTTATTAAATTGTGCATCAAACATGTGAGGAAGTGATCCCACTTTACTCCTTTCCTTTGACTGCAATTCAGTGTGAAGTTTTAGCTTTTGATAAATCATGTGTCTGTCTTGAAAATCTGCAACTCGTTGTTGAGATTGACGAATTCCTGGATTTCACGGGAGAATTAATTTAGATTGTATTTAATTTACAAGTCAGCTCTTGATTGTGTTGAAAGGCGTATATACTTTAGAATTTTGGGATGGACTATCAATTATGCTTTTTCATCTATGGACAATAATAAGAAAAGTGTAGTGCCTATATTAATTCTATGGGCATTCAAAATCTATAATTAACAATTATAAAAAAATAAAAAATAGCTCATGTGATAAGTGCATTTTGTGGTAGTTGAAAAAATATAAATAAAATAAAAAATATCTCATGTCATAAGTGAACTTAGTGGGATGGTAAGGTGTAGTTCATGTGACAATGGAACTCCATCTAGAAGCATGGAAACTTTAAGCTAATGTGAACAAGGTTTAGTCAAAGTGCATTTTACATCTAGGAGTTGAAGTAATGTGCACTTCATGTGATACTCGAACTCCTAATAAATTCCTCTGAAGTCATGAGACAACTATACTTAGTGGCATGGTAATGTGCACCTCATGTGACATTCAAACTCCATGTAGCAGTTGGGAATGTGCATAAGGCTTAGTCAAACTCCATATGAAAACTAGATTCTAGATAACTCAAAGATGTTATATTAAGTGCAATATCATTATATTAACTTTTAAAATTAACTATTAGATACAGTGTGGTTGTTATATTAGCTTAACTATTAGATACAAATAATTGACACATTCTTTAGGAAAAAACATTATCAATATGTCAAATATATATTCATAGACAGAACATATTAATAAAATTAATATAATTGTTGTTAGTATTTAATCTTTTTAAGTTTTAGGAAGTTGGAATATTAATAAATATTATTATATTATTAAATTCTTAGGAAGCCTGGAGTGAAAAAGATATTTTAATTATTACTTAATGAAGTGAAAAGAATATTTGTTTTGGTAATTGTTTTTATTTGATTTCTTTTTTTTAACAGAAAAAAGCTAACATGAAATTCTACCACCTGATATTGTTTTTATTTTGAGTTTGGCTGTACTCTTTATAATCTATTAATGAAATCTTTTCCAGTTTTGGGAAGCTCAAACATAAATAGATATTATTAATTTAGTCATGGTCATTAGTTTACTGTTTTATAAAACTCCCAAATAATTAGTTCATATATGAACACGATCGAAATTCTAGTGAACTATGCTGGAGTGAAAAGGGTATTTATCTTGGTTATTAACCATTCGAGCATGAAACGAGGATGTAAGATCACGAAGCTACGCCTGTTACGAGGTTAACGTGTACCTGAAGCTTAGTTGAAAGATAGGCAATGGAGCTCTTATTTAATTAGCTAAACAATATGAATATAGACAAATTGGAGAACTCAATGTGACTCTACATACAAATGTTATTTAATAAGAGTTGTCCACGTACATTCAACTTGATCATTCATTTGATGCATTCTTTTGAGGAAGTATTTGGTGGAATAACTTGTCTAAATTGTTGTTAGAAGATCCTCCTTTTTCGACTGCTCGCATGGCAGCTTCCTTCAATTTTCCAATTCTTCTCCTCATTTTAGCTCCTTCCTCTCCTTTTATCAAATTCTTCACCAACACGGCCAACTCTTCTCTCTGCATCGTCTTTTTCAATTGTAATCCTATGTCCCACTCTTCACAAACGAATTTTGCATTTGTATGTTGCTCGGCAAAGAAGGGACAGCATATCATCGGCACTCCCGCTCTTATGCTTTCCAACGTGGAGTTCCACCCGTTATGAGTTAGAAATCCTCCCACAGATGGGTGCGACAGTACCTTTATCTGGGGCGCCCAATCCACCAACAAACCTCTATCCTTGGTTTCCTCCATGAATTCCTTGGGTAATATGGCAGATTCACCATGTACCATATCTGGCCTCACAACCCACAAGAAGGATTGGCTGCTGGAAGCCAATCCCCATGCAAATTCCAGGAGTTGTTCATTAGACAAAACTGCAATGCTTCCCAAACAAACGTACATGACAGAGCATGGATTCCGAGTATCCAGCCATGTGAGACAACTACTTTCTTCTTTCCACATACTCAATTCATCCGAGGGTCCATGATTATCCTTACAATGCAATGACTGAGAAAGCAGTAGAGGACCAATGGCATATACACTGAGGTTAACTGAGAGTGCCTTCAACAGTGGGCCTTCCAGTTCTTCGAACGTGTTGACTATTAGGGCAGCGGCTGATAACGCACCCTGCGCTTCAATCATTCCGAATTGAAAACCGGGATCCAAAATGTCTGTGACTAAGAATTGGATGGGAATGTCACTCAACCGTAGCGGGGGCATTCCAGGGATGCAAGTTATTCTCACTTCATCAAGATATTCATCGCTTAGGCAGCTTTCATCTGTCCAAAATCAAATTATTCTATCAAAATGTAAGTTCAAATCCATCCAAAATATGTATATGTAAAGAGAAACAATTGAAACTACAAAGACATGAATACTACTTTTTAGGGTTTTACGTGTAACGGTTCATTTAATAATGTTATTAATGTACTTAACTGGATTTTCTTTAAACAAAAATAAACATTAAATTAATTATAAATAAACATTAAATTAATTAATATAAACATAAAATAAATACTATTTAATAATAAAAAGATAAGTAAATTAGCTTATTTGAATCTTAATCAAGATGCATTTAAGCATAATAATATACTATTCTTTAACCACCATCACGCTGATTTAAATCTTAATCAAAATGCATTTAAGCATAACAATATATGAAGAATCTTGGTTGTACACTTGTTATACTGAGATTAATCTTGTTTGTAAGCTCAAAGAAGTTCATAACATGAGATAAAGAAGTTCTATTTAAAAACTTAAATGTAAGCTTTCAATTTATAAATTTTTATTTTCAATTATTATAATTTAAATTAATATCTTTGGTGATTAAAAAACAAATATTTTCATTTTATGGAATTTTATGTTTTTTATTATTTAAAAAATTATATGTAAGTTTTTAATTTATAATGAATATAATTTAAATTAATAGCTTAGTGGGGTAGTCCAGGTTCTCTACACCATGGGTTCGATTTTTGGAGGGTTAGGCACCCCAATTGGTGTTGGAGATAGGCTCCAAATTAACCTAACAAAATGAGGTCTCTTCAAATAAGCCCCTTAAAAGCTTTTTGTAAATGTAACCACACCATGTTTAAAACTAAATCACATTAAAAATATATATATATCTTAAAGTAAAATAAATAAATAAATGTTTACTTAAAATTAAATATAATAATAAAATGACCAGGTGCTAAATCTCTCACTCTTCTGGTAATTTTCTTTTTTTACATGATTTCACCATGGTGGAGGAGGATCTAGTTGACTATTCCAAGGAACACCTAGATGAGGGGGTTTTCTGATATGAGACATGTGGCAGGATGTCAGAAGGGGTGTCTGCCTTACAACAGTCGTGGATGGAGGGTTTCTGTGCAGCAAAACCCTCTTCGGCGGACGGGGAAGGGTTTTCTCCCTCTGATTTCTTATTGTCATATCCTCAGCCGGTTCAGCTGTCGAATGAAGACATTTTTCTGGGTATTGATATACCGGTGGATGGAAATGGGAAGCTTCCGGCGGTGTTTGGTGGGAGGCCGGTTTTGATGAATGTGGATGATAGGAATAATCTGGAGCTACCTGTTGTAGGTTCTCGACGACTTTCAGGGGAGGAACCTCCATGCATTGAAGGCGTTTTATCGGAGGAAGAAGGCTTAGGGTTTGTTAGTCACTCGCTTGGTGATCAGGAGCAAAGGGGACATGCGAGCCCTCTGGGGAGGGGATCCTTTAAAACTGATTGCAGTGGTGAGGAAGGTGGTAGAACTGGCAAGAAGGCAGTCTGCAAAAGAAAGAAAAATTTGTTAAAACTCAACCTGAATATCAACTACGCAGTAGGAGAGCACATCAGTTGGGATAGGATGGAACGAATGAATCGACTTACCCTGGTTGGTCATTTTTTGGGTAAGACTGTATCTGTTTGCCTTGTGAATAAGTGGGCTCAGGAATGTTGGGCGGCTGCGTTTGGGGAGTCTCCTGAGGTGGAAGGCCTAGCAAGAGGATGGTTTTCCTTTAACTTTGTGAATGAGGATCACCTCATTTGGGTATTAAGTAGGAACGGGTTTTTCAAGAAAGCATCGGTTCTCTTGAAATGTTGGCATCCCATGTTCAATGCAAGCAGGGAAAGAGTGGATCAAGTGCCGATTTGGGTTCGTCTCCCGAGTCTTCCCCTCCCCTCTTTGTATGAGGATCATTTTACCCATATTGGGAATCTGCTCGACACTTTTTTGGAAGCGAATTCATTTTACAAACTGACGAAGGTGAAGAGGGTGGCTCCTATTCTTATTAATATTAATATCAGAAATGGTCTTCATGGTGTTGATCGGTTGTCTTGGAGGAAGTACTCGCACCGACAGGTTTTGGACTACAAAAATGTCCCCTTCAGGTGTAGACGGTGTCATGATTACGGATACCCTGCTACGGAATGCTCTCTAGTTGCTCGCTCGTCTGGTGGTTTTCGAAAGACGAATGGGAGGTCTCTATATGAAGGTGAGGAGGGATACACTGATCTGCAATCCTCTCCATTCTCTTCGATGGGTTTGCCGACAGATAATGAGGTTGACAGTGAACCTAAGGAATTACCGACTATGGGTCTACAGTTGGTGGAGGCTGGCCAACAAGTGGGAGATCCTTTTATGTTTGGGGCACCGCACCCTTGTATCACTTATTTTACCCTTCCTTAAACTATTAATTTATTTATGAATAATTTGAATGTATCAAATCTGGATTGGGTGGAAGGTGTCAAAAAATTGTCTCTTACTACACAACCTAATGTACTTTTGACTCCCATCTCTGCTGCTTTCGGTGAGAAACCCCCTACAGAAACGGTGTTGGAACCTATACTTGCTGAGTCTTCGCCCTCTCCTAATGAATCCTCAGACTCGAGATATTTTCTCCATTTGTGCTCCAAATGCGATTCTGGGGGATTGGGGAAAGACACTATTAGGACTTCTAGGGGGAGGGGCCATATCTCACATCTAGCCAAAGCTCAGTCTAGAGCCACAAAAGATGTTCAGGATGGAAAACAAATCTCGATTGAAAGGGCACTTAGAGTGGTGCATGCCCAGAAGAAGGGTAGAAGATGAAGATCATGTCCTTTAACTGTCAAGGTCTTGCTGGTCCCCAAAAATGATCAGCGCTCCAAAGGGTGCTTGATCTTGACCGCACTGATATTTTGCTGCTTCAAGAAACTCTAGGGGCAAGAGAGGATATAAAAGCTAGTTTGGAATGTTGGTTTGGTGGTTGGTCTTTTGAAACCCTAGATGCTAAAGCACACTCTAGCGGTTTGGCTATTGGCTGGATTTCTAGGAACGTCTTGGTTCTGAAGGTTTGGGGTATGGATTCTGTTTTGGGCATGTCTTTTAGAGCCCTTGAACTGGTAGGTACTTTTGATGTTATTAACATTTATGGCCCTTATCTTAATTGGATCCCTTTTGGGGAAAAAATATTTAACTGCTCTCTCATGAGGGGAGAGGTTATGATTATCGGGGGGGGGACCTGAATTTCTCTTTGGGGAAGGCTTAAGTGTGGGGACCTCATGCCCATATTGATGCTTTGACTAATTTCTTCACCAGGAGGTCGATGGAGAAAAGTGGCTGGATATTGAACCCTGTAAGCTTGCTCCCACCTAGAGGAACAACAGATGTGGGGAGGGGAGAATTGCTGAGCATCTGGATAGGTTTCTGGTGATGGAGACTTTAGTGGAAAATCATCATTTTATCAAGCAATGGGTGGGGCAAGGTGGTCACTCTGATCACTTCCCTATTTGTTTGGAATTTAGGAATGGCCCAGTAAAACCTCCTAGCCCCCTGAAATTCAATAAGACCTAGTTATGCGATGAGGGGTTTGTGAATTTGATTTCTTCAATTTGGATTCCTTTTGACCCTTGAAATAGGCTATCTGTAGTTTTTCAGTTTGTAGAAAATATCAGACGTCTGAAGGTGGATATAAAGGTTTGGGTGTTGGAGAAAAGGAAAAGGGAAGACAGAGAACTGTAGCAGATTGAAATGGACCTTGATAGGATCTACAATTTGGATGGAGGTGGGATGCTGAATTAGATGGAAAGGGATATGTTGGTCAGGTTGGAAGGTATATGGTTCACTTTGGTCTTGGAGAAGGAGGAAACCTGGCGATTGAAGAGCAGAGCGATCTGGCTCGAATGTCGAGAAAACAACACTAAATGTTTTCATGCCTATGCTCAGGGTAGGAAGGTTGCCAATACTGTTTAGAGACTTAAAGATGATCTTGGCTCAGTACATGATACCTTTGAGGGCATGGCTACCCTAGCGGATGAGTTATCTTCTGGCATTTGTGGATGCAGAAGATAACTTGGCTCTCATGGAAGATGTTACTGAAGGTGAACTAAAGGTGGTACTACAGAGATTCCAGAAGGAAAAAAGTCCTGGGCTGGATGGTTGGACTATTAAATTTTTTCTGGAACTCTTTGAGATTTTGGGAGACAACCTTCTTAAGGTTGTGGAGGACTCGAGGATTTCTGGTCGAATCCCAGCCATTTTCAATTCTAGTTTTATCGCCTTGATCCCCAAGGTGGATAATTCGGTCTCTCTGAATGAATATAGACCTATATTTCTCTAAAAGTGTATATACAAAATGGTCACCAAGGTGATTGCCAAAAGGTTGAAAAGGATCTTATCTGATCACATTTTTGCGGAACAATTTAGTTTTTTGGAGGGGCATCAAATTCACAAGGGAATTAGTACTGCTCAGGAGGGCCTTCATAGTATGAAAAAAAAAAATATTAAGGGTGCTATTCTGAAAATAGATCGGGCCAAAGCCTATGATAAGGTAATATGGAGGTACATTCGACTTCTTCTAACTCACTTAGGTTTTGATATATATTTCATTAGATGGATCATGAGTTGCATTACTATTGTGTCTTTTGTTGTTTTGATTAATGGGGTTGCATCCCCCTCTTTTCATATGGAGAGAGGGTTGCATCAGGAGTTCCCTTTATCCCCCCTTCTTTTCCTTTTGGTGGTTGAAGGGCTTAGCAGGTCCATTTTGGAAGCCAAAATACTTGGTACTTTTAGGGGAATTCAGATCACTCAACATTTACAATTGACTCATCTGATATTTGTTGATGATGTATTGATTTTCTATTCGAGATCGATAAGAGAATTAAATACTCTTTCTGATATACTGAAGGTTTTCTCAAAAGCCACTGGAATGGAGATTAATTTTTGGAAATCGACTTTGACCACTCATCTGTTGAGTGAAGAGGAAAGGTTGACGGTCCTAAACTTTTTTCCTTTCAATACTGGCAGTCTTGAGGGTGGGTTAAAGTACTTGGGTTTTAATTTAAAACCCAATGACTACCGGAAACAAGATTGGAAATGGCTGATTGAAAAGTTGGAAAAACGATAAAAAGTTTGGACCCATAAATGGCTATCTTGTCCTGGAAGGTTGGTGCCGGTAAAAGTTGTTTTGGAGGATATTCCGATCTATTGGATGTCTTTGGCTTGGATACCTAAAGGTATTCTAGAAGTAGCGCACAGAATTGGTTTTCATTTTCTTTGGAGTGGAAAAAAGGAGACCCAGGTTATGCCTTGGGTTCGGTGGGAGAAAATTGCCATTCCGAAAGGAATGAGTGGTTGGGGCCTAAAAACATCTTTTTATTCTCTAAATCATTGGTTGCAAAGGGAGGATGGAGATTGGTAAAGACGAAGATCCTTTAGACGCAGATCATGATTCATAAGTACATTGATCCAGGGATGGTGGAGGACTATATTTAGAATCCTAGAAAAACACACTCTGGGGGCTCTATTATCTCAAAAGCTGTTGTAAAGTCTTTTGGACTCATTCAGGCCAAACTGGCTTGGCATATTTGAAATTGTAGGAAGGTTTGCGTTGGGGAGGACCCGTGGGTTGGCAACAATTAGGAACACATTCTCCCGGAAGGCATGATCAGGGAACTAAGAAATAGGGGTATTTTCTACCTTTATCAACTCTTGACCCCTTTACAGGAGTTATGTTGGGAACATACTTGGATTCGAGCTACTGAGCTGGGACTTCCTGACAGGGAATGTAGGGATTTGGAAGGATATCTTAAGGCATTGGAACATGCACAAATAAAGCTTCGAGATCGGGATGATGTTATCATTTGGGACGAAGATCAGTCTGGGAACTACACACCTGAGGCTGGATACCTCGTTCTTAGTGCAGAAGGTGTGAACAAGGATGAGGCTTGGTGGTGGAAATATCTTTGGAAGATCGATTGCCCTCCAAAATTTAGATTATTTATGTGGTGCGTCATTGAGAATAAGGCACCTTGCTAGGAAAATTTGCAAAAACAATCATTTCATTGACTTGGTTGGTGCTCACTTTGTAAAAATGAAGGGAAATTGATGATACATCTCTTTTTACATTGTAGTTACATTCGAGAGGTATGGAGAGAATGTTCCAAGATATTTGGTACCCGGTGCATTTGGGAGGGGTTAAGCGTTGTGTAGGCTTGGGGAAATTGGAGAAGAAATACTTCCTCCGAGAATATGAAATCCCTCCCCCTACTGGTTATTTGGGGCATTTGGTTAGGCCATAACAACGTGATTTTTGCTGATAAGAGATGTACCCCTGTAATCACAACCAGTCTAGTGAGTGGGAGTCACTCAGTCTTCCCACAACACATTAGAGAGGATATTCAGAGGACTATCTTAGAGGCTAAAATTGATAAATAAACCCCATGGGGCTTCGTTGATGGAGCCTCACAAGAAAATATTTGTGGGGGTGGTGCAATTCTACATCTTAGGGAGGGCCACACTTTTGTTATGATGATGGGATTGGGTGAAGGCAGTAACAACTATGCTGAGATTCTCAGCTTAAAACTCCTCCTCATCTTTGCAGCAGAGAAAGGGTGTCAGACACTTAATGCTTTCGGTGATTCTATGAATGTGGTAAATTTGACTATGGGGACCCAAATCTACAGGAACTTACAACTATCAAATATTTTAGAATCCATTTCAAACATCATTGGATCTTTTGACTCTTTTTCTTGCTGACATGCATACAGGGAGATTAACAGGAAGGCAGACAATGCCTCAAAGGAGGATCTACGTTTGACAATGGGTCAATGGAATGTTTCTGAACTTGTTGATGGGGCTTCTCATGAGTATTATCATAGGCCTTTCATAGAAACGGCTAAATAGTGGTTACTGACTATTTTCCTTTGGGTTCTGCATCTTTGTTTTTGGCAGCATCCTTCTGGTATATAGTTGGACTGTGCTAGGTACTTTTTTTGTATATGGGACAGGATTGTATTGAGCTATTTGATGTTTTTGTGAAATATTCACAGATGGGGATATGATTATGATATATCATGATTTGATATATGTGGGAAGTAAAGACTGTTTGCTTTGTCCCTTTTATTGTTGAACTCTATATTTTGGATCTCTATGGTACCTACTGAATACAGAAGTTGTGTATCTACAAATTGTAATTTTGTTCTCAAAAGAAGTAATGAAATTATGTTTTTTTTCCAAGGAAAAAAGAATAATAAAATCAATAAAAAATAATAAACCAAAGTCTACTTCTATCCACATACATAACATACACTTTTTATTTATGTAATTCATAGTTTATGTATGTAATAATTCTGAAGAATACCACACAAAAATATGCTATGTAAAACAACTAATAATAAGATTCTAGAGCTAAGACTAGAGACATGAAAATATATATACATAACATATACTTTTTATTTATGTAATTCATAGTTTATTTATATAATAGTTGTAAAGGTTACCATATAAGAAGAATATGCTATGTAAAACAACTAATAATATCCGAGAGCACTTTTTATTTATGTAATTCACAATTTATTTATGTAATAATTGTGAAGATTACGATACAAGAAGAATATGCTATGTAAAACAACTAATAATAAGATGAAGAGCAAAGAGTAGAGACATGAAAGTATATATGTTTTTTTATTTTAACATTATATTTGATTAAAAGTTTTATTATAACTTTATTTAAATTACTAAAAGTTAGTTGTTTAATAAAAAATAAATTTAGCTTCTTCAAATATCTTTATTACTACTTAATTTTACAATACAAATTAATAATATAATAATTATAATTTCATCAATGCAATCAATTATTTACTATATTTCAATAAAATAATGAATCTGAAAAAAATTAAATTATATATCTATCTCTCTTTCATTAACTTGTTTGAAGAGAAGTTTTTCTAAGACATTATAGTTTCGTTGAATTAAAAGGTTATGCATTTTCATTATTGTAATATTTTTTTTGAAATTGATATTTTATGTGAGTGCAATCAACCTTTGAAAGATGACAAATTCTATTTATCTAAAAAAATTTAAGAATTGCTCAAAGCATTGCACTTCTTACGCTAGTTAAAACATAGAGGTATTATTGATCTTCATATTGGGGTTAATCACTTCCTTGTATTGTTGATCTTCATATTGGGGTTAATCACTTCCTTGTATAGTATCTTAATTTTCTCTTATCTTCTAATTCCTTATCACACCATTGTTTCTTCTTAAAATTAGATGTAATAATATCCTTTTATGCTATCCATATTCTAGGAAGTGTGATCTCTTTGTGCCAACACCCCTTGAGCCCCATATAGTTTAGAAAAAAAATAGAGCAATCTTAGGAATCCTTTTGTCATCCATGTTAATTAACTTGTGCTTATACATTAGGTACTTAGTCATACCCATGCTCTCAATGGGTGATAGACTTGATAGCCCTACTGATAGGATGGATACTAAGTATTTCTTTTAACCTTAATATTATTGGTGATAATTTCTTTTATTTCCTTAATATTTCTCCAAAACTCTTTAGAAATGTTGCAACCCCAAACTTCATAACCATATAAGATAAAAAGCTTAACAAGGGTCTTAAAAAATCAATTTTTTTTGTATCCCATAGTCCTTTATTTAGAATTGTTTTCAAGGTTGATTTAAGCTTTCAACCGACTCATTATCATTTACAAGAGGTTAATTTTGGGCTAAGTTGATATTTGTTTTAAATAATTTGTTTGCACAATGGTTAACAAAGGCTCTTGCTCTGATTTGTTTCCCTGAAGACCAAATAGTAGATACAAAGAATCATGTGATTAAGGGTAAAAAAAAATTGTTTGATGTTAAGGTTTCCCAACGAGTATCGGATAAAAATGGAAACCCCAATGTTGCTAAGTGCCCTACCAGACGAGGCCAAAGGGCGGTGATAAATTCACCTCAATACTCTAAGAGTGTGAACTTGTTCTAAATAGTACCACAGAGTTTAGACCTTTAAATACAATTATTCTTCTCAATTTGGTTGTAACATTCTCTGTATTATTTTGATCTTTTTGTTATAGAAATATAAATAAAAATATAATTCTTAAGTTTTTGGCAGAAAATTTAAGGTACTTTGTAAAAGCACTTTAAGTAATGTTATTTATTTTACTAAGTAATAAATTGTTTTGATAGATTTAGGAGACTAAAAGCTTGAGTTGACTAAACCAATTGAGACATGAATCCACTAGGGAGAAGGTGAATGGTTGTGAAACCATGAGTTGGATGACAAGTGTTACCTAGGTACTTTGGGCACTTAAAGAGTTTTAACTCTTTTTGTTGATCTAAAACCTCTTAGGTATCATCCTAGCTTGAAGTGAGCCTTGAATGAGCTAAACCTCTAAAGTATCATCCTAAGTTGAAGTGAGTCTTGAATAAGCTAAGTAACTTTTACTAACTAGCAATCTCAAGTTTCTTTAATTTTGTTGTTAAGTAATATTATTATTATTATTGATGTTGGATTATCATCCATTAAACATATCTATGAAAATATATATGTACATAGACTAAATATTTACCTTGAGAAAAAAGTGATCTCTTTAAAAGTATTCATCCTTTTCCATTTTATCCAAAGATTTTTAAGAATAATGGAAACTCTACCTCAAGATAAGGCTAAATAAGACCACTTTGGAGTTGATTGGCTAACAAAAAGTTTTCAATGTATTGATTTGTTGAAAAGCGTTATCAGACTATGCAATAGAAAACTTAGAGTAAATGTTCAAAATTAATTTTGATATTCCTGTCAAAATAATGAAAACTGCCGCAAGCTGAATCATAAAGTCTTTATAGGTCGATACTAATAAAATGAGTAAACTAGTGAACTGACCATTTGCACCGATCGGGTCCTCGCGCGTGACCGGTTATGTCCGACCTTGCCGATCGTCCGATCGGTGCAAATCGTCGAGCAAATAGGTCCCGGCCTAATAAAAAGGAAACATAATCCTATATAAATTTTCGTATCAAAACGTGTCGGTAGAGACTAATAAAATTCAAAACATTATTATCAAACCAATGTCCCATATGGTGCACCAATGCAGCAAATTCAAATTCAAATTCAAAGTGAAAAAAAAAATGCAATAAATATTATATGTAATATATAATAATTTTTTTTAACAACCAATATGGACGCATCTAAACATTAAAATTAATAAAGTACAAATAAATTTTATGTAACACATAAAAGGAAAAAAAAGCAATGCTAACAAATAATATATTAGCAACGAATGTGGACCCATCTGAGAGGGGTGGACGCATCTAAACAATAAAAATAATAAAGTAGAAATGGAGTCCGACATAGTAAGATTGTATATAATGTTGCTCAGCAACAAATTCATATATATATATATATATATATATTAAACAAGAAAAATATAAAATTAATCAAATGATATATCAGGGTATCAGTTAATTAGAAAATAATTAGATGATATATCATGGTTTTAATTAATTAGAAAATAGATAAATATATATTTAATATATTTTAAATTTATTAAAATTAAAGATTATTGAAGTATAAGTTTTAATTATTGTGAAAAAAAAGTTTTAATTATATTTAAAGATGTTTTTATTTGAGATTTGGGGTAAGGTTTATGTTTTTTCATCCACCTAAAAAGATGAGATTAGCATTGATTTTATGTTCAAAATTCAAAATAAATAATTATAAAAAAAAATGATATAAAAAATAATAAATAATTATAAAAAAATATAAAAAATAATTGGTAGCTGATGAATGGATAACTCATAGCTAACTCATAAAATAAAGAATATAAAAAATAATTATTTGATTCTGTCAACATGATCCAGCCACAAACTATATAGATGTGTTTTAATTATTTTATATAACAAAAATCAAATTAAATTAATAATTAAAAACCTATATAACAACGGGATTAGAGCCTATGATAATGCTTTCTTACTAGGCAGTTTCGAATTTCGATTCCTTGGTATACTCATGGTTCATATTTCTCCTCCTCACGCTTC
>LPNX010197754.1:13702-35886 GCA_001517045.1 Pseudotsuga menziesii | reverse complement strand
TATGTATATATGTATATATATATATATATACATATACATACATAAAATCTTGATTTTATAAACAAGTTATACCGAATTTATCGTTCACTTTATTTCAATAAACTAATACATATATACACATATATATGTGTGTGTGTGTATACATACATACATACATACATACATACATATATATATACACACACACACACACATATGTATATATGTATTAGTTTATCGAAATAAAGTGAACGACAAATTCGGTATAACTTGTTTATAAAATCAATATTTTCTTATAACAATGATAAATCATATTAGTGACTAAACCAAATATAATATATATTTTATGTGACTTACATCCAACAATTTATTATTATGGCTGATATAGAGGAAAAATAAAAATGGAGAATTGTTCCACATGAATCGATGCAGAGGGATGCTTGCATATGTTTTCCATGTTATTGAGTTGTTCCAGTTTTAATTGCTTGAGAAAACTCTCTTGGCAACAACAAATATGAAAAACTTTCACAATTAAACTCTCAAATTGAAACTAAACATATAGGAATTCAAACCATGAATAAATCCATTGTCAAATATCTGCAAGACAATTTATTTTTGTTTTAAGATCATTAAATGGATTGTATAAAGTACATCTTTGGACCACAAATAAACAACTAAAATTAAGAATTCCGAGGATTAAATTTCCCAGAAATTGTTTGAGTTTATAAGATTGCATTGAGGATTAAGGGAAAAATATACGGCTAAACTTAAGAATTCCAAGGATTAAATTTCCTAGAAATCATTATTGCATTGAGGATTAAGGCCAGTTAGTAATGGTTGTTGATGATTAAATTTCCTAAAAGTCGTCCGAGTTTATAATATTTCATTGAGGATTAAAGCCAGTTATTAATTGTTGTTATATGTATGGAACATGCATATAATTTTGAATTAGAATTTCATGGAGCACGTTGTAGAATGCACCAATCTCCTTCAGAGCAATGTCTCATTGTAGAGTAAAAGATTGAAATTGTATTATTTAGGATTTAAGAGTTTGGTGATTGGGAATAACAAAGCCCAGGAGATCTTTATTGTACTGTGAGTGTTGTTCTAGCTAGTCTCATAACTTAAGATCGATTGTTTAAGAATCTTCATAATCCAATGCATCTATGACGTGTAAGCATAACCAGGAAAGTAACCTTTAGAAAGTTGTTAAATGGACGAGCAATCATGACTAACAAAGAATTGGGGTTCGTTTTGAGTTCAAGGCATGGATCCCTCGCCTTACCCTCACATGAACTGTTGGGCATCTGAAAGTGGTTTTAATTAATTAATGAGCTTCTCTAGTGTCATCATTTTAATAAATGCATGATGATCTCATCCTGCCACCACGTCTTGGGCACCATTTTACGAGGTTGATATCGTCGATACGAACCAATCTTATTTAAGAAAAATGGTTAGTAAAATAATATAAAAATTACAAACTATAGTTGTGAATTTAGAAATATAGAAAAGTTACTTCCACCAACATGAATAAGGCATTAGCTTTCCACCCGACCATTTGCACCGATCGGACGACCGGCAATGTCGGATGTGACAGCTCACGCGAGCCAGGTCGTCCGATCGATGCAAATGGTCAGATGGAAAGCTAATGCCCATGAATAATAACCCTAGTGGAAACTATATTGTGCCCTATCTGAGACTTAACAAAATCATAACCTTTCAAAAGAGTTATGCAGGTCAGTTTCATATTGATAATATAATATGCAATAATGTAGAGTAGTGAGTAGATGTGATATTTCATATAAAATATTGTGAAGGGTAAACGTTGGATTCTATAAAAGAAAACAAATTACATAATCGCCAGACGTGATTAGCTTATCATGATTCGTTACGCGTGAGATTTATTTCCCCCCAACTTCCGTGCTCACACGCACGCACACACATATTACAACGTGGCCACTCTTTCTTTTAATATTGAGTCTGTGGTAAATGTGTCAAAACATTACAAAATGTTTTCGTTTGCTTTTTCAAAGATGAAATTGGTTGAGAAGTGAGAAGTATCAGTTAATATTCAAACTTCATGATCTTTCTTCTAATATTGAGTCTTCTTGATAAATGTGTTAAAGCATTGAAGAACTGATTCCTCTCTATTTATTATATAATCTATAATATGCTTGGTAAATGAATCAAGAATTAGACATATTCTAGTTAATGAAGCATTGAGATTCACTACAAAACTATATAAAAAAATGTGTGGGGATTTATTCCAATGGGAAAAAGTGGGCGATTAATCTGCTGTCCTAAAGGAAATGACATTTCGATATCCTAAAAAATTGACACTTTAAGAAACCCAATGAGGAATCGTTCTGGGACCTTCTAAGGGAAGGGGGTTTTTCATAGTTGTTCCGATGAAGCGATTCCATCAAGTCGATAGCTGCTAATAGTTCTAGTTATAGTTCTAGCAGGTGGAGGGGTTGGTACAAGTGCACAAAATTAATTTATACCAAATGAATACCAAAAGTGGGGTGACATAAGGTTAATAAATGTGATTAAAGTTGAGCTCGGAACATCATTAGAGGAAATTTCAACTCAAAATGGACCTTTCAGCCCTAATTCAAATTTCATGTCATGATGTGTTAGACAATGAAATTTCTTTAAATTTGAAATACCATATAGGTCTTAAACAATATTTTAATATAAATTTGGGGATATGTATCATAAAAAACTACTTTTTTTGTTCGTATTTTCGACATATCTCCTGGTGTTTTTACTCAAATTTTGATCGGGACAGCTCGTTCGATGCAAAATTAAATTTCACGAAATTAAATTCCGCATCCAACGAGTACCCACTCTGCATACTTTTGATGGTCCCCTCTACCAAAAAAGCAAGAAATACCTGAAAAAATGTGATGATGATAAATTTCGCATCCAACGAGTACCCACTCTGCATACTTTTGATGGTCCCCTCATCACGTTTTTCAGGTATTTCTTGCTTTTGGGGTAGCGGGGACCGTTAAAAGTATGCAGAGGTGGTACTCGTTGGATGTTAAATTTAATTCCGCATCCAATGAGCTCTCTCGATTGAAATTTGAGTAAAAACACGGGGAGATATGTCGAAAATACGAACAAAAAAAATAGTTTTTTTCTTTTCTTCCTCCAAAATTAATAAATATTATTTTATTATTTTAACTATTATTTTATTATTTTTCTTAGGAAGCCCTTTTTGAGTTGAAATTTCCTCCAATGTGAGATGTGAGGACATGTGGGAAAAACATATTAATATGTTTACAACAACCCAGATCGAACTTTTCTTCCCTATCCAGTATCTGGTAGGATTGAAAATTCACATGGTAAAGAGCCCTTTCCACAACATCGACTCCAGTTTCATTTCAGTATTAACAATTTTCTCTCACACTTTCTATTCCTATATATACACCATACTCTTGTTACCAGAAACACACACCAATATTGCATTCAATGTGGAAAATTTTTGTTCGATATTGAAAGATTCATTTGTTTCATTGCAGATACAATGAACAATATTAGTTATATACCTACTTATTCCTTTGCAAGCGTAGAAATATATAATTGTGCTTATAGTATATCTAGTAGTTCCCACAACAATGTCGTTGCAATCATTTTTTCTATCTTCAGCCCTTTCCTTACTCTGACATGACCGATTGGGCATCTGAAAGTGGTCTCAATTAATTAATGATATTCTATAGCACCATGATTTTAATTTATGCATGATGATCCCATCCCGCCGCCATGTCTTGGGAACCATTTTACGAGGCTGATATCATCGGTATGAACCAATCCTATTTAAGAAAAAATGTTAGTAAAATAATATAAAAATTACAAACTATGGTTGTAACTTTAGAAATACATAAAATTTACTTCCACCAACATGAATAATACCACCTTCATGAAAACTATATTGTCCCTCATCATGGATATAATAAAGGAAAAATGAAACTATTGGAATTCATGAGAATATTTCATTCACATTGTGGAACTTTATAATGAGAGATATTTATAAAGCATTTTAAAGATTTTCCTTAACTCGTGGATTTTATATATGTAGGGAGAGGGATTAGTTAGAAATTATGCAACATTTCTCTTAAATACAACTATTGAACATAACTCTTGGTATTTTTACATTTCAGTATATGATCTCATTGCTGGGAAAATAGGACATGAATACATAAAGGATCTTCTTGATAGATCCTATTAGAACAATATCGAAAAGTTATTTAAAAATATCTAGGTGAAGAAATATTTGTATATTTAACTAAGAGTCACCTTTGGAACACACATGACAACTTATTCTACAACTTTTTACAACTAACTAGAGTAATTAAAATACTCCAACACTCCCCCTTAATTGTTGTTACTAACATTTATATAGGCTCTCTCATATAGTTCGGAATATATCTATGGGATTAAATAAGAAAATATATTTCGACACACTTTCGAACACAATTGCATGCTCATCTAAGTCTCAACTAGACTTACAAACAACTCCCAAAACCTTTAATGTTTTCCCTTCTTTTTCCTACATGCGATACCTTGTATGCGATACCTTGTGTCAAATATATATTGATTTCTTCATATTTAATCACTTTCTACTTTACTTCATCGTGTATCCCTCACCATCATCATCTTTATTTCTTATATTCAATTACCCCATAACGTCTTCAAAGTACTCTTCTCTTCATGAGTTGTAACTTCTATCCTCATTAGTATCAACTTTTGTAACAAGGATATAATAAAAACCCATCTCATTTACTTATGTTCTTTCATCCTGACATTAATTTTCTCAATGATTTTATGCAACACCATCAACTGACAATAGTCCCTAATTTCCGCAAGGCTCCACATCATAAAAATATCATTCACAAGTTTTTCTTTTTGCACATTTTGGTCAACTAGTTCTTCACCATGCATATTTAATTGGTTTATAATATTAATGACTTTATTCATAAAGAGATATATAGACTAACTCTTTTGCTTTCAATTTCTCAAAATATATTCTCATATTCTACTATTTCACTATTTTTCCTTGGTAATTCTTTGATGATTTGTCTCCAAAATGTCCCAATGTATCTTTGACAATTTTGTTTATGAGATATTGGAAAATATACTATCATCCAAGACATTTTCGATGAGAGTGTTTTTTTTCATCCTTTTTCATGTTCTCTCTTAATTTATCTTTTTTAGCATTTTCCAATGCTTGCTCAGTTGTTTGATTAGCTAGTTCTGGATACCCATAAACAACAAAATCGTAAACATCTTAAGAATACAACAATGTAATCTTGATCGCCCAAACTTCATAAGTATTCCTTGTAACCATGGGGATTTGTGGTTGTGTGAGGCTATGACTACTTGAAGCCATGATTTTTTTAACTAAACACAAAACCAAACCATTTTTTCTTTGCAAAAGAAACCGTGTTTAATAAACTCTCTAATATATATTTTACTAAGAAGAAACTCCTTGAATAGGACTATAATTCAATTCTTCATATCTTATGATATGGTTTAAACAAATTGATATCTAATTTCTATAAACATATATACCACATTAAATACATCATCATATGCAATAAAGCATTGAACATACCTCTCCTTTTATTGCATCTCCTTCTAAATATCTTATAGCAATTTCATACTTCACACGATGCACCAATTCATACCGTCTCCATTTTTATTTGGTAATCATGGATACTTCCATATCTATGTTGCAACCACTTCTCCATGTGACCTTGTCTCCTCAACTATTCTAAATGGAGTCTAAAATACCTCTTTCTAGATGACATCTCTCATTGACAAAATTACAACAACCGTGACTTAGTTTTGAAAAATAACTGAAAATATTCCTCTCACAATGTCCTCAAAACCTAACATCAATAAATCCTTCAAACAATTGCAATAGATCTAATTTTACAACTACTTTCTTCACTTCCCAACACAATGGTTATTCTACTTGGCTATTCTCTTCTCTGTAAATTTCACATTGTAATTGGACAATAAGTGCTGACTGATAACTTAATTATCCTATATGTAATACCACGTTGATGAGTGGAGTAAAGGATATTCACTATTCATACTATGAAATTTATCTCATAAATCAACCAATAGAGTAATGTTAAAGTGTTACTACAACTTGATCAACTTGATTCTTGCATTGCTTCATAAAAAGGGTATAAATACATATATAATATTCTGAGGATATCTAATTAAAATAATTTGGAAAAACATTTTCAAAAAATCTAGGTGGGAGGATCTACCTAGATCCAATATCTAAAATAAACTAGAACTAGCTACCAATGACAAAGCCAACCCTGAGACACAACACAACTCATCTAGAGATATCTACAACTACAACATTAATTGAGTTGATCAATGGGAGTAATGGCCATATTCCAAAACAGCACATATATCCTATCCAAGGGATTCCATTAAATGCACATATTATACATCATATGGTATGCACCCAAAACCTCACAATCACACTTACTATTTTGAAGTATTTGAGTATCAAGGGTAGGATTTGTATAGCATGTCCAGATTGTTGAGAGTTGCATGTCCCTTAGGTTGTGTCTTAATAACTATCCATATCTCAAATCTCTTTACATGTCTACACCATTCAAACATTATCTATACATAGTTGTTTCTTTTTCCTACACCATGAATAACATTAGTTGATAGATAGTGATGTAGAGAGATACCTAAACCCCCTAGAAATATTAACCAAACCTCAAGAAACAAAAAAGTGGTAGGCATGAAAGACTTGGAACCCACTCAGATAGCTTATTTTAGATGTAACAAATTGAAATATAAAAACATAAGAAGGTTTTTTACAGTAGAAACATAGTATACTATAAAAGGAGAACATGCGCAAGTTCTCATTTTTTTGGAGCTAACATTTATTAGTTGTTTTTACCTCCATTTCGAAAAGTGGTGCTATCGGTAGCGCCTTTTTTTTTCAAGGATAAATTTACACCTTTTTTGAAACCCCGCCAGGTGCCCTTGCTATGAAAAATGTAAATCGACACTCTAAATTGAAAATTGTTTCTACGTTTAGTAATCACCCCCCAATCAAGAAATTAAATTGCAAATTGCCTAGAAAAAAACAAAAAAACAAAACAAAAGGGCACGCACAAGAAGATGGTTCCACTTTTTAGTGCCATTCTATAAATCCAAAACACAAGTCTGAAAAGGAAATATATAATGCATATACATTATAGATGGTTTGGTTCGAAAACCATGAGCCTAAAACCGAAGCTAAGGATAGTTACACTATATTGCAAGTGCAATATATCGCACTTGCGTTTTGTAAGAGTTACAAATCACAAGGGCGATTCTGAAAACTAAAACAATAAAATAAAACAGACTCCCACGGACTTTATCTTTTTATGTTACATTGCAGGCCGCAAAGAAAGGGGGGGATATATTAAGAAGGTGTTTTGTCTTGAAAGCGATTCGGAGGGCGCATTTTGAAGGTGGATATTGACAAGGTGGATTACAATGGAAGGTAAGTCACCGTATTGTTTTGAATTGCTTTGATTTTTGGTTTCTCTTTATTATTTTAATAAATTTTAATTAAAATAAACAATCAAATATTAATTCATTTTGGAATTTGTTGTTTTTATATTAACAAATAAAACTAATCCTGAAGCAAATGTCCATAATAAAACCACCAATAACCCAAACCCAAACCCAAATCCAAACACTGAACACATGGAGGAGGAACACGATAGGAATTCAAAATTTCTTGCTCATTTGGGTGCATTGAGACGCCTTAGTTCAATTTTTAGAAGGGGCGACCACATAAGACGATCATTGGGGGAGGCACTAGATAACATGATGAATGCAATTTCCATTCCCAGTGATAAATTTACAACATTATCTCCTAGAGGGATTCCAAAGGAAATACTATTCCACTAGGCAGAGCAACAAAGATGTAAAGAAATTAAAGATAACAAAAGACCAAATTTTTTCACTATTTTGGGACCCTAGCACTGGATTGGTTCCTCCCACTAATCAACCACACATTTCTACAGACTAGAGCGTAAAACCAAATATTAAATCCAACTGGATGGATCACTGGTACATGGTCTTTGATGAAGACCCTCATGGGAATAGAGACGTCACATTCTATTTCCTAAGGAAATTGTATCATGAGTTTACCTTCGGTAAACACATAAATTACCTTGATATTTTAGAGTTTCAGGGGGTAGGACATGGGATGCCCTAAGATAGGAAAGGGGCGAATACTGATCCAAACCATGTGTGATAACCTCCATGCACACCAAACCCACCTCGGTTATATCCTCATGCAAGTCCCATGATTGATGACACACATGAGGCATTGTTCCATTTGGAAGATACATTGCTTCAAAATGGGACTGCTTTCAAGGGAAATGTGGTCCAAGGGGTTGGCCCATCTGGGGTTGTACCATCACAAACAGAGGATCCACTTAGGTCTCTAGACCCTAAAAGATATAGATATCACACTAGACATGCAGATGGTTCAAAGCATCACGTCATGCCACATCCTTGCACAACTTGTGGAAATATATGTTATGGGCCTTGTTCAGAGTTTCGTAGTGATGGGTTACTCCAATATGTAAGTAAAACTCATTATTCACTTAGTATATTATTTTTTATATCACAATTTTCAATTGTTTCATAAATTATTTCTGTTTTAACTATTTGACAATTTACGTGAACACATTTACAGCTGGTGTCCAATGACACCCCAGATTCCCGTACTCTCACTATTGATGTTGATGATATTTATGCAATGGTCAATGCTGCATATGATTTTGATGCTTCAACATTACTTGAAAGAATATTAATTTTTAATTTATCATAATGAATTACATATTTATGACAGATATTGGCACATTTAATGCATATTAATCTTGATACAATATATTTTATGCAGGGTGGGCACGATGAGTTTGTTGCATCTGAGACAACTTCATCATAGGTAGAGCAAGATTCACAACTACATGTATGGTTTTAATTAATATTTTAATGATTGAACATGTATGCTTTTAATTATTTGAAATTATCTAACTGTATCTTCATGTTTTTTTACGTAGCAACATATGTCAAATAGACTTGGCACCTGAGCGGCCTTTCTCTTTGATGCATATGCCCATATTTTTAGGTTTTTGTCAATTATTTCACCCATTGGTGAACCACCTCTTCAAGTCCCCTAGGTATATGTATATCTCGCTTATTTTGTTGGAACCCTATTACAAAATTTATTGTATCTTTGGGTCCCGAGTTGTCCCTCCATGTAGTATAGTTTTATTTGTACATGCAAGTATCTTTTTGGTGCACCCATTGATTCGCTGACATTGACATATATTATTTTATGCATATTTATAGTAAGCAAGTGATGCTTTAAGAGCACCCAATCAAGGCCACTGGTGACCCACGTCTCCCCCCTAGGTACATGTATGTCTCACTTTCTTTGAAAAATTCATTGTCCCTCCATGCAGTATAGTTTTCTTTGTACATGCAAGTATCTTTTTGGTGAACCCATTGATTTGCTGACATTGACATATATTATTTTATGCATCCTTCTAGTGAGCAAGTGTTTATTGAAGAGCACCCAGTCGGGGCAATTGGTGACCCACCTCTTCCCCCCCACAAGGTACATGTATGTCTCACTTTCTTTGAAAAAGTCAATGTACACTACAACAAAACCCTGTGATTAGCATCTCTTTTAGGTTCCTTTTTAGTGTCCACTATCACTTTTAGTGTATTTTCCATGATTTTTTGGACAAAGTGGATGTGTTTCCATGGGATGGTGCTTTTAATGGCATTGTTTACGCCTCTTTTTATAATTGGGTGCTATTTTGGATGATAATTAGCATCCCAATTAGCGTCCCAATTAGTGTTCTTATTAGTGTCCCAATTAGCATCCCAATTAGCGTCCCAATTAGCATCCCAATTAGCATCCCTTTTTAAAATTTGGCACTATTTTGGATGCTAATTAGCATCCCAATTAACGTCCCAATTAGCATCCTAATTAGAATCCCAATTAGAATCCAAATTAGCATTCCAATTACCATCTCTATTAGCATCCCAATTAGCATTCCTTTTTAAAATTTGGCGTTATTTTGGATGCTAATTAGCATCACAATTAACGCCCCAATTAGCTTCCCAATTAGCATCCCAATTATCATCCCTTTTCAAAAGTTGGCCTTATTTTGGACAATAATTAACATCCCAATTAATGCCACAATTAGCTTCACAATTGTCATCCCAATTAGCATCCCAATTAACGTCCCAATTATCGTCCAAAAAATCATCCCATATAACGCCAAGAATAGCCTCCAAAAAAACGTACTTGATTTGTTCTAGATCCACTTGGACTAGGGAGATCTTGCTTGAGTCCGCTTGCGTATATTTATCCACTAACAACATGGATCCAAATGGTGAAGAATGATGATGAACCATAGTGGCATATGAGTGACCCTAGCAATGATGATGACAATAATGTGGCTGATGATGTACTTGTTGATGAGGATGATGCTAACCATGATGTTGTTGATGATGTAATTATTGATGTTCATGTTGATGATGATGATGCAATGTATGATGCACTTGATGTTGACATTCACTTGTCCTCGACAACATTTCAATGATAAGTTGGATGTGGTAAATTTATTGCAAAATATTAGCTACTATATATAGATAACCACATTAATTGGAAAAATGTTATTGATAAGCTAAGTTGTCTACCTTGTCAACATTGTTCATTAGTGCAAGATGGAACATTAATATAGTAAAGGTCATATAATTATTCAATAGTGTGCATAATATTAAATAAACAATCATTGACATTTCATTATTCAATGCATAATAAAAAAGGGGAACGCGTGTGGTTAAAATAAATCGAAACAAAAATAACAATTGCTAATCCCATGATAAAATGACTATTTTGAACATTGGTTCCATGTCCATTTAAGTATAGAGTCATTAAGAATAAACCTTTTGAAAAATTCTAAATCAATAAACTAATTCAAAATTACAAAAGCCATGTGATAAAAAAACAATTTCAAAACTTTGGACATAAGATCATAATTATTAAAGTAATATGGATTAGAAATCCTGTAAAATAAGAAGTCTCCATTTACATTATTATCAACATATATGACATCCAATGCTTCCTTATCAATGTTGATATGTTGATTATGCCTAATGACATGATGATGATGATGATTCATATCGACAATGATGATTTCTACAATATCTAATAGGATGTTGTTGACTATGATGATGTCAATGCCAATACTGATGATGCATTCAAGTATAACACTATTTGATATTGATTGGTCCTAACAATGATGACAATGATGACGATGATGATGATAATGTTGATGCAATGTATTATGTACTTGCCAATGACATTCACTTGTCCTCGAAAACATTTGAATGACTTAATGGCATTAAGAAAAACCAATGTAAATGGTTTGCAATATGTGGTAAAAAGAAGTTTTGTTTGTTGGTTAATATTCTAAATTGAAATTCTTGTTTAGACCTCCATTCCACACAGACATAGTTTTATTCTATTTGAGTTCAATATATGTAACATATTCAAGATTTGTCTCATTACTATATTGATTGATTTAAAATTAAAAAAACTAATATATATTTATTTGAAGTTTTTTTTTATTAAATCTAAATAAACAAATAAAGAAACCAATATATATTATCATTACACAAATTTATAAAATCTTATCAAATGCCTTTTCATAAACAAAGATAAATAAAACAAGAAGAGTTTCTAAGGCAACAAGTCCCTGCCGAGCAACTTTGCAAATAAAGATATAATAAGATTTGGATTATTAAAAAATACTGAAAATAAATGAAGGGAAAGACCTTTAGATCATTATCCTTGTCTTGACACATTTGATATTTTATGGTTGTCTCTATGCCTTGAGCCAATTGATATTATAGGGAGAGGATGTGCAATTAGTTATGACTATGCGGTGAGGACGTCCATGCATAATAATCCTTAGTTATGACTATGAGATGAGGACATTCATGCATAATAATCCTTAGTTATGACTATGACGTGAGGCTTTAAAGAGAAGAGGATGTAAAGTCATGTAATTTTTATACGTATTTTGGTGGCGAGTGTTGAGGACAAATGTTGTGAGAAACCACAAATGTTTGGAAGGACTGAACGAGATTACATCATGAGCATGCCACCCATAAAATTGAAGGCTATTCTTGAGCCAAAAGTTTTTTTTTAATTTATTTTTATTAATAATCATTGTGCTTCTTTAGTCCAAATGTTTTTTCTAAGTCATTGTTTCTCCATATCGTGTGCCCAATGACCCCTCTCTATATCAATGTTGCATGCCATTATTTGTAGTTGCATGCCATTATTTATGTTGCATGCCATTATTTATGTTGCATGCCATTATTTGTAGTTTCATAACATTGAGTGTTGTTTATATAGTACTTGTCATGAGTCCATGGTATCCATGCAAGAAATGAAGTCTTGTAGAGGATGACTCATCAATATGACCATTTGAATTTCATTTTGATGAAGAATGAGTGGACATTGGCAGCTAGGTTCACATAGGTAGTAGGAACAAAGTTTTGGGCTTGTTTCAGGTCCAGTAGTAGACTAGTGGTTGTTCTGCATTGTTACAACAACAATTGTTGACACATTGTCACACCTTAGATCATAGCCCTAAGTGAATTCGAAGTTAGAGTCACATCAATGGCCAATGCATCATAGTGGTCATTCACCACTCGTAATGTTACATAGGTAAGCACAGAGTGCGTTACGTGAGTGAATGCATAATTATAATTTATGATATTTCCAATATTTTGAATTACAAGTCAAACTTTATAGAATAGGGATTTCAACATCTTGGGAAATTTACATGGATGGGTAATTTCCAATGTTTCTCTTCTTTTAAAATGTTGATATAAATTATGTCCTTAATTGGAAGGGTAAATTCATATTTTAATTTTTTTTGGAAGGACAGTTTTAACTTTACACTTCTGGGAAGGAATAAAACCACCCTTTGGAAGGGTTTCAAATTTAAACCATGAACCGTGAAGGGAACCATAGGATAAGTGATCCAAAGGATGAGATATATGTTACTTGTTTTCATTTCAAATATTCCAAAATGATGGAAAATACTGCCAAATCTAGCACCGTCTTCATATTTGTTGAGACTGAGGAAAAGGCACATCAACTCATTCTCCAAACTAGGGCAGAAGTCCAGAAGTCTGAAGTGTGCTAGGACCGAAGAATACAACCTACTAGATCTGCAACCTGCACAAGTATATGAAAGGTTGATATTGATGCTCAAATATGCTGCAGTCTGAGATATGAAGGCAAGGTGCATCCACTCTAAAAATGGTCTCCATATCTGCTCAATCACAAACAATGGGGATATATCTAAGTTTTTTGAGGAAAACAAAATTTCATGAGATTATTAGTTTGTCTGAAATTTTTAGTCCAAGCATCATCACTTACTTCTGGGAAGTTTTTGACCTCCAAACAATAGCCTCCAGTAGTTAGAGGTTTGACTTTTCAAATCTGGGGAGAGTTTTAGGGAATTCAAGCAAGGTCCATCCGCATTCCTATAGTGGTCGTTTCAAGTTCCAAATCTTGGATATTCCTTGTCCCAAATGCCTTCTCCTCAATATCAACTAGCAGTAACATGACCATCATCCGTATCTTTGAAAATACATGCAGCAATTTTTTTTTATGCATCACAGAATATGGGGTAGGGTTGTCTGTTATGCATAGCCTCTGTAATGGATCAGAGTTGCAATAGTAAGAATATGGAACTAGAGGAAAAATACATGTTTAAGGACTAGTTTAATTAAAAGATATCAATTTCTTTATATCCTACAATTGATCCATCATTTGCACCGACCCCATAATGATTTGGATTGGTCCTAAGTGCAACCTGAACAAATAGCAATTTTTTATTTCATCATCTTATAACCCATGAGTTGCTTTTCCTAGAACCAATAAGTGGAGGATAAAATTTGCAGTGGAAGAACCCTTGTTGGCAGGGGTTTTGGGTAAGTGAGTTACGTAGCGTCGCAGCAGCTACACAAGCTCACGTGACACTGCGCAAAGCTAGATCAGTGCGATGGGAAGAAGGATAACCGTTTTTTAATATTTAATGTATTAATTGACCACGTTTTGTGGACATTGGTCATTAGTGGTTAGAAGTTAGTTAGAAGTGGACTTTTGATGTAAAGGTGAAAGCCTATATATAGAGCTAGTTCTTCAATTGTAAGGACATGGCAATGAGAAGGATCATGATCAGCGCGATCCAAGTCCAAGTCAATATCTGAGAGTGATCAATCTGTCGCGATCTGTCTATGGTCCTGATGAGTCTTCTATTTTGAACAATCTGCGATATGTCTGTGTCAGATACTAAATTTTGGGATGTAATCAGTCTCTTGCTATGAAGAAGAATTATCTGTTTTGGATCTATTGTGCAGAATTAATATGACATGACGGTTGTTGCCTATATGTTGTCTTATTTTTAGATACAACTTCAGCTTCAAGTATTCAATTATTAGATACAACTATTAGACCAACTCCATTGATGCTACAACTATTATCTTAACTTAACTCCAATCATGACCTTTACTTGAACTACAAATTATTGATATATTAACTTTTACATTAACTATTAGATACAACTATTATCTTAAGTCCAATTATTCTACAACTATTAGGTTAAGTTCAACTCTAATCACAGTTATATTCGATAACTATTAGTTTAACTATTAGATACAACTATTAGTTAAACTATATATAATAGCTAAACTCTCACGATTCTACAACTATTAGCTTAACTTCAACTTTAAACGCTTAAGGATTGGCATCTAGGAGTCTAGCGAATGTGTAGTCATGTAATAGTCACACTCCTAATAAAATCGTTCGAACTCCTAATAAAATTCTCCAAACTCATAATAAACTCCTCCATGTAGAAATTGGGTATCTAGCTAATATATAGTTCTCATGACTTGTTGATTATTGTTTTGCATTCATCCTTCTAGCTCACTCAAGTAAAAGGGAATATTGGAATGGTAAGTAACTCTTCCATCCATACGCCATCTTGGTCTTTGTGTATTTTTTTTATATATAGCCCCAAAATGTAATACATGTTGTTATGAGAGTCAATTTTAAGATATAAAGTGGAATATTGATTTAATTTGTTTTCTTTTATATTGAATTTAATTGAAACGAAATCATTCTAGTTGTAGATCCATAGAAATATGAGTTTATATTTTATTGTATATCTCCTAGCCACTCTAATATAATTAATTAAGGATATCTTGAATTCATGAACCTTACCCCACATTTAAACTTCATGGATTAATGACTTCGAATATCTAGATATTCACACCAATGAGAACTGTTGGATGGAATAAAACGATCTACAAAGAGTTTTATTTATTTATTAATTTATGCACGGGTTTGGTGTGTTTATTAAATTGTGCATCAAACGTGTCAGGAAGTGATCCCACCTTACTCCTTTCCTTTGACTGCAATCCAGTGTGAAATTTTAGCTTTTGATAAATCATGTGTCTATCTTGAAAATCTACAACTCATTGCTGAGACTGATGAATTCCTGGATTTCAGCGCAGAATTAATTTAGATTGTGTTTAACTTACAAGTCAACTCTTGATTGTGTCGAAAGGAATATATATCTTAGAATTTTGGGATAGACTACCAACTATGCTTTTTCATCTATGGACAATAATAAGACAAGTGTAGTGTCTATATTAATTCTATGGGTGTTCAAATTTTATAATTAACAATTATAAAAAAATAAAAAATAGCTCATGTGATAAGTGCACTTTGTGTTAGTTTAAAAAATATAAATAAAAATAAAAAATATCTCATGTCATAAGTGAACTTACTAGGATGGTAATGTGTAGTCCATGTGACAATGGAACTCCATCTAGAAGCATGGAAACTTTAAGCTAATGTGAACAAGGTTTAGTCAAAGTGCATTTTACATCTAGGAGTTGAAGTAATGTGCACTTGATGTGATAGTCGAACTCCTAATAAACTCCTCTGAAATCCTAATAAATTCCTCTGAAGTCATGAGACAACTGTACTTAATGGCATGGTAATGTGCACCTCATGTGACATTCAAACTCCATCTAGCGGTTGAGAATGTGCATCAGGCTTAGTCAAACTCCATATGAAAACTAGGATTCTAGATAACTCAAAGATGTTATATTAAATGCAATATCATTATATTAACTTCTAAAATTAACTATTAGATACAATGTGGTTGTTATATTAGCTTAACTATTAGATACAAATAATTGACACATTCTTTAGGAAAAAACATTATCAATATGTCAAATATATATTCATAAGCAGAACACATTAATAAGATTAATATGATTGTTGTTAGTAGTTAATCTTTTTAAGTTTTAGGAAGTTGGAATATTAATAAATATTATTATATTATTAAATTCTTATGAAGCTTGGAGTGAAAAAGATATTAATTATTACTTAATGAAGTGAAAAGAATATTTGTTTTGGTAATTGTTTTTATTTGACTTTTTTTTTTTAACAGAAAAAAGCTAACTTGAAATTCTACCACCTGATATTGTTTTTATTTTGAGTTTGGCTGTTCTCTTTATAATATATTAATGAAATCTTTTCCAGTTTTGGGAAGCTCAAACATAAATAGATATTATTAATTTAGTCATGGTCATTAGTTTACTGTTTTATAAAACTCCCAAATAATTAGTTCATATATGAACACGATCGAAATTCTAGTGAACAATGCTGGAGTGAAAAGGGTATTTATCTTGGTTAATGACCATTCGAGCATGAAACGAGGATGTAAGATCACGAAGCTACGCCTGTTACGAGGTTAACGTCTACCTGAAGCTTAGTTGAAAGATAGGCAATGGAGCTGTATTTAATTAGCTAAACAATATGAATATAGACAAATTGGAGGACTCTATGTGACTCTACATACAAATGTTATTTAACAATGATGATGATGATGATGATGACAATGATGATGATGATGACAATGATGATGATGATGAGGATGGTGATTATGATGATGATGATGATGATGGTGATTATGATGATGATGATGATGATGATGGTGATTATGATGATGATGATGATGATGATGATGATGAGGATGGTGATTATGATGATGATGACAATGATGATGATGATGACAATGATGATGATGATGATGATGATGATGATGATGACAATGATGATGATGATGACAATGATGATGATGATGATGATGGTGATTATGATGATGATGATGACAATGATGATGAGGTTGAGGATGAGGATGGTGATGATGATGATGATGATGATGATGATGATGATGATGGTGATGATGATGCAGATGAAAGTGGTGATGATGATGATGATGATGAGGTTGATGATGAGGATGATGAGGATGAGGATGAGGATGATGATGGTGATGATGATGATGATGATGATGATGGTGATGATGATGGTGATGATGATGATGACGATGATGATGGTGACAATGAGGATGATGATGGTGGCGATGATGACGACAATGACGATGGACAATGATGATGATGATGATGAAAGATGATGGTGATGATGATGATGATGATGATGATGATGATGATGAGGATGAGGATGAGGATGATAATGATGATGACGATGATGATCAACAATGATGGTGATGATGATGAGGACAAGGATGATGACTATGATGAGGATGATGAGGATGATGACTATGATGATGATGAGGATGACGATTAAAATAAAATTATAACTATAACAATGTTGATTAAATTCACCTATCTCCTATCGATGAATCATGACTAGCGGTTTGCAGTGAGAGCGTACGTTGATCCATCGATACTTGTTCTAGCTTTTTTACATCCAAAAGAGCTACCAAAAAAGCATTCTCGTGACTTTATAATGTCCTTCGAACGCTGACATAAATCAATCTTCAATCTCTCTGTTAATGTTGAAAATTTTCCCTTGAAGCTGAATAGATCAAAGGACAGGAGGAATTATTGTTTTATTGGATGCACAGCCCATGGATTCATTCACCGCCCTATTTTCTTGGATGCACAGCCCATGGCTTCGTTCACCACCCTATTTTCTTGGATGCACAGCCGATGGCTTTGTTCACCACCCTATATGCTTAGATGCATAGCCCATGGCTTCGTTCACCGCCCTATTTTCTTGGATGCACAGCCCATGGCTTCGTTCACCATCAAAAAGAGGAATTATTTGTGTCCATCATAGTGTTGTCTAAATGGTATTATAATGGGATAAGGATGCCATTACTATTTTTTAATCTTGTACCAAATTAGTTAAGACAAAACGCATATGCGTTATAGCTTTATCATATTGCATATGCGATATGAATAAGCTATAACACATATGCGTTATAATGCATATGCGTTATAGCTTATTCATATCGCATATGTGTTATATCGCATATGTGATATGAATAAGATATAACGCATATGCGTTATTTTAAATTAAAATAATTGGTGGGAATAAGGTTTGGCATTAGGTTCGAAAATAGCTTCGGACTACCGAACCTATTGGCTGGGACAAATAAACCAGGGCTTTTGCTTGTATTTTAGAACTCTATCAATATGCTCAGTTTAGATGGTGTGTTTTGCTATGACATACACAATATTTTTTTATGAAAATCTAGGATATTATAGAGTACGATCTTTTGATTATGAATATATGTAATTTTTTCCTTCAAAACTATGTTTTATTTAATTATAATTATTTTTCTAAATGACACATGCCAGTTTTCGAAAATACATACATTGATTATTTGTTATATAACTTTTGATTTCCATCACCATTTCCCAATAAAACTATATAGTGCACTAGACGAGATCAAGCTCTATGATCTTATATTTAGAAATCAAGGATTTCAATAATTTTTGCACCTAAAGTGTTGCACCAGCACATAAGTTTTTAATTTCAAGCTTTTGTGACTTCAATAATTAATAATAGAAAAAATAATTCATGAAAAATTCTAAATAAATAGTGTTGCACTAGGCCCATATGTCCTTTATATGTTTGCAAGATTTTATCCCAAATTGATATCATTTACCTCATATATTGCTGCACACGTACAAACATATATGTTAAGATGTGCTGAAAATTTGAAAACTCACTTTCACGGAAACTAATTTTATAATCATTTACACACATTTTCTCTGCATAAATGCTATATATTATGAAAGCTTATTCAATTTCCTATGTTTTCTCTTTTTACTTCATCTTCAAATAAGTTAGGGAAGTACCCCTAATTGTCACCTAAAGTCATAGTTTTCCATTTATTCCAGTATTATTTGGCATCTAAAGTGTCTTTAAAGGAGTCCATGATTGTGCATCAGCCCTTAAAAGCTATCTTTAACCATTTTTAACAACTATATTGCATGTTGAATATTAAAATACTTTTCAAAATATCAACAAACAATGAGCGCAATACATTATTTTCAACTTATAAGCTAATAAATACCTAAAATACAATTTTCAAGATTTGAAATAAAATAAAACTTCAATCTTATAATCCAGTTCTATTTGTAAATTGTCTCTTTATATTTAGGCTTATAATTTTGGGGTGGGCTACCATCTATGAGTTTTCATCTGTGGACAAGAATGAAACAATTGTTTTGTCTAGATTTATTCTATGGGGTCATCCAAAATTCATAATTAATAATTTCAAAAAAATAAAAAATAGTTTAGTTACCATCTTATAATTATAGTTCATGATAGAGGAAAAAAAATAAACTTCAGCTTCAAGTATTCAATTATTAGATACAACTATGAGATCAACTCCATGATGGTACAACTATTATCTTAACTTAACTCCAATCATGACCTTTACCAAATTATTGATATATTAAATTTTACATTAACTATTAGATACAACTATTATCTTAAGTCCAATTATTCTACAACTATTAGCTTAAGTTCAACTCTAATCATAGTTATATTTGATAACTATTAGTTTAACTATTAGATACAACTATTAGTTAAACTATTAATAATAGCTAAACTCTGATGATTCTACAACTATTAACTTAACTTCAACTCTAAACACTTAAGGATTGGTCGAAGTGCATTTGGCATCTAGGAATCTAGCTAATGTGTAGTCATGTAATAGTCACACTCCTAATAAAACCATTCAAACTCCTAATAAACTTCTCCAAACTCTTAATAAACTCCTCCATGTAGAAATTGGGTGTCTAGCTAATATACAGTTCTCATGACTTGTTGATTATTGTTTTGCATTCATCCTTCTAGCTCACTCAAGTAAAAGGGAATACTGGAACGGTAAGTAACTCTTCCATCCATACTCCATCTTGGTCTTTGTGTATTTTTTTATATATAGCCCCCAAATGTAGTACATGTTGTTATCAGAGTCAAATTTAAGATATAAAGTGGAATGTTGATTTAACTTGTTTTCTTTTATATTGAATTTAATTGAAACGAAATCATTCTAGTTATAGATCCATAGAAATATGAGTTTATATTTTATTGTATATCTCCTAGCCACTCTAATACAATTAATCAAGGATATCTTGAATTCGTGAACCTTACCCCACATTTAAACTTCATGGATTAATGACTTCGAATATCTAGATATTCACACCAATAGGAACTTTTGAATGGAATAAAATGATCTACAAAGAGTTTTATTTATTTATTTATTTATTTATTTATTAATTTATGCACGGGTTTGGTGTGTTTATTAAATTGTGCATCAAACCTGTCAAGTGATCCCACCTTACTCCTTTCCTTTGATTGCAATCCATTGTGAATTTTTAGCTTTTGATAAATCATGTGTCTGTCTTGAAAATCTACAACTCATTGCTGAGACTGACGAATTCCTGGATTTCAGCGCAGAATTAATTTAGATTGTGTTTAACTTACAAGTGAGGTCTTGATTGTGTCAAAAGGCGTATATATCTTAGAATTTTGGGATGGACTACCAACTATGCTTTTTCATCTATGGACAATAATAAGACAAGTGTAGTGTCTATATTAATTCTATGGGCGTTCAAAATTTATAATTAGCAATTATAAAAAAATAAAAAATAGCTCATGTGATAAGTGCACTTTGTGGTAGTTGAAAAAATATAAATAAAAATAAAAAATATCTCATGTCATAAGTGAACTTAGTGGGATGGTAATGTGTAGTCCACGTGACAATGGAACTCCATCTAGAAGGGTGGAAACTTTAAGCTAATGTGAACAAAGTTTAGTCAAAGTGCATTTTACATCTAGGAGTTGAAGTAATGTGCACTTCATGTGATAGTCGAACTCCTAATAAACTCCTCTGAACTCCTAATAAATTCCTCTGAAGCCATGAGACAACTGTACTTAGTGGCATGGTAATGTGCACCTCATGTGACATTCAAACTCCATCTAGCACTTGGGAATGTGCATAAGGCTTAGTCAAACTCCATATGAAAACTAGATTCTAGATAACTCAAAGATGTTATATTAAGTGCAATATCATTATATTAACTTTTAAAATTAACTATTAGATACAATGTGGTTGTTATATTAGCTTAACTATTAGATACAAATAATTGACACATGTATTCTTTAGGAAAAAATATTATCAATATGTCAAATATATATTCATAGGCAGAACATAATAAGATTAATATAATTGTTGTTAGTATTTAATCTTTTTAAGTTTTTGGAAGTTGGAATATTAATAAATATTATTATATTATTAAATTCTTAGGAAGCTTGGAGTGGAAAAGATATTTTAATTATTACTTAATGAAGTGAAAAGAATATTTGTTTTGGTAATTGTTTCTATTTGATTTTTTTTTTAACAGAAAAAAGCTAACTTGCAATTCTACCACCTGATATTGTTTTTATTTTGAGTTTGGCTGTACTCTTTACAATATATTAATGAAATCTTTTCCAGTTTTGGGAAGCTCAAACATAAATAGATATTATTAATTTAGTCATGGTCATTAGTTTACTGTTTCATAAAACTCCCAAATAATTAGTTCAGATATGAACACGATCGAACTTCTAGTGAACTATGCTGGAGTGAAAAGGGTATTTATCTTGGTTAATAACCATTCGAGCATGAAACAAGGATGTAAGATCACGAAGCTACGCCTGTTACGAGGTTAACGTCTAC
>LPNX010197754.1:0-13043 GCA_001517045.1 Pseudotsuga menziesii | reverse complement strand
ATGTATATGTAAAGAGAAACAATTGAAACTACAAAGACATGAATACTACTTTTTAGGGTTTACGTGTAACGGTTCATTTAATAATGTTATTAATGTACTTAACTATTTAGTTTTACATGGATTTTCTTTAAACAGAAATAAACATTAAATTAATTATAAATAAACATTAAATTAATTAATATAAACATTAAATAAATACTATTTAATAATATAAAGAAAAAACATTATTGATACTATTTTTTTTTAACCATTATTTAAGTAAATTAGCTTATTTGAATCTTAATCAAGATGCATTTAAGCATAACAATATACCACTTAATCAAGATGCATTTAAGCATAACAATATACCATTCTTTAACCACCATCACGCTTATTTAAATCTTTAATCAAAATGCATTTAAACATAACAATATATGAAGAATCTTGGTTGTACACTTGTTACAGTGAGATTAATCTTGTTTGTAAGCTCAAAGAAGTTCATAACATGAGATAAAGAAGTTCTATTTAAAATCTTATATGTAAGTTTTCAATTTATAAATTTTTATTTTCAATTAATATAATTTAAATTAATATCTTTAGTAATTAAAAAACAAATATTTTCATTTTATGGAATTTTATGTTTTTTATTATTTAAAAAATTATATGTAAGTTTTTAATTTATAATGAATATAATTTAAATTAATAGCTTAGTGGGGTAGTCTAGGTTCTCTACACCATGGGTTCAATTTTTGGAGGGTTAGGCACCCCAATTGGTGTTGAAGATAGGCTCCAAATTAACCTAACAAAATGAGGTCTCTTCAAATAAGCCCCTCAAAAGCTTTCTGTAAATGTAACCACACCATGTTTAAAAGTAAATCACATTAAATATATATATATATATATATCTTAAATTAAAATAAATAAATAAATGTTTACTTAAATTTAAATATAATAATAAAATGACCAGGTGCTAAATCTCTCACTTTTCTGGTAATTTTCTTTTTTTATATGATTTCACCATGGTGGAGGAGGATCTGGTTGACTATTCCGAGGAACACCTGGATGAGGGGGTTTTCTGGTATGAGACATGTGGTGGGATGTCAGAAGGGGTGTCTGCCTTACAACAGTCGTGGACGGAGGGTTTCTGTGCAGCAAAACCCTCTTCGGCAGACGGGGAAGTGTTTTCTTCCTCTAATTTCTTATCAAAGAAAGAAAGAAAGAAAAATTTGGTAAAACTCAACCCGGATATCAACTACGCAGTAGGAGAGGACATTGGTTGGGATAGGATGGAACGGATGAATCGACTTACCTTGGTTGGTCGTTTTTTGGGTAAGACTGTATCTATTCGCCTTGTGAATAAGTGGGCTCAGGAATGTTGGGAGGCTACATTTGGGAAGTCTCCTAAGGTGGAAGGCCTAGCGAGAAGATGGTTTGCCTTTAACTTTGTGAATGAGGATCACCTCATCTGGGTATTAAGTAGGAACGGGTTTTTTGAGAAAGAATCGGTTCTCTTGAAATGTTGACATGCCATGTTCGATGCAAGCAGGGAAAGAGTGGATCAAGTGCCAATTTGGGTTCGTCTCTCGGGTCTTCCCCTCCCCTCTTTGTATGAGGATCATTTTACCCATATTGGGAATCTGCTCGGCACTTTTTTGGAAGCGGATTCATCTTACAAGCTAACGAAGGTGAAGGGATTCATCTTACAAGCTAACGAAGGTGAAGAGGGTGGCTCCCGTTCTTATTAATATTAATATCAGAAATGGTCTTCATGGTGTTGTTCGGTTGTCTTGGAGGTAGTACTCGCACCGACAGGTTTTGGACTACAAAAATGTCCCCTTCAGGTGTCGACGGTGTCATGACTATGGACACCCTGCTACGAAATGATCTCTAGTTGCTCGCTCTTCTAGAGGTTTTCGAAAGACGAATGGGAGTTCTCTATATGGAGGTGAGGAGGGATACACTGATCCGCAATCCTCTCCATTCTCTCTGATGGGTTTGCTAGCCGATAACGAGGTTGAAAGTGAACCTAAGGAATTACCAGCTATGGGTCTATAGTTGGTGGAGGCTGGCCGACAAGTGGGAGATCCTTTTCTGTTTGGGGCACCGCACCCTGGTATCACTTCTTTTACCCTTCCTCGAACTATTAATTTATTTATGAATAATTTGAATGTATTGGGTCTAGATTGGGTGGAAGGTGTCAAAAATTTGTCTCTTACTACACAACCTAATGTACTTCTGACTCCCATCTCTACTGCTTTCGATGAGAAACCCCCTACAGAAACGGTGTTGGAACCTATACTTCCTGAGTCTTCTCCCTCTCCTACTGAATCCTCAGACTCGGGATATTTCCTCCGTTCGTGCTCCAAATGCAATCCTAGGGAATTGGGGAAAGACACTATTGGGACTTCTAGGGGGAGGGGTCGTATCTCACATCTAGCCAAAGCTCAGACTAGAGCCAAAAAATATGTTCATGATGGCAAACAAATCTCGATTGAAAGGGCACTTAGAGTGGTGCATGCCCAGAAGAAGGGTAGAAGATGAAGATCATGTCCTTTAACCGTCAGGGTCTTGCTGGTCCCCAAAAATGATCAGCACTCCGAAGGGTGATTGATCTTGATTGCACTGATATTTTGCTACTTCAAGAAACTCTGGGGGCAAGAGAGGATATAAAAGCTAGGTTGGAATGTTGGTTTGGTGGTTGGTCTTTTGAAACCCTGGATGCTAAAGGACGCTCTAGTGGTTTGGCTATTGGCTGGATTTCTAGGAACGTCTTGGCTCTGAATGTTTGGGGTATGGATTATGTTTTGGGCATGTCTTTTAGAGCCCTTGAACTGGTAGGTAATTTTGATGTTATTAACATTTATGGCCCTTATCTTAATCGGATCCCTTTTTGGGAAAAAATATTTAATTGCTCTCTCATGAGGGGAGAGGTTATGATTATTGGGGGGGACCTGAATTTCTCTTTGGGGAAGGCTGAGGTGTGGGGGCCTCATGCCCGTGTTGATGCTTTGACTAATTTCTTCACTAGGAGGTTGGTGGAGAAAAAATGGCTGGATATTGAACCCTGTAAACTTGTTCCCACTTGGAAGAACAACAGATGTGGGGAGGGGAGAATTGCTAAGCATATGGATAGGTTTTTGGTGATGGAGACTTTAGTGGAAAATCATCATTTTATCAGGCAATGGGTGGGGCAAGGTGGTCACTCTGATCACTTCCCTATTTTTTTGGAATTTAAGAATGGCCGAGTGAAACCTACTAGCCCCCTGAAATTCAATAAGACCTGGTTATGCGACGAGGGGTTTGTGAATTTGATTTCTTCAAATTGGATTCCTTTTGACCCTGGAAATAGGATATCTGCATATTTTCAGTTTGTAGAGAATATCAGATGTCTGAAGGTGGATATAAAGGTTTGGGTGTTAGAGAAAAGGAAACGGGAAGACAGAGAACTGCAGCAAATTGAAATTGACCTTGACAGGATCTACAATTTGGATGGAGGTGGGATGCTGAATTAGATGGAAAGGAATATGTTGGTCAGGTTGGAAGGTAGACGGTTCACTTTGGTCTTGGAGAAGGAGAAAACCTGGCGATTAAAGAGTAGAGCGATCTGGCTCGAATGTCGGGAAAACAACACTAAATGTTTTCATGCCTATGCTCGAGGCAGGAAAGCAGCCAATACTATTTGGAGACTTAAAGATGATCTTGGCTCAGTACATGATACCTTTGAGGGCATGGCTACCCTAGGGGTTGAACATTTCAAGAATCTCTACAAAGCTCCTGTACAGGCCACGCTTGTTGAAGTGATCCATACCACTCAATTTTTTCTAGCATTTGTGGATGCAAAAGATAACTTGGCTCTCGTGGAAGATGTTACTGAAGGTGAACTAAAGGCGGTACTACAGAGCTTCCAGAAGGAAAAAATTTCTAGGCCAGATGGTTGGACTATTGATTTTTTTCTAAAACTCTTTGAGATTTTGGGAGACAACCTTCTTAAGGTTGTGGAGCACTCGAGGATTTCTGGTTGAATCCCGACCAGTTTCAATTCTACTTTTATCGCCTTGATCCCCAAGGTGGATAATTTGGTCTATTTGAATGAATTTAGACCTGTATCCGTCTGAAAGTGTATATACAAAGTGGTCACTAAGGTGATTGCCAGAAGGTTGAAAAGGATCTTATCTGATCACATTTTCGCGGAACAATTTGGTTTTTTGGAGGGGCGTCAAATTCACGAGGGCACTGGTACTGCTCAGGAGGGCCTTCATAGTATGAAAACAAAAAATCTTAAGGGTTCTATTCTAAAAATAGATCTGGCCAAAGCCTATGATAAGGTAAGATGGATGTACATTCGACTTCTTCTAACTCGCTTAGGTTTTGATATAGATTTCACTAGATGGATCATGAGTTGCGTTACTACTGTGTCTTTTGTTGTTTTGATTAATGGGGATGCACCCCCCTCTTTTTATACGGAGAGAGGGTTGCGTCAGGAGTTCCCTTTATCCCCCCTTCTTTTCCTTTTGGTGGTTGAAGGTCTTAGCAGGTCCATTTTGGAAGCCAAAATACTTGGTACTTTCAGGGGAATTCAGATCACTCAAGATTTACAATTGACTCATCTATTGTTTGTTGATGATGTACTAATTTTCTATTCAGGATCAATTAGAGAATTAAATACTCTTTCTGATATACTAAAGGTTTTCTCAAAATCCACTGGAATGGAGATTAATTTTGGGAAATCAACTTTGACCACTCATATGTTGAGTGAAAAGGAAAGGTTGACGGTCCTGAATTTTTTTCCTTTCAATACTGGCAGTCTTGAGGGTGGGTTAAAGTACTTGGGTTTTAATTTAAAACCCAATGACTACCGAAAACAAGACTGGAAATCGCTGATTGAAAAGTTGGAAAAACAATTAGAAGTTTGGATCCATAAATGGCTATCTTGTGCTGGAAGATTGGTGCTGGTAAAAGTTGTTCTGGAGGCCATTCCGGTCTACTGGATGTCTTTGGCTTGGATACCTAAAGGCATTCTGGAAGTAGCACACATAATTTGTTTTTGTTTTCTTTGGAGTGGAAAAAAGGAGACCCAGGTTATGCCTTGGGTTCAGTGGGAGAAAATTGCCATTCCGAAAGGAATGAGTAGTTGGGGCCTAAAAACATCTTTTTATTCTCTAAATCATTGGTTGCAAAGGGAGGATGGAGATTGGTAAAGATGAAGAGCCTTTAGACCCAGATCATGATTCATAAGTACATTGATCCAGGGACGATGGAGGAATGGATTTAGAATCCTAGAAAAACACACTCTGGGGGTTCTATTATCTCAAAATTTGTTGTAAAGTCTTTCGGACTCATTCAGGCCAAACTGGCTTGGCAGATTTGAAATGGTAGGAAGGTTTGCGTTGGGGAGGACCCATGGGTTGGCAGCAATCAGGAACACATTGTCTCAGAAGGCACAATCAGGGAACTAAGAAATAGGGGTATTTTCTACCTTTATCAACTCTTGACCCCTTTACAAGAGTTATGTTGGCAACAGACTTGGATTCGAGCTACTGAGATGGGACTTCCTGACAGGGAATGTAGGGATTTGGAAGGATATCTTGAGGCATTGGAACATGCACAAATAAAGCTTCAAGATTGGGATGATGTTATCATTTGGGATGGAGATCAGTCTGGGAATTACACACCTGATGCTAGATACCTCGTTCTTAGTGCAGAAGGTGTGAACAAGGATGAGGCTTGGTGATGGAAATATCTTTGGAAGATCAAGTGCCCTCCAAAATGTAGATTATTTATGTGGTGCGTTATTGAGAATAAGGCACCTTGCTGGGAAAATTTGCAAAAACAATCATTTCAAGGACCTGGTTGGTGCTCACTTTCTAAAAATGAAGGGGAATCGGTGATACATCTCTTTTTACATTGCAGTTACATTCGAGAGGTATGGAGAGAATGTTCCAAGATATTTGGTACCCGGTGCATTTGGGAGGGGTTAAGCGTTGTGCAGGCCTGGGGAAATTGGAGAAGAAATACTTCCTCCGAGAATATGAAATCCCTCCCCCTACTGGTTATTTGGGGCGTTTGGTTAGGCCGTAACAACGTGATTTTTGCTGATAAGAGCTGTACCCCTGCAATCACGACCAATATAGCGGGTGGGATTCACTCATCCTTCCCACAACACATTAGAGAGGATATTCAGAGGACTGTCTTAGAGGCTAAAATTGATAAATCAACCCCATGGGGCTTCTTTGATGGAGCCTCACAAGAAAATATTTGTGGGGCCGGTGCAATTATACATCTTAGGGAGGGCCACACTTTTGTTATGACGATGGGATTGGGTGAAGGAAGTAACATCTATGCTGAGATCCTCAGCTTAAAACTCCTCCTCATCTTTGTAGCAGAGAAAGGGTGTCAGACACTTAATGTTTTTGGTGATTCTATGAATGTGGTAAATTGGACTATGGGGACCCAAGTCTGCAAGAACTTACAACTATCAAATATTTTAGAATCCATTTCAAGCATCATTGGATCATTTGACTCTTTTTCTTTCCGACATCTATACAGGGAGATTAATAGGAAGGCAGACAAGGCCTCAAAGGAGGGTCTTCATTTGAAAATGGGTCAATGGAATATTTTTGAACTTGTTGATGGGGCTGCTCATGAGTACTATCATAGGACTTTCATAGAAAGGGCTGAATAGTGATTACTGACTATTTTCCTTTGGGTTCTGCAGCTTTGTTTTTGGCGGCATCCTTCTGGTATATATTTGGACTGTGCTAGGTACTTTTTTTGTATATGGGACAGGATTGTATTGAACTATTTGATGTTTTTGTGAAAGATTCACAAATGGGGATATGATTATGATATATCATGATTTGATATATGTGAGAAGTAAAGACTATTTGTTTTGTCCTTTTTATTGTTGAACTCTATATTTTGGACCTCTATAGTACCTACTGAATACACAAGTTGTGTATCTACAAATTGTAATTCATAAATAACATTGATTAAACAACTTAAAAAGAAAATAATAAACCAAAGTCTACTTCTATCCACATACATAACATACACTTTTTATTTATGTAATTCATAGTTTACCTATGTAATAATTGTGAAGAATACCACACAAAAATATGCTATATAAAACAACTAATAATAAGATTCCAAAGCTAAGAGTAGAGACATAAAAGTATATATACATAACATATACATTTTATTTATGTAATTCATTGTTTATTTATATAATAATTGTGAAGGTTACCATATAAGAAGAATATGCTATGTAAAACAACTAATAATAAGATTCAAGAGTAGAGACATTAAAGTATATATGTTTTTTTTTTAATTTTAACATTTTATTTGATTAAAAGTTTTATTATAACTTTATTTAAATTACTAAAAGTTAGTTGTTTAATAAAAAATAAATTTAGCTTCTTCAAATATCTTTATTACTATTTAATTTTACAATACAAATTAATAATAATTATAATTTCATCAATGTAATCAATTATTTACTATATTTCAGTAAAATAATGAATTTGAAAAAAATTAAACTATATATCTATCTCTCTTTCATAAACTTGTTTGCTTAGAAGTTTTTCTAAGACATTATAGTTTCGTTGAATTAAAAGGTTATGCATTTTCATTATTGTAATATTTTTTTTGAAATTGATATTTTATGTGAGTGTAATCAACCTTTGAAAGATGACAAATTCTATTTATCTAAGAAATTTTAAGAATTGCCTAAAGCATTACACTTCATACATTAGTTAAAACATAGAGGTATTATTGATCTTCATATTGGGGTTAATCACTTCCTTGTATAGTATCTTAATTTTATCTTATCTTCTAATTCTTTATCACACCATTGTTTCTTCTTAAAATTAGATGTAATAATATCCTTTTATGTTATCCATATTCTAGGAAGTGCGATCTCTTTGTGCCAACACCCCTTGAGCCCCATATGGTTTAGAAAAAAAATTAGAGCAATCTTAGGAATCCTTTTATCATCCATGTTAATTAACTTGTGCTTATACATTAGGTACTTAGTCATACCCATGCTCTCAATGGGTGATAGACTTGATAGCCCTACTGATAGGATGGATAGTGAGTATTTATTTTAACCTTAATATTATTGGCGATAATTTCTTTTATTTCCTCAATATTTCTCCAAAACTCTTTATAAATATTGCAACCCCAAACTTCATAACCATATAAGATAAAAAGCTTAACAAGGGTCTTAAAAAATCAAATTTCTTTGTATCCCATAGTCCTTTATTTAGAATTGTTTTCAAGGTTGATTTAAGCTTTCCACTTACTCATTATCATTTTCTCAATGCTATACTTCTAGTTAAGTTTGAGATGAAAATAGATTCTTATAGCATGTAGCTACAAAAACTTATAATTAGTGATCTTTTTGGATTTGATTATTATAACCTTTGTTTTGTGAGTGTTAATAGATTACTAGACATATACCTTTCAGAATTTTTAGTTGTTTATGAGACCAAATGGATACCAAACCTACTTCTTCCAACAACTCCCTAAAAACAAGTAAAAACCATTTTGGCAACCTTACTTAACTTCTATAAATAAAAAATTTAAATAATATAAAGTTTTTATTTTTGTTAAGATTAACATAAATATAAATGTTACACTATAACAAGTGGAATTGGGAGCAAATCTACTTAATATATTTTGGTAGTAAAAATGTGATAAAAATAGTAATAAGTTTCTGAGATACATTACCGCGGTAATCAAAGTGTGATAAAAATTGGTAATTAGTTTTTTAATTGAATTGTAGAAATAAGATCTTTATGCAATAAAAAAAATTAAGCAATTAATTATATATTTTGATTATCAATAAATAAACTATAAACCATATAAACCATTTCTTATATGATATAATATAATATAAATATTTGCTTTGAAGAGAATTAGATTATTCACATTTCTATTACAACTAAATTACAATAGGCCATCTTCAATCATTTTACAAGCCTGAAATTATTAATTATATAATATAATCGAATTTTTTTTTAACTTTACAATTTTTCATTACAACCAAATAAAAATTATATTTTTCAACTATTTTACATTCTTAATTTTATTTGTATTTTGCACTTCTAAAATTATTATATAATTTTACATTTTGTTGAACAAACTTTAAAACCAAATAATCTACTCAACATAACTGTTACAAGAGGTTAATTTTGGGCTAAGTTGATGTTTGTTTTAAATAAATTGTTTGCACAATGGTTAACAAAGGCACTTGCTCTGATTTGTTTCCATGAAGACCAAATAGCAGATACGAAGAATCCTGTGATTAAGGGTAAAAAAAAAATTGTTCGATGTTAAGGTTTCCCAAGCGGTATCGGATTAAAAAAGGAAACCCCAATGCTACTAAGTGCCCTACCAGACGAGGCCAAAGGGCGGTGATAAAGTCACCTCACTAATCTAAGAGTGTGAACCTCTTTTAAATAGTACCACAGAGTTAGACCTTTAAATACAATTATTCTTCTTAATTTGCTTGTAACATTCTCTTTACTATTTTATTATTTTGATCTTTTTGTTATAGAAATATAAATAAAAATATAATTCTTAAATTTTTGGCAGAAAATTTAAGGTATTTTGTAAAAGCACTTTAAGTAATGTTATTTATTTTACTAACTAATAAATTGTTTTGATAGATTTAGAAGACTAAAAGCTTGACTTGACTAAACGAATTGAGACATGAATCCACTAAGGAGAAGGTGAATGGTTGTGAAGCCATGAGTTGGATGACAAGTGTTACCTAAGTACTTTGGGCACTTGAGAGTTTTAACTCTCTTTGTTGATCTAAAACCTCTTAGGTATCATCCTAGCTTGAAGTGAGCCTTGAATGAGCTAAACCTCTAAAGTATCATCCTAAGTTGAAGTGAGTCTTGAATAAGCTTAGTAACTTTTACTAACTGCCTTGGGTTTGGTGGGAGAAAATTGCCATTCCGAAAGGAATGAGTGGTTGGGGCCTAAAAACATCTTTTTATTCTCTAAATCATTGGTTGCAAAGGGAGGATGGAGATTGGTAAAGACGAAGAGCCTTTAGACCCAGATCATGATTCATAAGTACATTGATCCAGGGATGATGGAGGATTGGATTTAGAATCCTAGAAACACTCTGGGGGATCTATTATCTCAAAATCTGTTGTAAATTCTTTTGGACTCATTCAGGCCAAACTGGCTTGGCAGATTTGAAATTGTAGGAAGGTTTGCATTGGGGAGGACCCGTGGGTTGGCAGCAATTAGGAACATATTCTCCCGGAAGGCATGATTAGGGAACTAAGAAATAGGGGTATTTTCGACCTTTATCAACTCTTGACCCCTTTACAGGAGTTATGTTGGCAACATGCTTGGATTCGAGCTACTGAGCTGGGACTTCTTGACAGGGAATGTAGGGATTTGGAAGGATATCTTGAGGCATTGGAACATGCACAAATAAAGCTTCGAGATCGGGATGATGTTATCATTTGGGACTAAGATCAGTCTGGGAATTACACACCTGAGGCTGGATACCTCGTTCTCAGTGTAGAAGGTGTGAACAAGGATGAGGCTTGGTGGTGGAAATATCTTTGGAATATTAAGTGCCCTCCAAAATGTAGATTATTTATGTGGTGCGTTATGAAGAATAAGGCACCTTGCTAGGAAAATTTGAAATAAACTCATTTCAAGGACCTAGTTGGTGCTCACTTTGTAAAAATGAAGGGCAATCGGTGATACATCTCTTTTTACATTGCAGTTACATTCGAGAGGTATGGAGAGAATGTTCCAAGATCTTTGTTACCCGGTGCATTTGGGAGGGGTTAAGCGTTGTGCAGGCCTGGGGAAATTGGAGAAGAAATACTTCCTCTGAGAATATGAAATTGCTCCCCCTACTGGTTATCTGGGGTGTTTGGTTAGGCCGTAACAACGTGATTTTTGCTGATAAGAGTTGTACCCCTGCAATCACGACCAATCTAGCGGGTGGGATTCACTCACCCTTCCCACAACACATTAGAGAGGATATTCAGAGGACTGTCTTAGAGGCTAAAATTGATAAATCAACTCCATGGGGCTTCTTTGATGGAGCCTCACAAGAAAATATTTGTGGGGGTGGTGCAATTCTACATCTTAGGGAGGGCCACACTTTTGTTATGACGATGGGATTGGGTGAAGGAAGTAACAACTATGCTGAGATCCTCAGCTTAAAACGCCTCCTCATCTTTGCAGTAGAGAAAGGGTGTCGGACACTTAATTTTTTTGCTGATTCTATGAATCTGGTAAATTGGACTGTGGGGACCCAAATCTGCAGGAACTTACAACTATAAAATATTTTAGAATCCATTTCAAACATCATTGGATCTTTTGAATCTTTTTCTTGCCAACATGTATACAAGGAGATTAACAAGAAGGAAGACAAGGCCTCAAAGGAGGGTCTTCATTTGACAATGGGTCAATGGAATATTTTTGAACTTGTTGATGGGGCTGCTCATGAGTACTATCATTGGCCTTTCATAGAAAGGGTTGAATAGTGGTTACTGACTATTTTCCTTTGGGTTCTGCATCTTTGTTTTTGGCAGCATCCTTCCAGTATATATTTGGACTGTGCTAGGTACATTTTTTGTATATGGGATAGGATTGTATTGAACTATTTGATGTTTTTGTGAAAGATTCACAAATGGGGATATGACTATGATATATCATGATTTGATATATGTGGGAAGTAAAGACTGTTTGTTTTGTCCCTTTTATTGTTGAACTCTATATTTTGGATCTCTATGTTACCTACTAAATACACAAGTTGTGTATCTACAAATTGTAATTTTGTTCTCGAAAGAAGTAATGAAATTATGTTTTTTTTCCAAGGAAAAAAGAATAACAAAATCAATAAAAAATAATAAACCAAAGTCTACTTCTATCCACATACATAACATACACTTTTTATTTATGTAATTCATAGTTTATCTATGTAATAATTGTGAAGAATACCACACAAAAATATGCTATGTAAAACAACTAATAATATTTAAGAGCACTTTTTATTTATGTAATTCACAATTTATTTATGTAATAATTGTGAAGATTACGATACCAGAAGAATATGCTATGTAAAACAACTAATAATAAGATTCAAGAAGCGAAGAGTAGAGACATGAAAGTATATATGTTTTTTTTTATTTTAATATTTTATTTGATTAAAAGTTTTATTATAACTTTATTTAAATTACTAATAAATTACTAAAAGTTAGTTGTTTAATAAAAAATAAATTTAGCTTCTTCAAATATCTTTATTACTATTTAATTTTACAATACAAATTAATAATAATTATAATTTCATCAATGCAATCAATTATTTACTATATTTTAATAAAATAATGAATTTGAAAAAAATTAAACTATATATCTATCTCTCTTTCATAAACTTGTTTGAAGAGAAGTTTTTCTAAGACATTATAGTTTCGTTGAATTAAAAGGTGATGCATTTTCATTATTGTAATATTTTTTTTGAAATTGATATTTTATGTAAGTGTAATCAACTTTTGAAAGATGACAAATTCTATTTATCTAAGAAATTTTAAGAATTGCCTAAAGCATTACACTTCGTACACTAATTAAAACAAAGAGGTATTATTGATCTTCATATTGGGGTTAATTACTTCCTTGTATTATTGATCTTCATATTGTGGTTAATCACTTCCTTGTATAGTATCTTAATTTTCTCTTATCTTCTAATTCTTTATCACACCATTGTTTCTTCTTAAAATTAGATGTAATAATATCCTTTTATGTTATCCATATTCTAGGAAGTGCGATCTCTTTGTGCCAACACCCCTTGAGCCCCATATGGTTTAGAAAAAAATTAGAGCAATCTTAGGAATCCTTTTGTCATCCATGTTAATTAACTTGTGCTTATACATTAGGTGCTTAGTCATACCCATGCTCTCGATGGGTGATAGACTTGATAGCCCTAAGGGGGTGTGCAAGAAGTTGAGGGACCTTTTAGATGCAACCTCACTTTTTAGGAACACGCTCATGTTACATAGAAAAAAGAACGCGCTCCTCTTCCATAG